>CM052539.1:176566137-176616194 GCA_028533065.1 Trachops cirrhosus | reverse complement strand
AAGTTTGCTTTATTTGCCTAAAACTTTAAATATTTATATAATCCTAACTAGAAAATACCATTTTTAACAGTGTATACCAAATAAACAACCAGACCAATGCCTATGTATATGTGAGGGTATTTATTAAGACATTTATGAACAATGTAAAAGAAAACTGATGCAAACATCCTAAAAACAAGGACTTTGTTAACTGATATGTTGTATATCCCCACAACAGAATATTATGAAACAATTACAAATGTTAACACTGATTTTATGGTTGTAGCCTTAGAAAGAGGTTTATTAAATATTCAAAGTTAAAAGTAAAGCAGATTAAATGGTACTTTTTACAGACATAGAAAAAAATTATAAAATTAATGTGGAACTACGAAGGATCTGGAATAGCCAAATCAATCTTGAGAAAGAAGAACAAAGCTGGAGAAATCACATTTTCTGATTTCAAAATATAATACAAAGCTACAATAATTAAATATATTCAATGGAACAGAATTCAGGTCCCAGAAATAACCTATGCATACAAGACCAGCTGATCTTCAAATAGGGAAAGGATGGTCTCCCACAGGTAGTGCTGGGAAAATTAGACATGCACATCCAAACGAGTAAAACTGGACCCCTACTTTACACCATGCACAGAAATCAACTCAGAATTATTAAAAAACTTAAACTGTAAAACTCCTACAATAAAACACATGGGAAAAGCTTCATGACAGTGGTTTTTGCAATGATTTCTTGGACATGACATCAAAAAGTTTAAGTAACAAAAGCAAAAATAGACAGGTGGGATTACATCAAACTAAAAAGCTGTACAGCAAAGGAAACAGCAAAATAAAAATATAACCTAGGCAATGAGAGAAAATAGTTGCAAACCTAATATCTGATAAGAGGTTAATATCTAAATGTATTAGAAACAACAAAAATAGCAAAAAAATTAAAAATGAACTGCATTAACACTTTCACAAAGAAGATATACGTGTGGTCAACATATATTTGTATGATTACATTTAAGTCAAAGTGCATATGAGTATATGCGATGGCATTTTATATGTATATGCTTTACATGTGAATGATAAGTGAATAGTGAAATTGTGAATGACTTATTTTCCTTTTAATTCCTTAGTTTTGTTTTTTTAAAACTTTTAAAAAGAGTATGCAATATTTTTATAATCATTAAATTAATGAAATTTTTCTGTAATAAAATAGTTCCTTAGTGAAATAAAAATGAGCTTACTCTTTTAGCTGAATATCATATTTCACTTGTTATATACCTGTTTATGCTTGAGGGTTCAGAAACTGCGTATTGTTCATGCCACAAAACAAGTCTAATCCTTGTCAACAAAACCTTTTGCTTTCTTTATATGTAGAGACATCATCATACATAAAATCTTCATTTACGGAAACTTCTTTAGATATTATGAAGAAAACTTTATAAATACCTATAGTGTTCAAATGGCATTTTTAGTAAAGGATCTGATGGTCAGAGTGACCTAGGCTGCATAATCCCCACCACTCACAAAGCAGTTCAGATACAGCTCTTCTTGTAGGGAGGTAGCAGGCCAATCAACCCTCCCATTCTTTCAAAATACTTGAGTTGGGAAAAAAAGTGATCTGTGATGGAAAATGTGTTAGGAACTCAAGAAGTGAAATTCTGATTTCTTTCTCCTTCTATATGATGTGGGATTACTGGAAAGTTTTTCTAACCTAAGACTGTGAAAACTACCTTCTGATCAACCAGCCTGGGAGGTACAATGCCATTGTTTAGCATTAATAAGAAAAATCTCTACAAAGAGTAATAATAAAAACCACGCTGGAGGAGCACTTGGGCCTGTGTCAGATGAACACATCTGTTTTCATAATTTGGATTCCATACTTTTTTATTTATTTTTTCTTCTCCCACTGTTCTCATGCTAGTAAATAATAAGATTATTATGTGATATTTTATTAGTCCTTACTCTTTTAGCCTCCACCAATATTCCCATATTCAATATAATAAAAATACATTGCTAGGTAAATTGCCTAGCCACTCAGAAAAAGGTGTTCAGTGTGAAGTAACCACAGGATGTCTGGTCCTGAATTACATCCCGGAGTCTCCTTCTGCCCACCCATCACACACGCGTTTGTCAGCCTCCCAGCATTTGAGTGTACATAATTTTGTAAATGTTTGGTTTATTGTTCCTTCCTTTCCCCCAGAGCTCAGCTGACTCTGTTATTTCTGCTGGCTCCTTTAGGTGCCTTGGGACAACTGACATTTACAAGGCTTAACCTGAGCCCCACCGGTTACAAGAGCTTGGAGGTCTCAGCTGTCATTCTGTTTCCATGGAAACTCGAATAAGATTGCCAAAAATGAGGTTAGTCACTTAAAAATCCCAGTTTTTTTTAAAGAAAGAGATACTACCCACCACAGTCATATTATTTGAAACAGTGCTTTGTTGAAAGCCGTTTTCTTGTTTGTAAAGATTAAATACTGTTTCCATGGCAGCAGATTAATAAACCACAAAGACGGAGCGGGGCTCCGCAAGGTCCTTTCCGCAGCACCTATGCTCATAGCCTTTCGTGCTGGTGAAGCCACCTGCAGTGTGGGGGCTGTAAACGTTTTATTCTAAGTAATAATAACCTCCTTGTTCCTACTCATGTGTTTCCCGTAGATGGAATACATTAGTGAAATACAGGGACAGGAAGGTTTTTGTGATAATATCAATACTAATACTAACTAGTATTTATTAACTATCCACAATGGGACTGAAAATGTGCAAGGTGTTTTCTTAAAATACTCTCCAGACCTCAATACTAATGTATTCATTTTATGTGGAAACAGAGACTGATTGAAGGTCATACAGGTATTGACAAGGGAGGGAGCTGTGAGATTCAAACTCAGGTCTGGCTGACTTGGGGCCAGGGCTCTTCTCCCATCCTGTGCAGAGTGAAGAGTAGAACAGAGAGAGAACAGTTTGTCTCCACTCCCACTGCCAACAGGCCTGCGCCCACATAGTCACATACACACGCTGCATTGACGGGTTCAGTCCACCTAGTGGGAATGAGATGAGGGGGAATCAGACGACCCCATTAGCTCTTTTGCTGACCAGGTCATAAAAAAATGTCAATGGCCCCTAAAACCCAAAAATGGATCCTGACCTCACAGGACCTCAATCCTTCAGTGGAACTGAACTTAACCTCCTTTCCTTCTTCACACCGCACCCTCTTACCGACACCCACAAACCGACTTTGTGAACTACAACCAAGTCTTAGATCATGGGCTTAGGGGATAACGTGAGCGTGCTGATTTAGATGAATGAATAGCTTCTTTTAAATTCTTAATCAAGTAATGAAAATATTAGTCAAATTCAAATGGCTACAGAGGAACTGAATACCCTGCAATCAGATTTTTCTGGTTAACTTGAGAGTGCACATTTCTACTGTGTAATCAAAGGCGCAGGCGACCACACATTCTTCAGAAAATTGGATAGGGCCAGTAATGGTCATTTACATCTTATTCTAAATTAATTCTGTCAAGTTAAAAATAAACCCCCAAAATCTCTGAGGACATACTTAGTAGAAATTGGATGCATTTCAACATTAAAACAGCTGTCTTCCACATTTTTTTGCTGAGGCAAAATGTAAATGGAAAACTGATATAACAGATTTTGTCTCCAGGCAAAATGAAATGGATGAGTTTATTGTCAGCACAAGAAAGGGGGGGGGGCACTTCCCAAAAGAGCAACTCAGAATTCACTTTTAATTTATGTCAATATTTTTTATTGAAGTAGAAAAAACATGAAATAGAACATTTTTAGAGGAATAAAGTTGAGGAATCCCTAACATTACAATGGCACACTGTTTGACCTTGAACTACTTAGATTCTTTGGAGTAGGGTAAACTTATTTCTAATTTAAAGAGCCTAGAAAACACGGTATCAAAGGCCAAAGTGACCTTTAATTTCAAGATACAATTATAGTGTTTCTTAAAATCACAAGTACGTCTCTGAACACCAAACATTCTGAAAACCAATACAAAATATAATTCCTCCAGGAAAGAAATAATTTTCCAAACAAAATACAAGTTGCCATTTGTAACTCATTACTGCCAACAGCTCTTTCAAATTTCATGTCCTAAGAAATGATACTTAGAATTTCCAGTCCTCTGTGCTCAGTCATAATGGTAATCACCATGGTATTCCAAATGAAGCATAGTAAACCAAAAATTTATAGTAATCAAGGAAATGTATTCCAAATGGACAAGCAAAAATTTTTTTCAAAACTTAGACTTAATTATACTTGCAAAGTTATAAATTAGAACCAAGAAATCAAAGTAAAATCAGCCTACAGCAGAAATGGAAGATAAGAAGACCCTAAATTATAGTTTTGTGTATTTATTTACCCACAAATTCCAACTAAGCAGAAAAACAATCATTAAACAAGGAATTCTGTACTTAGAGTAATTTTAATCTGACAAAAATTATCAATAATTACCTCAAATACACTTCTAAATTAAGAAAAACGTTTCCTTTCTTCTACTCCTCTTCTGTTTGTGGTAGGCAGAATGGTCCCCCAAAATGCCTATGACCTAATCCTTGGAACCTATGAGTTTGCTACAGCACATGGCCAAAGAGACTTTCAGTTATAACTAAGGCTACAGGCCTTAAATAAGGAAGATCATCCTGTATTGTGTGTGGGGGCCCAATTTAATCTCATGACCCCTTCAAAGCAGGGAATGTTCTCCAGCTAAGAGAAGATGAGGAAGACAAAGAAACTCAAAGCATGAAAAGGATTCAACACACTGGTGCTGGCTCTGAGATGCAGAAGTCCATGGCCAATGACCGGAGTAGGACAAGTGGCAACCATGGACAGCCCTCAGCGGACAGCTATCTCAGTCCTACAACCACAAGGAATTGAATACTGCCAACAATATGAATCAGACTAGAAGCAGATTCTTCCCAGAGCTTCCCTATGCGAGTCCAGAAGTTGGCACTATTTTTACTGTTGAAATACAATTGACATATAACATTGTGTAAATGTAAGGTATAAGACATAATGATTTGATACTCATATTGCAATATGATTGCCATTGTAGCTTTAGCTACTACCTCTATCACATCACGTAATTATCAATTGTCAGATATTGGCACCTTGAGAGACCCAGAGGAGAGAACCCAACTGAACCCACTAGAACTTCAGATCCGGATGTACAAAACCAAGATAATGAAGTTGTTTTAAGCTACTAAGTTTGTAGTAATTTGTCAAATCAACAATTGAAAATAAATATATCCCCAGTCCAAAAGCCTGTTTTCCCTCCACTTTTTGTCTTCCATTTACTTTCTTAAGAAATTAAAATCAACCAACCATATCTTAGGATAAAATCTCAAAGCATTTTATTTTTCTTCATGGAAAAATCAGAGTATTCAATGTCTTTTCCTGAAAGCATCTCTTGCTGTTTCTGGACGATGCAAAATGGCAGAGTGTAAGGAACTAATGGGGGAAAGGGTGAGTACGTTCTTTACTCTCCTCAAACTTTAGTTTCTTTATCTGTACCTTAGGGAGAATGCTAGCCCCCAGACAAGGCTGAGGAATGAATGGCTTCATAAATGTAAATATAGAAAATGCTTAATCCGTCTCAGCCCCCTCTTCCATGGCCTTCTGTGAAGCTTCCTGGAGGTTGCAATCTCAAATGCAAGCAATGCTGTTTCTATCACTCTACCAATAGGTGTGGATAACACAATAAAGATGTGCAGTATAAAGCTGATGACAATGATTTAAATCCTTCTAGAAACCATTTCCAAGAACGATCCAATAGAAGTCAACCCTGATGTCACACAACCACTAACCATGCTTACCCATGACTCAGATCATATTATTTCAAGTTTAGAATGACTTTCTTACAATTTGAATGAAAATAAAATTTGAAATGATCTCAACAAATTAGAAAAAAGAATAGATTCCCCCCAGAAAAAAACAGGGTATAAAGAGCAAAAAGAATAATAAAGGACCAGAGCGTGGTAATAGTAAAGGTTGAACAAATTAACATAACCCTAATGGTAGAAAACTATAGTGCAAGATGCACACTTAATTTTGTAGCTAAACAGTTGTTAGAAGACAATTATGAATAATTTTGAACTTAGTGATTGAATGAACTTCGTGAATTATTTGATGAATTGATTAATGGGAAAATTGATTTTCAGAGATGCAGCCAGCTTCCTTGTGGCACACAAAAGGTGTTCAGTAAATATTTGTTGAATAAATGGTGAGTATTGGTATTATCTTTGGCCTAAATTTAGCTCTGAAATTCCTGGAATAATACATTATTATGATTAAAATTAAAAAGGATTGATTATCTTCATTGCCTCTTTTGCAGACATCTAAAGTGTAGACACTTGAAAAACAATAGCAATTTTTTCTTTTAATCCATCAGTTTTATAGTTTTTTCAAGTTAACAAGACCATCTCTCACAGAAAACTTAGAGGATAAAATATAATAAACTGTGAAAATATAACTCACTATATTAAACTTAAGAATCATTCATGATTCAAAATTATTTTAAAATCTGTACTGGGCTTTCACAGATACTCAAAATGAGAATTGACCTGATTGTTTAGGATTCTAATAAGGAGTGTAAATTTTGAGGGCTTTTTGTGTCCCTTTTATTTATTAATGACTGACTGCAATTCAACATAAGAATCACAGATATTAGAGCAAGGGAGCCATCTCAATATGGCCCAAAAAGGCTTCGTTGAGAAAAGGACGTGCACTAGCCCAAAGCATAGGGAGTTTCCCAGTAAATAGCACAGGGGGAGCTGTCCCAGCAGAATATTGAATAAGGAATATTGGGTTCAAGACCTTAAGGTCAGGAAAAATTGAGTAGGTCTGAGGAACTGAAAACTGGCCAATGCACCAAGAATCTGGTGCAAAAAGGAAAAAATACCATGATGAGGTATGAAATTAGGCAGGATTCTGCAAGGCTTTGTAGGACATTAAAAAGTAGATTCGTTTCCTTAGTGTAAAACATGGGTTTGGGGTATGAGCGTTTCTTCCAAGTTTTCCTTTCAGTCGTTCTATTTTAATGGCCTTATTGTTTCCCTTTTATAAGAACTGGGTATAAATTTTTAAGAAGAGTAACATATCTGAAATCTATTAACATATATTACATATTAACTAACATGAGAAAAGATCACTGGTCTTTATAAATGCAACTTCAAATGGCTGTGTTGAACATTTAATAGAATAAGTTCTATATGTATTAAAAAGATATCTTAACTGTCTCTGCAGTATTATATTTCTCTATAAAATCGTTTGATATTTGGCAGTCGTTATTCTCCCGGTGTAATTCCTCTACATTTATTGACTCATTAGTGATTAGAGATGTTTTGTTTTGCAAGGAATCATCTCTGATTTATCTTTTACCAAAGTAATCTTCAAATGCCTACCATGTGATTTAAAATAATCCATATTTCAAGATTTTAAAACTGATTTTCACAATTTTATCAAAAAGCACTTTTAAATTTTTATTTATTTCCTTTTCCAGTGGATGGCCCAAGTTAGAAGATATTGATATTTTTATTACAAAAAAAATGTATTTATACTAAAATTTCTATAGACGAGAGAGGCATTCAACTCACTTGATTCCTACTAATCAGGTCATTTATTATAAGTGTTATTTTAGTTTATCATATCCATTGGTTGTTGTTAGTTATTGCTGTTTTATTTTGCAAAAGCTTACTTATTTTTCAGACTTTGGGAGGATTGAAAATGGTTTGAGATTGGTAGGAAAGTATTGGGTTAGCCAAAATTTTGGTTTTTTCCATAAAATGGCTCTAGCAATGCTTCGTTATCTTTAACTTCATTCAAAACAATTTTGTTGATTGTATTGTGACAGCTGTCATATCAGCATGCATTTAAAAAAACATCAAAATTGGTGAATTTTATGTAGACATTTTAATATTGAAGGTGAAAGAAAATAAGCCATATTTTGGGCATATTATGCTTTATTATTTCAAGAAAGACAAAAGCACAACTGAAACGCAAAAACAAAAAAGGACTTGTGTGATGCATGGAGAAGGTGCTGTGACTGATCAAACATGTCAAAAGTTGTTCGCAGAGTTTTGTGCTGGAGATTTCTCATTGGTCAACACCCCACAGTTGGGTAGACCAGTTGAAACTGACAGGGATCAAACTGAGACCTTCACTGAGAACAATCACTCTTACACCACACAGGAGATAGGCAACATGCTCGAAATATCCAAATCAATAAAGTTATTAGTGACAATGAAAATATGTCTTATTTTACAGAAAAAAAACTAAATGGACTTTTCAGCCAACCCAATACAAGGCCATCAAAATGAGAAATTAAAATAAGAACAAGTGGCATCCATTCCTGAAGGAATTTCTCTGTGGGGTGGAGAAGCAGATAAGCCATTGTAATTTTGATCAAACCTGCAACCTAGGTATGTTCTTTGACTGGGAATTGAACTACAGCCTTTTGGTATATGGGGCGATGCTCCAACCATCTGAGCCACTGGACCAGAGTCAGTACTGTACACTTTGATTGTAATCCATGCTTTTAGTACTTTTCCTGTGATAAATAAGAGCTAGAGAAGTGAGACTCAACCATCTTGACCTGAATAGGTCAATCAAAAAGGTTTTTTAAACTCTTCCTGCCCCTAATTACCTGCCTCTTCCAGACTCCTTCAAATTCCTCTTCTCAGTAACACCCATTGTGGCCCTAATTTGGAACGGTATTTCTATAGCCACTGCAAGGAATAAACAACACTTTCTTAATGGCCCCAAATTTAATGCAAGACTAGAGTCATGAGCTCAAGTCCTAAGCATAGTTCCTGAGACCATGAGTGCCATCCCTAGGTCATTTCTATCGAAGCAGAGCCTGATAGATAAGTACAGATATGCAGATATGGATTCTGTAAAAAACACACCATATTAAAATGTTTAAGAAATATTTTAATAATGATATATATAAAAACTGGAAATTCCCATATTGTGTCAGAACCACAATCCAGCCCAGGTTTCTATTGCCCAAACCAGTGTCCTAAATGTTTTTAAAAATCTCAGCTCCCCTTGATAGTCATTTATAGCTCTGTCATTTAGTAGAATAAGTAATTTTAAATTTAAAATGTCTGTCATGTAACCCATTTATTTATGTTTGTAACAAGGTGACCCTAGGGCTTTCATGCATTCATCCATTTCCCCTTTAACTACTCTTTATCAGGTTCCTTTTTAATGTTGCACCCTTCTCACCACCATTATACTAGGCTTTGTGAGATACAGTGGTGATAAGATGTGGGCCTTGTGCTCCAGGAACTCAAAATATAGTAGAAGAAGGTGATGTTCAACCATCTGTAAGTTAAGAATTAAAACAACTACATCATAAGGGTATCAACAACAGGTGACAGAAACCCAAGAGAAAACTTGCTATTTGTTGTGATAGAGAGTGTGACAAAGATGGCATTTGAAGATCAGATAATCCCTCAATAAAAATTAAAATAATGATGATGATAGAAGAGGAATAGGAGGTTGAGGAAGAGCAGGAGAGGAAAAAGAAGAGGAAGAAGAAGAAAGGAAGCAAAAGAAAGGCACATACAATGAAACAGAAGGATGTAGCTCGACTACAAAATGTGTGAAGAGATGAGACAGAGGTGAAACCCGATGGATGACGCCATATGGTGAATGTTGACTACGAAACTACTGAGCTCAGATTTTTCAGCGCAACATTGGGAAGACTGAAAATTTATGAAGTGAAAAGTGACAAGATCCGCCATTCTTTGTTTTAGGAAAAAAATTCTTAGGATGAGAGACTGGTTTGTATTATGAAGAGGAAGTGGGGCTAAGTAGAATTACTGGTAAATCCAGGCAATGACAGTGTAAGTGGGAAATTAATAGCTTAAGAGACACCATGGAGATGAACTTCCCAGGTGAAATTAAAATGTAAGTCTAATTATTCTCTGAGTAGTCTTTTCTGAATTAGGAGTCTAAATTAAACAGGAATTCTCAAACGATTGTTTCCTGAATGTTTCCAGATGTGCTTGGCTTCTATTTGATTTGTCTACATGTCAGAGTGCTAAACAGGAAGTGGGGGAACCAGCAGTTGCTGACCTAACACATCTGTGGCACCATGACATACATTTAAAAATGGTAATTGGCAGCTATTGGGTTAACTTGTTCAAAACAGATCAAGCAAACCAGAAATAGAGTATACATGCCAAAGTCACCTGAGATATCCAGACGGACAGTGAGCATCGATCCTGTTAGAGAGACTGCAAAACGAAGTGAGATTCTGGCAATCATTCCCTGATAGTTAAACCAGAGATTCTCTGTCTGGAAATAAACCTCAACCTGTTAGAAGCAAAGAATAAAAAAAAACCTTTAAGACAAACACTGAAATGAACTGGAATCAATTCTTACATTAAAAAAAGAAGCACTACCCAAAAATACGTGTACCCCCTTAACTGAAAAAGGAAAAATATGCCCTTTGTAGCATAACTACCAGGTCACTGTCACTGAACTCCTTTCTAAACTAAACTGTTGGCTTCTTCATTTTTTAAACGGAAATAAATGTATTCTTTTTCATCTGGGCATTTTCACGTATACATTTTAAGTAAGTGTGTGTGTGTGCTTGTATCTTTGTGCATGTATTCATTCTACAGACGCTCTTTCTGCACTTCTCATTCCCTTTGATTCTGTTTAGACATGTTTTAGGGCTTCTTGCAGGTCATTCACATGTAAACTATGAACCACATGTATCTATCACTCTCTAAGTGAGATGGAGTTGATGCATCAAAGGTAAATTTTTTATTTTATTTCAGATTCAGAGGTAGCTTTTCTTGAAGGAATTTCAGAATGTGAATACTATGTTAATTTGTATAATCTCCGATTTAACAAGTCTCTTGATTAAATACTTTCACAGTCAGAGACAAGTAGCAGGGTATGATTATACACTCTGAATACATTTTCCCATAACTGTGGATGCTTGTGATACTTTCTTTGGCAAGTTATTTCTATTGATGGGAGAATAAAAACCATTAACAGATTAAATACAAAGTGATTTCATTTTAACCACATGCTATTTTTCTCATGCCTTTCTCTGAGCATTAACACAAAAGGTCGTAAAGAGGTGAAAGAGAGCAGGGACCCAGGCGGAGCAGCGTGGCGGAGCACCTACACCCGTACAGCAGGAAGACGCTCTAAAAGGACATAGATGCCAAACACAGAGGAAAAAAGGAGAAAGGCACCTTTTTCTGTCCAGAGAAATGATTAGGATGGTGTTATCTTCTGGAATTTTCTCAATACAGTATTTTTCTGTATGAATACCAGTATACTCTATTTGACAAATAGGTTGGCAAATTAGAAGGATTATTTCTAACTCACTTGTGAGATATAATCTCTAAAGTAAATAACCATGGATAACGAGAATGGCATCTCCAGCTTATCCAATTTGTATAAAAGAATGATGAAGGAAACCCTTTTGTGAACACTTTTGGAGAGAAGGGTTAGTTGACTACCTTTCCATGAAAGAGGTGTTACTTCTTAACAATTCTTACCAGGTTTATTAATGACTCACTATATTTGAGATTGTGTAATTTATTGAAAAAACTTTTTGTATTTCAGGGAAAAAAATGCAACTTTATCAGCTACCTTGACTCCAGTATTTCTGAAAGTTTCCTTTTAATGGCCACATCTGGCAATAAAATGGCGTCCATGCCCAGGAATTGGTACTATGCACAATTACTCACTGATGGCCAGTGAGCTGCCCTGCCCCAGACACAGATGCATCCTGGGGCTCAGCTGCCCACCTGCACCAGACCTCGGCAAGAGAACGTTAGAGAGTCCATGTATTAGGATCACTGCCCCCATCTACCTTCAGTGCACGAGAAAACTGCTTCCAGACCAAAAATGTGAGTAAATTAAGACCTGACGTCTCATTCAGCCCATTAAAATAGAATTGAGAATGCCCTCTATTCTTCACATTAGAGAAGAAAAGTTCAATTTATTGGAAAAATAAGCTAGTTCGCTATTTATATGTGCTAAAGTGCAAAAATGAAAATTTTAAAAAACAGGGCCTTTAGAATGTTTATGTTACACCTTTAAGAGAGGATAAATGTTCTTGATTCCATATTTTTGAGAAAAGTATAGAGAAAATGACAAGTTACATGAGCTTTCCCACGCCTTTGAAAATAGGTCCCGGACACCTAGCCACTGACCTTAGAGGTAAGTCAGCCCATACATTTGGAAGACCCTGAATTTATTGGTGTGGTTTGATCTTCCCAGGACCAGGAAATCTCCTAGAAATTTCAGTTCATGGCATTGAATTTGTCTTGCTGCCAATTCTTTCCAACATCCCCAGTTCCTTTGATGTGGTCTCATTAAAGATGGAAGAAGAAACAAGAAACAACAAAAACTTTAGGGGAAGCAAACACTAGTCTCTTTCTCCTTCTCCAGACAAGTCCATTCACTGTTGTCCGTTGTTTTTATGAGCATTTATCATCCAAAGCTTGTTTACATTTGAGAAGCACAGTATTCTTGTCTATTAATCTTCCTTTAACAAAAACCATATTAGCAATATAATCCCATTTCTAAGACACATTTTAAAGGTTTTGTTAAGAGGTGTGTTTGTAGCCTGCTCACTGGAAATGGCTCTGAAGGATTAAAATCACAGTTTAGGAACTGCAATGAGTCAGTAAACCAGGCTTCTGTCTGCACAGAACCAAGCATAAGGATCAGCTGGGGATAGGTAAATGAAATGATAGCCTTTCTCTAGTCACTGCTGCATTTACTGATCTTGTCTGAATACTTTCCCACAACACTTTCCCCCCGACACCTCTGAGATGATTTTAAGTAAGGATGCTTTTCTGTGAGCCATCTGGTGCCTTCCTGGAAAGCACCAGCACAAGATGTCCCTACCCACAGAAACGGATGAGGTTCCCAGGAGAACCTTTCAAAGCCGGTCATTTACAACAAGATGCTCACTATGGGCCGAACTTGCTTTTAGGTAGCTCTAGCTGAACTGATATGAATGCAGGCAATCAACATTTCAAAGATAATGAGCTCAATTCTCAGACACAAAGAAGTGGTGAAAGACTGGGCTACAGCAATAATGAAGTCTAAGGGAGAGAGGCAAAGAGATTCCCCCAGAGAAGGTGAAGTTCAGATACAATGTACTGTCCACTCAACAGGTGTTTTTGGAGCCCCTACTATGTAGCAGGCATCATTAGACAACAGGCATATGGACATGGCAGAGGCACAATCCTTGCACCCCAGAAACTCATGGTCTTATAGAGAGCCATGTAAGCGTATCTATTGCAGTTTAGATTAAAGGTTATTGAAATAATACAGGAAGTAAAACATTAAAAAAAAGATGAATGTCTGAACTAATCCCAGCAAGAAGTAAACCCAGCAGAAAAGAGAGTACAACTTAAAAGATATAAACAAATCATGCACCATTCTTGAAGACTCATTGTATAGGGGAGGTGTGGGGAGAAAAGCATTCAGGCTGGGAGACTGAGTAGGGAATGCAGGTGGAATACGGAAGAGAAACCTGGAGGAGAGGTTGGGGAGTCATCATTGTGTCAGCATAGGTGGAAGTCGTGCAAAGGACTGATCGTCTATCAACCTGTGAGAAAAGGGAAAGACCAAGAAGAGATTCTGAACAGCACCAAGTTTTAGGAGATAACAGAATAAGAGTGTCTGGTGTGGGGGTGGGGAACTGAGAAAGAATAGTTGGTGATAAAGAAAACCAAAATAGTGGCCCAGGGATGCCACAAAAAAAAAAATGGAGCAGTCAGTCATACCAAATGCCTCAAAAAGTTAATATGGGGACTGAAAAATATTCCTGGGATGAGAAAATTAAGGAAATATCTTTTAAAGTTTGCCAGGGAGGCCAACAGAGCCTTGAAAGCAGTGTTGCATGCTGGGCATATTGGTGTTTGAGGAGCCATCCAATCTATCATGCAACATAACTGAAGAACTTAAAGCACATTGGCTGAGAAACTGTAATATATAGTCAGTGAGGCCAGCTATAAGAGACAGAGATTTGTCAACTAGCCCAAAATATTCTGAATCCTGTAAGCTTAGATGCCAGCAGTGCTGCTGTGCCTATGACCGGGTGTTAACTCTTTGTTTGCTGTATCATGAGGAAGTGTAGGTGTCTCCAGGGCCAAGAGCTGGGACTTGGGTTGGAGGAATATATTGGCTCTTCACCAACAGAGTAGAAATACTTTACCAACCTATAATTTTACCAACATGTAAGGCCATGTCAAGAAGTACAGAGTGATCATCAGTCCTCTGATTACTAATAAGCAAAGTTGATCATCAGATAATTTCAACCTGAGGTCATTAGTTTTGATTTTAGAGTGGTAAATGGTAACATATTTTTTTCAACTTACTATGTATCCTTTATTCAATATATACACACTGAATATATTTTGCATTGTTTCAAAATCCAACATTGTTTACACAATGGAAGATCTGAAACAGGTGGAAGGCCACACCCTATGACCCTAAATTCCATTCAGGGAAATAAATTGTGTGTATATAATTAAACGACTGGTAGTGATGACTAGCGTCTAAGCAATGGTGTGGCAATGAGGAAAAAAATAAATTTTATGTAAATCTTGGTGCAGCCAACCTTAAGAAAGTAATCAGAATGATGTAATGTTATTTAAGAAAGGCTTTAGAGCTAAAACTTGTGCTTAAAAAACAGACCATTAATGGAAAAAACTTTTTTGTAAATGTAATCAAAACTCTTTTCTAGTCCTCTATGCTCACATTTTGTCACTAAGTAACAGGAGTGAAATTTGAGTCAGTGGTAAAGCAAACTCTTGACTCAAGAGACCAGAATCTCATCCAAGCCTTTACGATACTTTATAATGGAACCCTGGAAAAGCAATCTGCCCCCCTTTTTTGCCTCTATATGACTTTACATGTCAAAGGACTCTGGATTACCTGGTTTCTAATACCTCCCCTAGTTCTAGGAGTCTTATCTTCTACTTCTAAAACTCTCAGGCCTTTCTGGTGAAGAAGACCAGCATTAACACAGAGCAATTTGCATGTTTGAGCCAGTAAAGAGGGTATAGACCATGATGAAGAATTACCTGCCAGGCTCCGCCCTTGGCATCTTGAAGAGTGGACGAGCACATTGAGCCCTGCTACACCATCCAACACAGGATGGACTTCTCTGTCAACTCTTCACCCCGTAATCATCTCCTTACTGTTCACCAGTCTTGTCAGTGCTGAAACCACCAAAGTTTTTGATAACACTTTCTAGCACAGCCACTGATATCTGTTAAAGAGCAGTAATTCCATTTTAATTTCCTGAATTCTAAATATGATTACACTGAATATATTTGTTATAACATTGAATCACCTTTTTAAAATTAAAACTATCATTTTAAAATAACATCTAAGGTATCCTAAGCATGGAAATATAGGAAAATAATTTTCTGTCTCTCTTTCCTGATAAGGCCTAACTTTCTCAAAATTACAAATATAAATGCCAATTGACTCAGACAATGATTTGTCAACTTTTGGGATGTAGAAGAGAAAAATGAGTTGATTTCCTACAAGTTAAACTTTACAATAACAGATTTTTTTCTTACTTGTATTAAGAATAACTGTTGTAGTCTATGGCACTGTGCATTTTCCTTTTCATGCACCTCATCTTTATTTGATAAATGGGAATTTTCTCAAGTTAATACTCATGATAAAAATCCAGAATTTTAGTCAAAACTCAGATTATAAAATTTCCTGAAAACTCTTCTGAATTCAAAATGGCTCACTGATTGAGAACGTGTGTCTCAGACTAGGTCCTCACATTACTAAATATTTGTATAGACATTGAGAGATGCTAATGAAACGGTAAGATCAAAAACTTAGTGAAATGAATAAAGTTGATTGTGTATGTCTTAAAGATATAGTATAGATAGATAGATGATATAGATTAGATAGATATAGATATAGATATATAGATATAGATAGATATATTTATTCTGCTTGGGCCAAGACTTCACTGTTGTGCTCTTTTATCCCACACCATGGCCCTGGTTACTTCAAAGGGTACAGTCAGAAAGATGCAGAAGGTGTGGGATACCTGATACCCAAGACTAAAAGCTGAGGGCAGATACATTTTATAGCAATAGTTCTCATCTCAAGGGCTAATTTTAGTTAACTATGTACCTTTCCCCATCTTTTTTTATCTTGTTATTTTTTTATTTCCTTTTAATGAAGGTCATTGCATCCTTACATAGAAATCGTGTTTTTGTCTTCATGGGCAAGAAAGAAAGAGCAAGTTAAACAGATTTAAGGAGAGGAAAACCAGCCATGGAACAGAATAGTGTCAGCCAGGAAGGCCCAGGAAATCAGGCCAAATGCCTGCATGTTGCAGCGAAACAAAGGGAACACAATGAACCGCACTCTGGGCCAACGAGGGGCCTTCAGCTCAGCATTAAAAGACCTGTGTGCAGTCCCCCTGTATTCAGAGAGTGGACTGAGTTTTCCAGCTTATACTCAAAAGCTCAGCACTAAATAAACCTGTCTTTGTTTGCTGCTCTCTCCTTGTATATATTTCCAGCAAGTTTAGACAAAAATAGCATCTTAGACTCTTCCTTTTTCACTAACTTCCACCGAGAATATCTTAATTTTAGTTTTACAACCTTCCCTATGTGTATCCCTTTGGCTCTTGACCCTGGATACTTATTCCTACCAACAGTTTGATGGGAACAGATGAGCATCTTAATTTCTTTTGATACTTTTGAAAACTGGCTCTGCACACAGACACTGAACAAATGCCTTTGAAGATCACATTATTGGAAGAGAAAAATGAAAAGCAGTAGTGGGATACCAGGATGCAGTAACAGTAGTGCAACTTGCCAGGAGTCAGGAAGCAACCTTCCACTTCTTCTTGGCAATGGTCTGACTTTAAAAGAATACTGTACCCAGTGTTTGTCTTTTCAGTTTAAAATGAATGTGAGGAAATTTGAGAGGGGCTAGAGGAGAGCAAAAAAAAAGCAAAATATAGTAAGAAAAAAATGAAAAGATTAAAGATGCCCAGATTGTTTAATCTGGGAAAGAAAAGCCTATGGGGAGGTTTAATGAGAAGTGTCATAGTGAATAAAATCAACCAAATTATTGCCCATCTTGACCAAGGAAACAATCAGGGAAAATGTGCTAAAATTAGAATGAGGGTGAGAGAGCTTAGCTAGGCAGAAGGAAGAAACTCTTGGCCTTTACACTGAAACTTTGGAACACATTGCCAAAAAAAGTTGTGAAATTTCTTGGAAACATCAATAACAATCTGTACTAATGGATGAAGGCATTTCTCTGCTGTAGGAAAAAATTTAAATCAGATAACTTCTTGAAGCCCTAGTTCTGGGATATTTGTAAGTATTTAGCTACCTTAAAAGTAGGGTTAGATAAAAATTCCAAAACCCAAAACATTTTGTTCATAGACAGTATTTAACATCTGACACCTCCAAGTTTTATATTAGATTTTACAAGCCTGAAATTCACACTGAAATTTTTAAATTATTTTTATAAGGTATCTTTGCCTCTGTTTCTTGCACTAGGTTCTATTTTTAGTACCTAGGTTCTTTTGGGGACTGTGATTATTGAAAAGAAGGTAAAAATATTCTGGTTGATAGGAATGAGACATCCACATTAATTTTTATCAAGACTTATATTAAAAAGGTTAAAAATAAAACCACCGCCCATTTCTGTCAGTCATGGTCTCTCCCAAGGTGAATTAATTCCCTTCCCCTTCACCACATTGACAACACCCTACCCTTTGTGGTTTTCTAATGCCTGAGTGAGCAAAACATGAAGAACAGAAAGACACAAAGCTAAAGAAAGCAAGAACAAGATCAGGAAGTATAAAAGAAGAAGCGTGAGAAACTTGAATTCTATTTTCTGGGTGGGGGGGAATAGACATTGATAGATGTTGAGTAGCAAAGCTATTTACGCAATGTGTATTTTATTGAAATCATCCTGAAACTGGAGAGTGGAACAGAGTGAGGAGGAACTGGATGTGTGTGAGATACGAGATGGCTTCAATATGGTGGTGGCAGTCAAGAGGAGAATTCCAGGGATGTTTGAGGGGCACTGTGATTAATTGGATGAAAGACAGGATCAGTGAATGAGAGACAAACCAAGGGTAGTTCTCAGGTATCTGATGTGCAAAGGAAGACCGGAACCCTCAAAGTGCTGCCTCTCAGACTCGGTCACTCCAGCCCAGAAGCTCCCAGGGCACGTTTGAGAAGACTCTCTGGCAGTTATAAGCACTCCTCAAAACCGTTTCCTTCCTCAGTAAAGGCATTCAGTTAAACAAGCAGTTGGATTGCCTTTAACACATTTCTGAAGGTCTTTTCTGTATCTTCAAAACAGCCCTCTATATTATTTGGCAAACGAAGGACTGGAGACACCAACTATAGAATTAGTAAGTGAGCTTGCAGGCCTCGAGTCCAAATGCCTAGACATGTTTCAACAACACTTCATTTTTTTATAAAATACCGTTTCCAAAACTCAAGTGATGTTTCCCCGCTAAAGTACATTGCCCCAAAGGGCAAATCAAACTCCAACTACTTTGAATCTTCTGTGCATTAACAAATCCACTCGTTTTATGATTTTCAGGTTTATTTGGCAACTCTAAGATAAGCTGCTCTGGTGGAGTTTGCATTCATCCTCCCCCAGCAACTGGGTAAAGGGTTCTCATGCAGAGTTTTAACTGAATCTGCCTAACACTCGCCTGGAAATCAAAGGTAAGTGTTTCCAAGAGGAAAGGAAAGTAATAAAACAGGTGAGTAATAAAACATTGAAAGTAATAAAGTCAGGGCGTGAGAGAAAAGAGCAGAACAATTGTACAGCATTTACGCTTACGACAATAACAGCACAACCCCTAGTAAAGAAATACTTAATTTGGGGTTTTTTCTCAGGGCAACTTTCTCTGAGCTTGACAACAGGATATCAAGAGTAGCTATTCAGTCATTCACTGAATGCCATATAGAGTCACAAAATTAATCTCTAGGAATATTATTTAATCCCATGGCTTCAGGCAGATAAGGTTGTTTAAGGGAAAGGAAAGAAATCAAAATTAGTTTTGAACCAGCTGAACTTTCATTTGATTGGCCAAGATGGTAGGCTAAAAATTTCTTAGAAGAAAACTGCCCTTTGGTTTAGAACACCTTAATGGCATGTTTATTTATTAAATATAATGTTAACATGGCATAGAGAAGGTAGGAAAAGTCAAAATTTTTAAAAAATTAAATGATTCAGCATGATAAATTAACAAAAAGTGTTCCATTTTCCCTTGGCAGATAAGGAGGACTGGGATTTTCTTATATCTTTGAATATCTTTTCTATTCCATTTACTCTCTTCCTTTCTTTAGGAGATATATGAATTAGTCTGTCCAGGAAAAGTCCATCCATTGTTAATAAAACGAAAACAGTTTGCACAACATCCATGTAACCCGGAAGCCAAGGAGAGTGGACTGCAATGCGCATGCATGAACAATGACAACTTCACTGTACCCGTCAGTGGGGGCAGTAAACATCATTGAGTGAGCATGGGTACTGTGTGACTGTCACATTCAAAATGACTGAGCAAATAGAACAATGATCTGCATCGAATTTTGCATTAAGCTTAAACATTCCTCCACGGAAACTATTTGGATGATTCAGAAGTCTGCAGCTATGGGCAACTGGTGATTGGCAGCTTCATCACGACAATGTGCCAGCTCATGCATCATGTCTTAGGCAGAGTTTTTTGGTGAAACATCAAATCACCCAGGTGACTCAGTCCCCTATGGCCCAGATTTGGTGCCTTGAGACTTCTGGCTTTTCTCAAAACTAAAATCACCTCTGAAATGGAAGAGATTTCAGACTGTCAATGAGATTCAGGAAAATATGAAGGGGCAGCTGATGGCAATTGGGAGAACTGTGTGAGATCCCAAGGTGTCTACTTTGAAGGGGACTGAGGCATCATTGTCCTATGTGCAATGTTTCTTGCATCTTGCATCTTCTTCAACATATGTCTCTATTTTTCATATTATATGGTTGGATATATATTCTTTCACCTGCATTCCTTAGTAGAATATGTCCTATAATCATTTTTATGTCTTTGTTCTATCCCATCTCTGAGATAATATGTACAACATGAAAATATGTCATACATTTTCATTTTTATTTGCTTCTAAATATGTCTTTCATCTCTATAATATACTTTTATGATCAGAGATATTTACATACAGTAAAATGTACCAGTCTTACAACTACAGTTGATGAATTATATCGATTATAGTCAGCCGTGTATTTATCATCCAATTGAAGATATAGAACAATTCTGCTCCTGTACTTTCTTTGTGCCACATATTAGGATGCTGTGGGACGATTCCCTTGTCTTAGCATCCCTTTTGTCCAGCAGAGAAGGTCTGCTGTGTTTGAATATTTCTGAGGTTTTAACAAAATGTCTAACAGTTACATCTTTGATCTTTACCCTGAGGTCATTCCTTACTCTGAGAAGATTTTCCAATTGGGAGAGATTGGTGATTAATTTTAATTTCCAAATAAGCAAGTCTTAGGCCTTATTTCCTCCAAATTCTGCTTGCAAAATAGACAATTCCCACCTCATTTCCTCATTCTCTTCTACTTTATGGTGTACAGCAAAGAGAAGTCACTTAATAAATTCAAAATTTGCCTGGTATACCCAGAACCATATATTAATTAGGCATAACCCCTATTTTTCCACCTATTTCAAGAAAGAGTTTTGTCAATATTTTACCTAATACATACAAGTCACCATTTTTTAAACCTGCAATAATAAATTCATTATTTTCATCTGTGTTACTTTTTCAGCCAGTGATTGCTGATTAATTCCAAAACTAATGCCACATATCTAAGTTTTTGTTATATCAGTGCCCCACTTCTACTACTGATTTCTATATCCATTATCTAGTGTTACATAGTAAGCCATTCTACTATTCGGTGCCTGAAAACTACAACCGTGTTGTTTGTGTGTTATACTGTGAACAGACAATCTAGGCTGATCTCAGCTCAAAGGTTCTTCTGCTGGTCTTCCTTGGGACCATTCATGTGTTGAACTGACTGGAGCTGGGTATCTAAGACGGCCTTACTCACAGGATTCACATGTTTGGTGGTTGGTGCTGACCATCTGCTGCATCTCCCTCCCTGAAGGATACAAGCCTAGGCAGGATTCTTAGCCTAGGGTCAGAAGTCTCACAGCAACACTTCTGCCACACTCCATTGGTTAAGGAAAGCAAGTCACAAGGCCAATCCAGATTCAAGAGGTAACAAATAACTCCCTCCACCTTTTGACTGGAGAAGAACGAGGTCATATTGTAAAAAGACATTCACAGAGTGACAGGAAAAATTATTGCAGGCAACCTTTACAGTCTACTACTTCCCACAAATGTTTATATGTTGTGTGTTATTATCATTCAGTTCAAAGTATTTTCCAATACCCCTTTTGATCTCCTTTTTGACTATGTTGTATTTAGAATAAATGTTGCTTAATTCACAAATATTTGGGGATTTTTTGTTATCTCATTTCATAGGTTTCCAATTAAATTTATCTGTGATCAAAAAACATATATGGTACAATTTTGACTCTGAAATTCTGTGATCTATTTCAGTAAACACTCATGGTGCACACAAAAAATTTATGTCCTACACTTACTGGGTTAAATGTTCTATAAATATCAGTTAGGTAAAATTAGTTGATAGTGATAAGTTTTCTTTTTTATTTACTGATATTTTATCTACCAGTTCTATCAATTATTAAGGAATATATTAGCCAGGATTCTCCAGAGAAACAGAACAAGTAGAATAAAGAAAAGAGAGAGTGAGAGAGAAAGAGAGAGAGAAAAGGGATGAAGAGATTTATTATGACAAAGTGGGTCACACAACTATGGAGGCTAAACAGTCCCACAATCTGTATCTACAATCTGGAGACCCAGGAAGTCTGTGGTGTAGTCCCAATCTGATTTAAAAGCCCTGAGAACTAGGAGCACTGATGGTCCAAGTCCTAGTGCAAGGTCAGAAGACCAACATCCCAGCTCAAGAAGTCAGAGAGAGCAAATTCTCCCTCCATGTTTTTGGTCTATCCAGTTGCTCACTGGATTATATGATCTCCACCCACACTGATAAAGGCAACCTGCTTTGCACAGTCCATCCAGGACTCTAAGGTTAATCTCTTCCAGAAACATCTTCAGAGACACACCCAGGAATAATATTTAATTAGATATGTGGGCACTTCAGAATTTGATTAGAGTTTTGTCATACTTAGTCTTTTACCAAATTTTTGTTTTTTCTTTGGCCTGTGGATGAGTCTCTTCAGTGTTCTGTGTTCAAGAAGTCACTGTACTTCAATCCACATTTTCTCTAGGTTGTTTTCTGGAAATAGCCCACCTGCACTTTGCTTCTCCCCCAGCATTTTCCCTTAACCAGAAAGCAGAGCTCAGATACAAGAAACGATTTGTCACGTTTTCCTCTTTCCTTTGGATCTTTGTTCCATGTTCTGGTTGCCATCCATCTCTCTGAATCACATCACTTTAATCAAATATTAGCTGAATAGCCCTTTCAAGACTGTAACATTTACTTTTACAGTTTCCTGCTGAAGATCAGAAAAGACAAGTCAGCACCAAGCATAATCTCTGTCATTTCACTCCACAACCCATGTTATTTAGCAGGTTTGTGGCAAAGGTTGAGACACAGGAATTTAGCCATTGCCTTTTCCTTGAAAATGAAGAAGAATCTCACCTCTTCCCTGCCACCTCCTACATAGTCTACCCCACCCCCGCCATTGGCAGTTTCTGAGTGAATGAAATGGGGACACAATGTCTTTTACCCACAATTTTTAACCAGAAGTCCTTTCTTCAAACATACATAAAATATTTAACTGGCAACTGAAAAGCCATGCACATGACACAATTAAGTTGCACTTCCAGAACATATACGCTTTCACACTTCTCACCCAGACCATTTAATCTGGAAAAGTCCTCGAGGTGAATGTATTATCCATCATTGTTTTGCAGCTTTCTAGGAATCAGCTCCCTAAGTCAGCTAAATTACAACTCAGAACTGGAAATCCATTTCTTTTCAGAAATTCTTCACAAGAAGAAACAAAGACTAGGTTGTTTTAAGCAGCGTCACATCTCCAGCGTGTCACTATTGTAACCACCATTGACACTGAACTCAGGGTTCATACAGAAAACCAGGGAAGTCAGTTCCCAATCACAAGGGCTAAGCTGAAAGAAGCTGAATTTTACGTAATGAGACATTCTAAACCCATACTCAAATTTAGCATACCACAGAGTTATATGTACCCATGAAGCGTTGTTTTAATCACACAATAATAATCTAATTAATCTAAGAGTGATCCCTCCACATTCACACCCAATAACGCATTCTCAAATGGAAAAATGCTGTTCATGGCAAATGTACGAAAAAGCACATCCTCTGTGAAGGTAAAAGCACCAGGACAAAATCAATAACATAATTCCAATTTAGCATTAATTGCATTTCTGTGTTGTGCCCCCAATTTAGCAGGCAAAGAACAACTCTAAAAGTTTCCAGTCTGTAATGAAGAAGCTGTAACTAAATAATTTTAGGCATGGAGGGCTATTCTTGTTCAACAAAAATAACAGTTCCTAAAACAGTGTAAGAATCCTTTTTTCATATGCAGCCTTAACCAACAGAGGCCAACTAATTAATTTTTGATGAATTCATCTCATGCAAGTAAGGTTGATAATAAAGAAATTGTTAAATCTCTCTAAGTTTGTCTATGTGCCCACCACTCTCACCCCACTGCTTACTGCCAGATGTGTGTCAGCAAAGAAAATGAAAGGTACAAGTACTGTCCAGAAAAAGTCCAGCCATCAATAACAATTTGCACAACATCCATGTAACCCGACAGCCAAGGAGAGTGGACTGCAATGCACATGCATGAACAATGACAACTTCACTGTACCAGTCAGTGGGGGCAGTAAACATCATTGAGCAAGCATGGGTACTGTGTGACTGTCACATTCAAAATGACTGAGCAAATAGAACAATGATCTGCATCAAATTTTGCATTAAGCTTGAACATTCTTCCATGGAAACTATTCAGATGACACAGACAACCACAGCTATGGGCAACTGGTGATTGGCAGCTTCATCACAACAATGTGCCAGCTCATGCATCATGTCTCAGGCAGAGTTTTTTTGGTGAAACATCAAATCACCCAGGTGACTCAGCCCCGCTACAGCCCAGATTTGGTACCCTGAGACTTCTGGCTTTTCTCAAAACTAAAATCACCTCTGAAAGGGAAGAGATTTCAGATCATCGATGAGGTTCAGGAAAATATGAAGGGGCAGCTGGTGGTGATTGGAAGAACTGTGTGAGGTACCACACTGCCTTCTTTGAAGGGGACTGAGGCATCATTGTCTTATGTGCAATGTTTCTTTTATCTTGCATCTTCTTCAATAAATGTCTTTATTTTTCATATTGCACGGCTGGATTCTTTCTGGACAGGCGTCATATTTCTTATCAGAAGTGCAGTGGAGCAGGAAAAGGAGGTACTGACAGTCTGTAAAGTAGTTATATCAAGATTGATGTCTAAACTTCCACTCTTTCTAAGCTTGGATAGTTCTAACACCCTTGTAACTCAGAAGCAAGCTACAGGAACAAGATAGCCCTTAGGAGCGTGCTATATTCTGCATTAACCAGTTACAGCCATTCAAGGCTCATTCCCACACCAGGAAAAATAAGCATGCACACAGTGAAGAGAAAATTCCACCGTTCTCAGGAATGTTTTATCCCAACTGAATGACTCAGTTACTAGTCTAAGGAAGGGTCCTTTTAAAATAGTCACTTAGAAAAGACCCTGAAAATTGGTTTTAACTAATTACTTCTCAATTTCTACACCTCATATCAAATAGTGTCAGGTCCTTACACACAAATATGGCTACAGCTTAAAAGAGAAAAAGGTCATTTTCAACAAGCTCATTCTCATCTCATTCTGCAACCTGCTTGCTCACAGTAAACAAGGAGAAATTAAAACTTGCCCTCCACTTATCTGGTCACAGCCCAGTTTTTCGGATATTTATAAGCAGTATCTGTACTAGACAAGTATCCTCCTTCTAGCTGCTGTTAGAGTATATTATCATCATTGTGTATGGTCACATCAAGCTAAAGACATTTCACAGAACCATCTTCAGGATCCAAGACTTTCAGACACCAGTGAAGTCACTTTTTCCATCCCAAGTCCTCCCTGCGAGTAGAGGTCCTCATCTGAATCAATTTGAATTCTGCTGGGAGTTCTAAGCAGTGGTCAGCACAAATGGTAGTTGCTCCCTTTCTTCTGTGCCACTTGAACCAGCTGTCTCTCATCCTCCAACACCCTAAGACTAGCTTTCATACCCCCGAGGATCATAAGGTATACATACCAAGTCAGGTTATAGTGAAAGAATTTCATCAAAAGGTTGTTCTGAATGGAGAAGAGAAAAGCTACTCTTTATTGTCCACCAATCTATCATGATATGCTTCCTGACAAATTATAAGAAATTTAACACCATAGTTTATAGCCCAACATTCTGATATTTTGCTGTTTGGACTATGAAACTGCTTACGAGGGATGAATTTTTTCTTCAGGCTCCAAAACTGCCCACAGAGCAAACAGGGCCCCTGTACTGAATGTGCTGTCTGATAAATCATTCTCCCTGTACTACTGATAAGGAACATTCCCTGTACCAAATTGCTTGACGAAAAACCTCCTTGTTCTGCAGACCTCAAGTGAGACTAGGACATTGATAAATGCTTGATCATATGTTACTATGTGTTACTCCTTGTGCTTATCTCGGAACCCCACCAATCAGAAAATGAATGATGTAAGTTTATTACATAGTTTCTCCAGCAACCCATCTCTTTGTTAGTCACCCCTTTGCAACTTGAGCCTTTAAAAACCTTGAGCCATTTCCCCCCATCTCAGAGTGTGTTTCTGGTTCTTGCCAAAGGCTATGGTCTCTGACTTGCAAATCATATCAGAATAAAATTCCTTTTCTTTTAACTTCTCAAAAGGATCTTTTGGACTTTTGTTTATATTCCCATCAGCATTCCTGCTTCTGGTTCTCAGCAAACCTTATCCTAATACAATTTGTGTCCACTTCTACCCTGGACAGGAAAAAATGGGCACATATATGAATATTAATATTAATATTAATATTAGACTAACTCTGCTTCAAACTAGAAAGACTTCCCTTTCTTTATATATTTGCCCAATGCAGAGAGAAGCATTGCCACTTTCTGGTTAAAATATAAGAGTCCCAGAACACTTACTGTACCAGAAACATAATACACAACAGAAATGAGTCTCAACTTGTAATGGCCTCATACTGCCTACCATTTTTTTCTTTTTCTTTTAATTTATTTATTGATTTTCAGAGAGAAGGGAGAAGAGAGAGAAACATTGATTTCTTGTCCCACTTATTTATGCATTCATTGGTTAATTCTTGTATATGTCCTGACCAGGGATCAAACTCACAACCTTGGCGTTCTTGGCATATCAAAACAGCAATCTACCCAGCTGAGTTACCTGGCCAGGGCCTGCCTACCATGTCTTACAAGTTGTGTCCTAGTCATCTCTAAGTCTGACATCCATAACTCAGAATGCAAGCAAGAAAATGGAGTTCAAAACCTAATGTTCTGATGGTGAAGTCACATGGACTTCTGTCAGTGATCCTCAGAAACCACAGCAATGTCTTTGTTTAAGCCTAATGTATAGTGTGGGCTTAAAAGAACTGGGATCTTAACACCAAACTACCTTGAATACTTCCTCGTTTATCATACTAAGTATACTGTGCAACTATTCTTCCAACTAGAAGCTTGTCCAGAGAATGCAGAAGTCTGTTATTGGCATATCAAACGTGTGGGCCAGCTATAACCTTTAGTTGAGATGGCAAAGATTCAATACAGGCAAAGAATTAAGATGACTTTAAAAAAAAGAAAGAAAGCTCTCGCTCTCGCTCTTGCTCTCTCTCTCCCTCTCACTCTCACTCCCTCTCCATATATGTAAGTGTATATGGTATGTAGTGGGAAACCGTTTCGCATGCCGTGGAAATGTAGCTCAGCCCTCACATGGAAAACCAGTGGGGTGCATGTTGGCACACAGGACCACGCCGACAGATAGGTTCTCCCATGGAGAGTCAGGCCTGCATTGTACCTAGGCTGCTATGAGGCTTGCTTTTGCTAAATCTCCCTCACCCTGAATTGAGGCAGCAAGGGCTTACTGCAACTTCCTAAAATCTGAGCTACCCTAGCAAGTATGGAGTATTAACAATCCAACCACTTTTCCCTTTACATTTGCAAATATCCTTCTTCTCTGATGTGATTAGCAACATCCTCACCTTTGTTGTCTGTAAAAGGTAACCACCTAATGTGAACCTGTGCATAGTAAATGAGAACTACCTTCTTGGTAATGTACCCAGGAAAACAATAAAAGTCTGTGCAGGTGGGGCTCGGGGCCCTGTCTCTCACTTAGAGAGCAGCCATGCCATCTCTTTTTGTCCACAGGATTCCTGTAGTCCATGCATATTTTTTCACAAGCAGCCACAACATACACGGATCCTGCTGGCCAGGATCCCCCACAGTATGTACCTACTTGTATATATTTGACTTAGGCTATTCAGGCTGCTGTAACTGAATACCCTAGACTAGATAGCTTATAAACAGCAGGTCTTTATTTCTCACAGCTCTGGAGGCTGCAAAGTGCAAGATCAAGGTTCATCGTGTGGTGAGAGCCCACTTCCTGTTCTATACACAGCCATCTTCTCTCTGTGTCCTTATGTGGCAGAAAGGGTGAGGGACCTCCCCAGGGTCTCTTTGGTAAGGACACTAATTCCATTCATTAGGGTTCCACCCTCACGACCTAATCAACTCCCAAAGGCCCCACCTCCAAATATCATTACACAAGGGATTAAGTTTCAATACACAAATCTGGGGGACACATACACTCAACCCATAACAATATTTACATAGCCATGTATTTTATTACACAGGTACATCATGACTGCTTATTGAAGTGTTAAAACATGTCAGATGAGATCGAAATTCTCCTCTGAGTAAGCCTTTCCCATTATGCCCCAGGGATAACCCCTACCCTTGCAGCTTCCACTCTCACCTTCTTGTAACCCTGATACCTCAGAGTTATGAAGCCAGTCTAAAGATGAGAGATCACATGGAGGAAACCTCTGGAACCTCAGCCAACATCCAGCACCAACTACCACACATCTGAGAGAAGACAGTTTGGACCCCATCCAGCCATGGTGGAGCCTCAGATAATTATAGCCTGGATGATCCCAAATGAAATCAGGACAAGACCCCGTTCCCCAGATTGTTAAACTACAGTTAATAAGAATAATAAACCACTGCTTTAAGCTATCAGGTTTCAGATTGCTTTGTTATAAAGCAATAGTAAAAGATAACCAAAATAGATCCTTAGTCCATTTTTCTATTAGGCTAGTGATTTTTCCTTTTTAAAATGTTTTAATTTTTTTATTCTAAAATCCACTTTTTTTGAATTTAGAAATAACTGACATATAACATTCTATTAGCTTCAAGTGTACAGTATATATTGCAAAAAGATCAATACAGTAGGTCTAGTTAACATTCATCACCATACATAGT
The DNA here is from genome assembly GCA_028533065.1 of Trachops cirrhosus. Classification (NCBI taxonomy): domain Eukaryota; kingdom Metazoa; phylum Chordata; class Mammalia; order Chiroptera; family Phyllostomidae; genus Trachops; species Trachops cirrhosus. Next base: position 176,587,532 of record CM052539.1, on the reverse strand, counting down.
TAAAAATCTTTTCTGTTGTGATGAAAACTTTAAAGATCTACTCCTAGAAACATTCAAATATACACTGTAGTATTGTTGACTATAGTAACCGTGCTATATATTATATCCCCACTGCTTATTAAAATCTACTGCTTTTTAATATGTTTAACAAATATTTCCTCCTAGTGTATCACTTGTGTCAGTCGGCATTTATGAAGAGAATCAGAAGCAGTAGAGATATATATGTATTAACAGGTTATCACAAAGAAAAATAGGCTTATGTGACTGCAAGGACTGGCTAGGGAAGTCCAAAATCCATAAGGCAGGCCTCCCCAGATGAACTAAAGCTGCAGATCATAGGGTGGAATTTCTCCTCCTTCAAGGAAGCCTCAATTCTGCTCTAAAGGACTTCCAATAAACAAATTATTGGGATATCTCCGTTAGTTAAAGTCCACTAGTTACAGACTTTAATACCATCATCATGTTACCATCATAGCAACCCCTGGTTTCATGTTTGATGAATAACAAGTGAGAGCAAAAACACATGTCAGACAGACTTTAGGAGTTTAAGAAACTTCACATTAAACTTTTCCTGGTGATGTAAGTCTATGTACATTTCCCAACTAACGTTCTGACCCCTAAAAGCACATCAAAAGCATGTGCATTGTTTCATTATTGTTGTATCCCTGGCCTTTTAACATACATGTGGCACACATTAGGCAATTAGTAATGATTGTTAATTACCTAACACCTAAATTAAATGGGGTAAAAAAATTTTAAAAAGAACCACAGAAAAATTTCCACCAATGTGATTTAGTTGAAAGGCCTATCAAAATGAAAAAGTGAGACAGTAGAAAAGTTATCCAAGAACTGAAATCATAGTTTATAAAGAACTAGGCTTCAGTGATTACAGAGATGAGTTTCAAGCCAATATGAAGATTATTAGAACCACAAGAATATAAAACGTATCCTTAGGGAGACATTGTATTTTTATGAAAAAAAAATAATGAGAACAGATTAGAGAGAACTGTAAGTATGACCTTGAGCAAATACTCTCATCTATAGAAAAATCACAAACTTGGATCACCCTCACTGTGAGCTTTTCCTGCCCGTTCCCAAGACACGGAGCACTCCGACAGAAGGCAGAGCTGTTCAGCCCTCACAAAGGGGGCACGTCGCAAACTCTCGCCGTCTAACTTCAAACAGGCCCGCTCTGTCCAGTGATTCTGTAACCACGGCCAGGTTTGCTCCTCTTTGTGGTCAGTGACGAAGTATAGGACCATCTAACCACTATGCATGCTGTACATCTGAAACCAAGACAAAATAATACTGAATGTAAACAGTAATTGGAAAATAAAATTTTAAAATAAAGTAAAAGCTGGAATGACAAAAAAAAAAAAACACTTCTCTTTGCCTCAGCTGTCACTGGCCCCTCTCCTTCTTCTCTCTTAGCAGGTAACTTCTACTTTGATGGAAAACTGAGGCACTGCGGCTCACATATTTAACCGACCCTTGTCCTCATCTTAGCACGTCTGTCTTTATGGCTATCCATCCTTTTCAAAATTTCAATGGAAGATGTTTTCCACTGCCCTCCAAAGATTACTCCTCCCAGCATGTTCTCAGTCCTACCCCTTCCTAACTTCTGTGGACCTTGAATCCCATACCTTGTCAAGCCTGCCCCCAGCATTTTTTCCACACTGCTGGATTTCTACACTTTCTATGATTTCAAATATGCCAATATATAGTCTAACTTTAAAACAAAACATAATAAAACAAAAACCACCTATTGAGTACTGGGCAATTTCTCTGAACTACCAAATTTTTCCAAGTGATCTCTGCCTGATAACTTTTATTTTCTTTACCCCACTTCATAATATCTTTAACCCCTTGAAAAGGATTTAAGGATTTGCCTCCTTCTTTCCTATCTGTCAAAACCATCTTCCACACTTAGTTTATTGTTTTTGATAAATGATTTATTCTCCCAAACCAAAACCATTAAGGTCATTTGGCCAGTTTTTCCTAAATCTTTGCACCTCACAACCTCATCAGTCACCAAGTCCTGTCAATTCTTCCTTGACATTGACTTTCAGATTCGTCTCTTGTTCTTCATTGCTTAAATCCCTAATGGTTTATGCTTGGGATACTGAAATTGCCTACTAGTTTGTTATATAAGCTAGGATATACTACATCAATAAATAATCCCCAGATCTCAACAGTAAGAGTTTTATTTCCAGTTTAAGGTATGGGTTTCAGGGGACTCTGCTTCATGCTTCTTCACCCTGAGATTCAAAGTGATAGACAGCCCTTATCTAAAAAAAATTGCTAGTCTCACCACAAAGACTACTCAGCTCTTAAAGTTTCTGCTTGGAAGTGGCACTCATTGCTTTATATTGCTTCCAAATAGCACACCCCCTTCCGTCTTCACGCTCTTCTCTCCACCTCCCACCCCACCAGCCAGCATTCCCACTTCTGAACCTACACCATCTTCGACACTCGAAGAAGATATTTCCTTGTAGACACCAAAACATTCCAGATCCCTGTCTGGTTACCCCATCCCTATTTATTACTATTTATTACCTGTGCTACCCTCCTTAGAGATTTAATGTATCCGTGTGCAATGCTGGTTTGCACATGAATTGCCTCTATATATCTATTTCTCCAACTATATTTTACATATATTTGTGTGATCAAGGATAATTTTTAATGGCCGCCACTTAAATTATGGATTTCTGCCTATGTCCAAGCAATCTTGAATGTGTCTGACATAATGAAATTTGTCATTTCTCTAAGGTACACCATGAGATAGCAATGCCCCTGACTAGACTAAGCTTGGTGGGCCACGTAGTGGAAAGTAAATGTGGTTAAAAGTTGATTCTAAAGAAAGACTACCTGGCTTCAAATCCACAGCCCCACCACTCACCGGCTGGGTGACCGTGAGTGAGTTACTTAAACATCTTTTTTCTGGCTACATTGTCTCTTATTTGATGATTATGTTCATGTGACTATCATATGAATGTTTTGATGAATAAATGAGCAAACACATGAAAATACTTATAAAAACTGGCCCATATCAAGCTTTCAGTAAAGATTAGGTCTTATTGTTACTGCTACAGTTAGTAGGCAGTACTTGCAAGTCTGATGTCAGGAAAAACTTCCAAAATTGTCCAACTTTTTATTATATTCCTTTTGTTTCCCTTGACCCTGAGGATTGCCCAAGACCCATTTAAGATATTCAATAAATATTTGTCGATTGGTATAACCGCTCATCTCTCAGCTTCCAAATCTTAAAAATAAGAATAATAACATCAGGACCTAAATTGAAAAGTTATTTTAAATATACAATTTTGAATTTGTTTTGGAACACAAAACAAAACAAGTGACATGCCTATACATTTCTTATGAGGCTAACAAAACTGAAAAATGGGATAATTGGGGTGATAGAAAAAAGTAAAAAGATTATATAAATTTTGCTATTTAAAATTTTATAAGGTAAAGGTAACTTGAGGATATTTATGACAAAATATTATAACCAACAAATAAAAATTAAAAGAATAAACATCTTTTTGCTTTGAAGCTAGAAAAGCAAAGAATGACAAACACTTTGAGACACTATACGAAAAAATCAAGTTCTTAAAATGGTTTGAATACAAAGGGAGGAAGATAGAAAAGCCATCGCTGAGAATAAGCCAAGTTTAAAGCATTAATGAAATAATCTGCACTAAAATCTGGAAGATTTAGAGAACGAGGATGGGGCGGCAGGAGGGCACAGGAGGAAGAGAGAGAAGAACCTGAACGAACTGAATGTTAATAAACCAGCCACCCCCCAACCCCGCCTCGCCCCGCCCTGCCCCACCCCCGCTGCCTTTTCCCAGGTTCTGTTCGGTGCTGAAATGTGTCTACCTGCGGGGTTTTAACAAGTTGTTTCTCCTGTTCTCAGCATCAGCATTCTGTGATATATTTTGGTCCATGTATTCTATTTTATTAGACTTACTTATCAGTGTTCTCTGATAAAACCACTTTTTCAAATATGTCATTAAAACGGTACGTTTGCAACACAAATGCAATGGAGTTTAGAACAGATGAATTTAGGGTGATGATATTCATTTATGAAAGTACACAACTGCGACCTGACAAAGACATCAGTTTGCTGTATTAAATTATCCTGTGTCTTGTTTCTGAAACACATGTTATTAAAAAAAACATTGCTTCTGTAGATTTCCATTTGGAAGAAGTAACATGTGTTGGCTTTCTACTAAAGGGTATATTTCCTTCCAACAAACCATTAGTTTACCAGTGTTTGATGTTCGAAATAGCTCCCTAGTGAAAAATAAAATTGTATTATCGTTGGCTCTCATCTTTTATTTTAAGTGGATTTCTAATGACTATGATACATACATGGGGTCCGCAGTGGAATCTATCACTAATACTTAGTATGACAACTGAGACAGATTTACTATTTCCAAACCTACTTTCTCAAAATATATTATAATATAAGTTTGAAAATATAATTCAGTATAGTCATTGTAATATTCACAGTTCAGAGCTAAAAAGTCCCACTGTCTTTTACCCATCCCAAACATTCCTTCCCTCACTGTTATTCCATGTGGTGATTTCCACAACAATTAAGTGGAGAGAATTTAATTTTATAAAAACATAGACTATCCTTTCATTATCCCCCTAATCAAGAATGTTTTGGCCCTGGCTGTGGGTAGCTCAATGGATTAGAGTGTTGTCCCGATACACCAAGGTTGCAAGCTTGGTCACCGGTCAGGGCACATACAAGAATTGACCAATGAATGTATAATTAGGTGGAATAACAAGTCAATCTCTCTCTCTCTCTCTCTCTCTCTCTCTCTCTCTCTCTCTCTCTCTTCCCATGCCCCTCTCTCTCCAAAATCAATAAATTTAAAAAAGAGAGAGAACATTTTGTACATCATCTTCTTCTATAGCATCCACTCCAAACTCTTTATGTGACAGGCCCAAGATTATTTTTCCAACTTTAGCCCTCACTACTACCCAATCTATATTTCTGCCCTAGTCTGTTTTCCGGACGTACCATGCTCCCACGTCTACGTCTTCATACAAGCAGTTTGTCCTACAACACCCTCCTTTTCTCTCTGTATCCAAACCCCACCTGCACTCAGGAGTCAGCTCAAGACCCCCCCTCTCGGTGGAGCCTTTCCCAGGGTCTCGAACTCATATTGACCTCCCCTTCTTCAAAACATTTTACATCCTGGGGCATGCCACTCACTCATTTGCATTAGTGACCTATACTTTTTATGGCTACCAATGTTTTCATGCGTGCTAGTCTTGGGACTCATGAGAGATTATAAATTTATCAAAGATGGGTATAATTCATTCTTCTGTTTATACTACATAGTAAATTCCAATACATGACTACCACAAGATTTGCAAAGAATACATATTTAATAAATACGAATGTTAATTCTTATACAACAATTCAAGACTTGAAAGATTAGAACAACCCCTCAAATTCAGACGTTAAGCTTGTTTATGAGGCCACCCTGTCACTGAATCTGCTTTGACCCAAAGTCAACCTATTCGACAGAAGGTAACACGAGTTGGCAAATACTTCCACCTGGCTCCACCTGCACTCTTTCCACTAACGATAAGCTAAATGTCTGCCCACTAAACTGAGCCTAACAAAAAGGAAGAGGATGTCTATTCTGTGCTTTGGAAAGGTAGAAGAGCAGCTATATCTCTCATCTCTCCTTTTAGGCTTTTAATCACTCCTTTAACAACCTGAAAGTCTACTACATACAAAGGATAAACCTGTTAAGGACCAGAATGCCACTCTTCGAAGATCCATTCCTTTATGCCTGAAAAACCTTCCAGTCTTCACAAATCCTCTATTGCACAGGTGGCAAACACAAGGCCCGTGGGCCGAATCCAGCCCTCCACCTTGTTTTACCCAGCTAGGTACCTTGTTTCTACCCAGCGGCAGCGCCAAGCTCCTTGGCCCTAGTTAAGATGTAGTTACATTACACAGTCCTAAAATTACATTTGGCACTTTGAAGGCAACCATGAGGCTGATGTGGCCCCCCGTGAAAATGAGTTTGACATCCCTGCTAAATGCAAATAAACCAGAGAGAAGAAACATTTTGAACCACTATTAATTAACACCTTTCCCAGGATCACCTGATCACCTTCTGAGGGCAAGAATGACAACCAGAGAGCCAGCAACAGAGGAGAAGCTGAAGCAAATTCGGTAAGTGCTGATGAAAACTTCGTCAATAATCCAGTCTAGGAAATGACAACGTCCCCTTCTCTACTGATGGACAGAAATTTGTTCAACTCTCTCCTATTTCCCTATTTTCCTTCAAGTTTTCTTCACTCAGAGAAGTATATATTTTTGAAGGTCTTTCAATAGATCATGGAAAGATAATTTCCAAAATGAACCCAATAATGTCAAGCATGATCATCATCTGCTTACAAATCAAGTAAATCCAGGGTGGGAGGGGGGCTCTTACATTTTTATCATTCACAGTAGCTGACTTAAACGTGTGACCTTGTTTAAACAACGCATTTTGAGACCCAAGCAAGTGTAGTTCTTTTGTCTAACCTAAAAGGAAAAGAATTTTTTCATTTCACAAAGAAAAAGCTGAGTTTCCATAAAATGCCAATACAATTTTAGCACATGTTATATTTAATTACTTGGACTAACATGAAGGATCATCAAGTCAGGGAATGTCTGTGAATGTGCTTTTTAAAATTTTCATCCTGAACTCTGAAAACTGAGCTGTGCGGTTTTGCTGCCCTCTTGAGGGCAGTGAAGAGCCACTACATCTACTAACTGGACACTTTCTAGTATTCTCATTACATTATACTCATTGAAAGTGATTAAATCACTGACTACATTAATCAAGTCACAAATTAAAACAATTACTATAATACATATTGTCTCCTAAACATCTCATAGAACTTATACATTATTAAACTTCCAAACTAGCCAATACAAGTTTTGGGGTCTGCAAGTTGCCCTTTATGGACAACCAACTTAAAAAGTCATTTATTCAAAGGCAGTTACAAAGTATGTTATCCCTGATAGTCCTGGATTCCTTGTATAAAATGCACTAAATAAAATAACCCCAGAAGAGTGATCTTTCAAATTCATTATAAATAAGTTTATCCCTGCACTTGCAGGTGAATTGAAAATTTGTGGATATTTTCCTGGAAACATGGCCATTTCTACAATTTAAATCTTTTTCCCAACTGACACAAGTAGAGAAGCAAATCACATAATAAATAGTTCCCGTTTATTTATTCAACAACATTTATTCAGAAACTTCTATGTGCTCTTTCTGAATCATGCCCAAGGTTGGTTGAGAAACTGATAAATTATTTAATGCTCTGCCTACTGGCCTGTGATACTCCACTGATGCTTCAAGTGTGCGACAGAATTTACACACGGCGTGGAAATCAGCTATCAGGTGGCCTAGGTGCATCCTTCTCCACCTGAGCAATCAAATCATTAATATGGATTAAAAACTCTCTGCCCATACAGTTCGAAAGCTCTAAAATATTAAACAGGAGGAATTGGGAGTCAACTTCCAGATTTTCTGCTGCTGCAATCACCAGCCCATACATGTGTAATGACACTGAGTAACCACCAGAGGTCGCATCAGGTGGGCTATACTGTTTCATTCTACAGAATGAATGAAACACAGTATCTAAATTGTCATCAGTGCTTTCTTGTCCTATTTCTCCCACCCTACCTAGGTTTCTAGTGCCACCTCCCTTCAGTTTCATTGCCCAAACCTCCCACTAATGCACTCTTTACCCAAGACTCCCCAGTGTCTTAGGCTCTAAACTATTATTTTTATAAGTCTTACTCCTAGAGTGTCTTCTGACTCCTGAGTCCCACTTACAGATGGCGACCAGCTTGATAAGGTAATATCAAATTGTATTAACTAACTTAGGTCATGGGTTTAATAAATAACTGGCCTGATATCTTTGTTTTCTTATGTAGCGTTTTTTAAAACCAGAACCAAATAAAGAAGATCTCTACAGCAATATAGTAGAGTGGTTAAGAATACACCTAGTTGATTTTACAAGACAGATATGATAGTGTACAAAAAAGAAAAACAGGCTTTTAATTTGCTCTCTGGACTCATTAATTTCCACCCTGAATGAACAGAAAAGGAAATATCAAGCAAGTATCACTGCTTTGGTTTTGGGGTTTGGTTTTTCGTTGTTGTTGTTGTTGTTTCCTCTTGCTCAGCTAAAATGTCCTTCAGCCTCTTTCAGATGGTGAGAAAGTCCAGTCCATTCTAATCACATAACTGCAACCTTCACTTCAAGTTTATCTTTCAGTTCCATCACTCTTGACAGCCTGCACCAGGTAAGTAGGATGAGGTTGGCTTTCTTTCTCCTCCTTGCTCACCTGCTCTTGCTAAGCCAGACCCAGGAAAGAGGAGTTGGCAGGAGAAGGCACAGTTCTTATGTGATGGTACTGTTATGATCTTGTATCACTGTCCTCTGGTCTCCAAGGTGACTCTTCTCTAAAAGGTTTTGGGGTCAGGCCCTCAGAGACCCTCTCCTTGGAGCACACCAACTGCCGCCCCTCCAGCAGACCACTTATTATTCCTCCCCGCTGGGCTCTGACTGTCCAGTCTTCTCCTCCTGTTACCTTTTACAACTCACAACAGTATTCCAGGGCAGGAGATAGGACAGTGTAGTAAATTCTCTGTGGGATGACCTTCAACCAACCGGCGACAGCAGACATGAATGAGCTGGCAGACAAATTTCCTCTCCAGTCCTCCATCTGATGGATTATTCTGAGGCACAGTTTTTCTGTGGAGCCATAGGGCAGTGGTCCACTGGTTTATCATCTTAAACTTGCTTCTCATCCTTCTCTGTCTCACTGCATAAGGGGATGCCTCTTAACTAAGCATTATCACCTTAACTTTGCCTAACGCCACTTTCTTTTTAATTAGACCCAAAATAGGAAACCAGAAAGAACATCGTATGTATTAAGGTTCCCTATATTGTGTAATAAATCCAAACAATAGATCAATTGCTATTTTAATCAGAAAAAAATAGAAACGTAGAGTTTGCATTGAAAAAATTGGGTCAGGAACTAAAAGTTTATCACTAGTCACAGCATGACTAATGCAGACATCTGCTGCGTACCAGCTGCACCGATCCAGCCCAGACCCACATCATCTCTTGTCCAGACTGGTGACACAAATTCCTAACTCTGGCTTTCCCTGCTTCAACCCATTCTCCTTACTTCTGCCAGAATGACTGCCTCCGAAGGGTACACTAACTGTCTCTGGAGCTTCTGTTCAAGAGGCAACTCTCTCACCCTTAGATTCCTCAGTCATGAGTCAAAAATGAGTCCTATATGTCTCAAACTGCATAAGACCCAAATGCTCCTAAACACCCCTTGTCCTCCAAAGGGAGGAAAGAACAGCACACCTCCACTCCCCAAAGAATCCCCAACTCTCAGTTTGCTAATCGCCCCAAATCCCAAAGTTTAACACAACATCTGCTTATCTCTCATCATGACATTTCAGTCATAGAGGTCAGATGAAGGCTCTGTTCTATCTAATCTTTCAGGGCCCCAGCTTCCTTCCATCTAGTGGCTCCCTCATCCCCTCGAACTTCTGACTTCCCCCTGCCAAGAAGCAAAGAACAACAGCACACAGGACTGTGTTTGAGAGGTTCAGACGCTCAGCCTGTAAGGAGCACACATCACTTCTGCCAAACACCTCGTTTGATTGTTGCTTCTATGTGTCAACTTGGAGGGTGTTTGGGATGAGATGATGTTTAAATCAATGAAATTTGAGAAATGCAGATGGTCCTCAAGAATGTGAGTGGGCCTCATCCAATCAGATGAAGGAATGAGAGAACAAAAAAGGACCTGCATCCCTAAGCAAGAAAAAATTCTTCAGCAGACTGCCCTCGGACTTCATCTGCACCAGCAGGTCTCCAGCCTGCCAGCCCTGACCACAGATCTTGGACTCGCCAGCCTCCAAGCCTTGTGAGTCAATCCCTCACAATAAATAATATGCATATGATTATATCTTGATGGTTCTGTTCTCTGAAGAATCCTGACTAATATTTCCTTGGCCAGAACTCAGGTATATGGCCCTTAACTGCAAGGGAGCTTGGAAACCTATCTAGTATGCCCAGGAAGAAACAAAGAGATGTGAATAGTGAGCAGCAGCAATTTCTAAAACAGATATCTGATCATATAACGTTCTTGTGTTAAATGCATCAGGGACCATTGCCCTTGAAACAATATTCAAACTCATTATCAGGTCACAGGTTCCCCAAATTAGTCTCTTTGTCTACATCTCCAGTTGAGCTTCTGACCCTCTCTTACTAGCAGAATGCACTCTGAGGAGCTTCTTCTGGTGGGTCTCACCCTCTAGGGACCCCAGGTCTTCCTTATATATTGACAATAAAAACTACCACGTATTGAGTACTTATCATCTGCCAAGCACTGTCCTAAAAAACTTACAGGCATTTCTCATGTAATTTCTACAACAACCCTGTGGCATAAACATTATGACTACTTTACAGGTGAAAAAATTGTGGCACAAAGAAGTTAGGTAACTAGCCCAAGTCAGTCAGCAATTACACAGTGAATAAGGATTCAAATTCCTCATCTAACCCGAAGACCTTCTTTATCTCATTTCTCTTCACCGTACTCCACCACCATCAGTTCCTTCATCTGCCTAACACCTTATCCTTAGCATATCAATTTAAACCTCTCTTCTTGCAGAAGCCATTGATGACTCCATAAACTTCACTAGATTTACCTGCTAAAAGCTTTCATGGAATGCTTTATCTCCCCTATGGTTGAATATTTATAGTAACTCCTTATCTAATTGTCCATCATCTCTCTTAGAGTTTAAGTTCAGTTATGAAAAAACTATACACACATACACACACCCTAGAGAGAGAGAGACAACAAAATATTTCATTTACAGTAGAAATGAAAAAACAAAATACATAGTATACTAAATATTTCCCATGTGCCCTTCCAGGTCCTCTCTTTACCTTTTATCTTAGTTCAAGCCATTAGAGCAAAATACAGTTACCAGTCCAAAGTCTATGTGCCTGACACTTCAAAAGGCCAAAACTGAAAACATCAGAGTTTGGAGTGAGAAAGGTTTATTGCTCAAGAAGGTGCAACCAAGAAGATGGGAGCCCTAGTAGTTCCTCAAATCCATCTTAAGAAAGTACAGAGTTCAGGCTTCTTTTACATCAAGCAAAAGGGAAATGGGAGGAGCAAGAGGTGATTGGTCCCTGCATCTGTACAGGGATTACAGATCTGAGCCCAGAAGTCACACATGCAAGATAAATAGAATTTCATTTTTCTGGAATTCAACTCACTATCTATTTCAGGCCCTCATTCAGAAACTAGACTGTAAGCAATTCATGAAGCCACCTTCACCCCCATCTAGAGAGGACACTGAGGCCGGGCCTGTAACAGTGCCCCTGGTGTAGCCACATCACCTCCTGACACAAAATGAAAACTCAGTAACATTGAACTTTTTTTCACATAAAATTTTGATATTTTGTCCATTGTGTGCTTTTACATAAATTGAGGTTTCAAATATTGCATTAAGTATTATTTATCTTGATTGCTGAGTTTTGGGCACCCTATTAAATTTTACACCCAAGGTGTGGGCCTTGTGTGCTTCACCCTAATTCCAACCCTTCTCCTTTTACCCTGGGATCAAGTTTAAGTTCCAGGGGCATGTAACTATGGCAATATATTAATCAGGATGAAGAGTAGTGGCTGGAGATGTGGGGTTGTCATCTACTGACACCAGCATTCTTCGAGACGCACATGCTTATCTAGCTCGTCATTGATCCGCTCAGATTGCTGGTAGGTCATCATTTGGCCTCAACTTCAAGACTCTTCAAACTGATCGGGGAACTCAAGAGTTAAAGATTTCAGCCTTAGCTGACAGGCTTAAATGAGTAATGCATGTGGAAAGCTGTTGTTCCAGGAAGCAGAATGCATGACCTACAGGACTCCAGCAGACCAACAAGCAATTCAACCTTTGTGCCCCAGGAGGTCTGCACGCCGCTGTGTTCCAGGGAGGGAATGCGGGATGCAGATAAAGAATCATTGATCAACAGATAAAAAAAGTACTAGAAAAATCACCCTTGACGGGAACTCTTATCCAATTAACTTTTTTTTCCAAACCCCTTACCTACCCTTTCTTCTCCTTATAAAAAAGTTGGCTTGAGATGAGATGTTAAGACAGTTTTTGAGGGTACATAACCCACCATCTTCTCCAATCTCCAGCTTCTGAATAGTCTCCATAAAGATTCAATCATTGGCCCTGAATGGTGTGGCTCAGTGGGTTGGGTGTCGCCCCGCAGACCAAAGTGTCATGGGCTCAATTCTCAGTCAGGACATGTACCTCGGTTGTGGGCCAGGCCCCTGGTTGGGGGTGTGTGAGAGGCAACCAACTGATGTTTTTCTCATACATCAGTGCATCAAAGTTCCCCCCTCTCTTTCTTCCTCATTCCCCTTTCTCTCTCTTTCTAAAAAAAAAAAAAGAAAGAAAGAAAAGAAAAAAGGCAATCCTTGTCTCTGCTTATTGGTTCTGAGAGTGACAGGGAGCATGAACACAAACTTCTCCATTTTTAAAACTTAGCCCTTATTCAGTCACTTCCATGCCCTTTCCAAGTTGCTAAGAAAGCATTCGTCTACAATCCTATTTCACTCCGGGGCTTTAGGTCAATTATTCAGGATTGTCTAGATACTTTACCGTTTGTCCTGCTTTTGGATGCATGGAAATTGTTCTACTCATTCCCATAGAACAAGGAGATAGGCAGGGGCTCTGGTCAGTTGACTAAGGCCCATTTTTCTGTAGGAATCACAGCACAAATTCTGTACCTGATGTGAAATTTCAGAAAATAGCTGGTCCTGGCCCTCCATGCACTTTCCTAGGCTCCGTCTGGGAATGGAGGTACAGGCCCAGCAAGTGCTGATAAATATTTTACAACCAGTTAGCTGTCTTGGGAGGGGTGGAGGAACATTTGCCGATTTCCAGAGGGTGAAACTCTCACTGCAGCTGATTTCATTACCAAAGTGATACCAACAGGCTCACAAAACTCCTAAAAACCTAACAAAGGGCTCTCGAAAGCTGGGGCAAGCCAGGTCCAGCACACTACGGCACAGGTCCCCTTCATTGCAGAGTCCCCAAGCCTATCCAAGGTTTCTGTCACCCTAGGATTTCCGTCAAGGAAGTGTCAGCCTCAGTTTTCTGTAATAGCAGTGCATCAATTTCTTATTTACCTTTTCACTTTCTTCCTTCCCTGGCTCAGAGAATGAGGAACAGGGAAAACACCTCTTTATCCACTCTTTCAGATCCATTGTTCATGATTCACTCTTGGAATAGAAGTAGATTTAGACAAGAATGTACCTCTTTTGTAATCTGATCGTCCCTTCCCTTCCGGAAGGCAATGAATGTCTACCTGTTTGAATGAAGGAACCAACCTAAACCAGGAGATCCTAAAGGAAGACAACATTAGTTTATGTCTCAATGTATATGACACTACATAATCAAAACACTCTCCAAAATGTAGGTGAAATATTGTAAAATATTCACCTATGTTTCCCCTTATGTAAATATGTATGTGATCAGCATGGTTTTATTGCGTGCTTTTACATGCTCATTAAGCATCAGGGTCAGTGGAGTACAAGGCACATAAAGACGAGGAAGGCCCCCGAATCTTGAGGAGGTCACAAATCTCACAGACATATTCTCTAGTAGAATATTGGTTAAAATTAAATATGTGTGTGTGTAAACACATGCACGTAATTATTATAAACCACAAATATATAAACTACATGCATGTAAACTATATATGCATATATGTATAGTGAACATAAATTTAGGTGTTAAAACTGAAAAAATAAAAACAAAACCCAGAAAGTAACTTATCATAAAATCACCTTTAGTGGGACAGGGGAGAGCTCTGTGTTCAGGAAGAGGCTGGCAATGTTCTCTCTCTTACTCAAGGTGGTAGTTATATCAGGGTTCTCCTGATTGGTAACTACATATCCATAGTTTCATGTCCTTTTCATTATATTTTTTTATTTTTAAAAATGCCCCTGCCTATGTGATTTTACCCCCTGACTATGTTGATAATTTGTTTTTTAATACCACATATTTCAGTCTTAAGCACAATCATATTCAAGGTTTCCAGCCAGCTGACCATTTTAGTATTTTCGAGTGTCATTGTTGAGAGATAATTATCTCTGTATTTCCTCCTAACAACTATATACAGGTAGCCCTGGTTTTCTTTTCTAAATAGGAATGGATGTGTTTCGGCCTTCGTATCAATTGGATATTAAATTAAATTGTGCTGAGATAAGTGTTCATGATGGCCCAATCTCAAACAAAGGGTCTCTCTCATGGAGAAATTTTTGGTAACTTTGGGGTGTGCAAAACCACCACCACTTCACTCAACACAGGCAGCAATAGGCTCTTCCACAAGACTGGGATTGGTATTGGGGTCTCAATTCAGACATTGAATAGAGGAAGCTTAGAGCAGCAAGAACAGGCCATGATCCCAAAAATCAGGGCATGGGGCAAGGACATTCCTATAAACTAAAAGGGTAGCAACAAAAGGGGAATCTCAAAAAAACTTTTTTAGTCCTGAGATCAAAGATCACTGCCAGATGTTCAAAAGGCTCAAAGTGGATCCCTGACAAAGTTACTACCTATTACATGACCTGAAGCAACTCACTCTGCCTCTGAAACTGCTTCCTTGTCTGTAAAAAAAAAAAAAGAAGAAGAAGAAAACTAGTAACTACTTTGGAGAGGAGTATAAACCATGACGATGTATACTGAGTGCTTGGTAAGTGTAAACATACATTATAGCAGCAATACATTCATTTTAACAAAATTTCACAGTAAAACACTTTGGGTGTTTCTAAATTTATTTTGTTGGCATTTTATTTGGAAACTCCCCAGAAACCAGCAATGTATTTATTTCCCAGGGATAGATGCTTTAGGTTGTTTAATGGCTGGTTCTTAAAGAAACAAACAATTATAATCAATTTACATCTTATTCAAATCTTATCTAAAACACGTTATGCAATATTCATTTGTGTCATTAAAAATAGCCCTGGTCAGGGCTGTTATTTTGACAGTTGTTTTGTGGCTATGGGGGCACAAACTCTAAAACTCCACAGAAACACTTAAACACACATTTATGTGAGACATGGGGAACCTTTACATTCTACTATTCTGCCTTTGCTTTCCAGTCTCGGGTCTCCAGCGAGGTTGTTGCAGGGACCTCTCATAAAAAGCTCCCCGCATCATAAGGACAATGGAGGTCACAGAACAGTTAACTGAGTGTCAGGAACTGGATCTCAGAAACCTTTCAGTCCTTGAGATAGACTAACTTCACTCTGACTCTCAACAGTATGTCCATACTCTATGGATTTTGCTACCTAATTCTCCAAAGGAATGGTTGAAAGAAAATTTTAAAACTCCAGGCAGTCCATCCCCAACTCATACATTCTCACCTCGGAATGCTGCTCTGCCCAACGCGGGCATTCTGTTCCCCTCCCTACAGCCACCTTTTTGGCCTCCCTGGCTCCTCCCACCACTCCCATCCAGCCAGACGTATTAGTTTCAGGGATTTCTTCAAACCCCAATTCTTGACACAATATGGAAAAGGGCATCAATTCCTTGCCATCACTACCACAGTCTGATGGCATCCCTCCTCCCCATTTGTTTATTTTGAAAAAATACACCCCCCAATTTAAAAAAATATCCTTCATTAATCAATCAACAACTGCTACTTCATTATATGACTATAATCCTGACTGTTTTACTTAATCTCCCCCTTTCACCTCTCAGTCCTAACTTCTCACTAACCACCCACCAGCAAGAACTTCCCCAACCACCTGTGTGAAGCAGATTTCTCTCCAAGCTGTCTCATTAATCCATCACACGACCCTTCAATTCTCTTCATCCTTATCCCTGTACAACTGTTGAATGCTCCTTGTTTAGTATTAATGCTTTTTGTTCATAATCCCATAAGATACGGTGACCTCCACCAGGGCAGGATCTCGTCTGCCTTGCCCGCCTCTTTGTCCCAGCAGCGAGCCCACGGCCTGACCCACAGTCTGTTGCCCTATACTTGCAACCCCGTAAATTAGTCTGCCATAGTTTCATGAATCCTGAGAGAAGCCATGAGACTGCAGATCGGAAGCGCAGGACCGCTGATTACACAGCAGTAGGAGTAACCAGAGTGCTGGCATTTTTGCACCAGACCCCTGAGCCCCAGGTCCTGCAGGGTAACACCAAAAGGACCACAGGACACCTGCACACACAGTACAGGGGAGGCAGCCTGAGTGTAGAGAATCCAAAAATGTTGTAACAGGCAGTAAGTACACCTGCCCTTTGCTCCAGAAAGACTTCTACCTTTCAAGGCCTTCGCTGGATAAATATCCATGAAAGCATATTTTGGGACAAAGGGTGTAGAAGGATAACATAAAGAATCCATGGAAAACTGTCTGCCAACAAGTAGAGAATAAAACATTTTTGTTGATTGAAGGAATAAATGAATTAAAGCATCAATTCAACCTAGATGGTGGAATTAAAAGTTTAAAGTAAAGTAAAATAAAATAAATAAAATAAAATAAAATAAAATAAAATAAAATAAAATAGGAAACCTCCTTCTTTTGTCCCCTCCTTACCTAGCAGTATGCTGGCAAAGTTTAACAACCAGATCTTGGAGGGAAAGAGAGCCTGGATTTGTAGCAGCCATCAACAGCCATGGCAATAATATCCCCCAGGACCAACCACAAGCCCCTGGTGTCACTGAAGTAGAGCTGGCGGGAGTGCACAGCATTATATAGTATTTCCACCAGACAAACACAAAACAAGTAAATCACCTCAGTGGGTGATTTTACTATTAATAATGTAGTACAAATAGAGTAAAATGATTAGAAAGTGATGAGTTTGCATGTATTCTACTTTAGTCCTAAAAACAATTTATTTAATTGTTTGTATGGTTTAACTTTTAATAATGTTTGTAGTTACAACTGGCTCGCAAAATTCTTGAGAAGTTAACAACTGGCTCTTACGAGTGGGTACAAGCCAACGCCAACACACCACAGCCCTCGCCAGGGTCCTTTCCCCCTTCCCGTCGTTGGTGCCATCCTTGTTCCTCCAGCCCCACTGCGTATCTCAATTCTCGATCTTCCACCTCTGTCAGACTTGGCTTCTGATCCTGCTCCTCTCGGCTGAGCTCTGCCTCACTTCCGCTTACTCCCCACTCCCAACCTGGCCTTACTCCTGAAAGCCTTCAGGTCTGTACCTCACCGCTCCCAGCCCCTCTCCCAGGAACACATACACATGCCCCACAGCCCGTAGAGGCGCATCCAGAGAGAGAGGGATCCAGGGAAATCCTTTTCGCCTTCCTCCGTAATCACAGTCACAGCACAGGAGAAGGGGATGCATTCTCGCGTGATAACGTTTAACACATTTTCCCACAGAATCATCATCACAACTTTTTGTTAGGTCTATTACTTGTGGTGCCATACTGTAAATACTTCATGTATTATAAAAGGGATTTATAAACAAATGTGAGATGCTTATCTTTTTTCTTATGGAGAAAATGCATTTGGTTTTCCAAACTTAGAAAGGAACTTTGGGAACATAGTCAAATAGAAGACTACTTGATATATATTTATATACTTTTTATTTATTAAACTATGTCCACCAGAGGGCAGCAAAAAATTTTATATGTGAATAACATTTACTCAATACAAAAATTATGATCAAATCTGTGTCATTACCTGCTAATAAATGGGAAACCAGTAGAGTCCTTGACAGTAACATAACCTCAAGTTTATGTTGCAAAAGTAATAATAATAATTAGCAGAATTTATTTCTTAAGACAAAGAAAAAGCATGAATGTATAAATGTTCCTATTTATTTTTGAGAGTTTTAATAGTATGGAGAAATACTACCATAAAGTTGTAATTTCGTGTTTGACTTCAAAACCTCAATACTAACTTTCATAGTAGTTGAATTTCCAGTTAGCTACTCATTGATCCATTTAACATGTTTTATTGGAACATTTCTCATGTCCAAATATTGTGCTAGCAATGAACACTTCTGAGGTCTAGGTTGAGGAATACAGAAATAATTACCTGTCTTCATCAGCCAGGGTTCTCCAGAGACACAGAACAATAGGATATACATATGATTTATTTTAATAAATTGGCTCATGTAATTAAGGAGTAATTAAGGAAGGTGGCAAGTCTGGAACCTGTAGGGCAGGCCACCAGATGGAAATTGAGACAGGAGTTGATGCTGCAATCTTTTTTTTTAGTATTCAAAATATTTTTATTTTGATTTCTAAAAAGTTTGATAAAGTATTTACCATCTCATATATTTTAATAAATTTTTACAGTCTTGAGGCAGAATTTCTTCTTTTCTAGGAAATTCCAGCTTTTGCTCTTAAGCCTTTCAACTGACTGGGTGAGGTGAATCCACGCTATCAAGGTTAATGTCCTTTACCGAAAGTCAATTGACTGTAGATGTTAACCACATCTACAAATGCCTTTGTGGCAACACCTAGAGTTTAATTAAATAAGTAGGTACTAAAGTCTAGCCAGGTTGACCCATAAAATCGACCATCACACTGCTCCAAAACACTTCCCCTGTTCAGGTGCCCTGTCTCAGAAATGACATCCTTGGAAAATCATGCTCTCAGTCATGGATTGCTCTCCCCAGTCACCATCTTTGAAACCTGTATATCCCTGGTAGGTTAATGCACCCAAGTAGACACCGATCTGTGTCTGTGGGCTATCACATACACTTCTCCAGACAGGAGGAAGTCTGTGGCATTCTGAAAGCTCTGAGTAAATGCAGGTTCTGAAATGCTGAAAGTGAAGCTGTGATTTACCATCCACAGTGGCCAATTTCCTAATTTTACATACAATTTCTCCTCTACGTTGGTGCTGGGATCTGGGGTGTGTTGTAAGAAACCACACGGTTGTTTTTAGCAACTGCACCTGCCTTGAAACTCAGCAACTAAGCAACGACAGCATGATGCCTCACTCTCTGACTCTTGCTCTATGTGCTGTGCAAAGTTTCCATTCAAAATGCTTTGCTAATTGTACTTCAATAAAAAGATTACCCAAAAAATGCATAATTAACTCTAAGGATGAGGAAGCATAAGTCAAACTGAAAATGAGAAATATTCTATTAAAAAGGGAGGAAGGAGTGTGTTCTTTAAAAATGTCAATGTCATTAAAAACAAAAATTAAAGGCAAAGACAAAAATTAGAGGATACTAAAGAGGCAATTAAAATCAGTACACCATCCTAAAGTGGACACTTACTAGACAGAAAAATGATGCTATGAAGGACAGTGTGAGGTCAATTCACAGACCGGAATACTGATAGTGGATTGCATAAAGGTCAGGGTTTGGGGGCTTTTGTTTGCTTGGTTGGTTGGAGATTTTTTTGTTTGCTTGTTTGTTCATTTGTTTTGATAACCGCTGTGACTGTGTGTTGGAGAGTGTCCTTACTGTTAGGGGAAGATTTGGTTCAGAAAACACATGAAGAACGTGTGCATATGAGAAGAAAGAGCAAGAGATGAAGCAAATGAAACAAAATGTAGGTGAACCAGGGTGAGGAGCATGCAGGTGCTCCCCATGCTGTTCTATCAACTTTTCTTCTCTTAAAATTTGTTCCAAATAAAACTTTTTAAAAAGTTTACCAGAATTCACTATGCTCCATTGTAAGAAATTCATCCACATGCTCTAAATTAATAATGACATTGCTTTGGGAGGTCACCTCATCAGGATTCTTTCTAGCTCACACCACATCACATCATAGTCCGATATGAGTAGCAATGGTGGCGAGGAGATTCTGTCCTCTACCCACAATTTTGGGACCGGGAGCCACACCCTCCTTTGGTGCTCTGGAGTCCTCTCCAACTAGCCAGGGAGTAAAGGCAATCTTCACAGGAGAGGTTCTCTCTGTACCAGACTGAAAATGGTCCCATCACTCCCATTCACTCACCGTTGCTCAGAACCCGAACATGGCAACACCCACCTGCAAGAGAACTTGGACAACGTGGCCCACTTGGGAGCTCAGGAAGAAGAAGATAATAGAGAGGATGGGGAGCACCAGCATCTGCCATGACCAGTATTTTATTTTAGAGATTTGGGGATATCTAACTGAAAAACAGAGAGAAGAAATAACTTCTCCTGAGGTAGGCAAGCACATGTGTAAATCTGTGTATACACATAAATCTTAAAACCAGAAACCATGTCTCTTTCTCAAATTCTTTCTCCTCGTGGAGGATAAATAGTCAGTATGGTAGAATGGACTTGAAATCGAAAGGAACTTGGGATCAGAAACTGAACTTATTCCATATGCGGGCACCATGGCATTAACAACGAAAGACAAGGCCATGGATACCTGCACGAGCTAGGCTGAAGTCAGGGATGAGGTCCAAACCTGAGACGAGTGTCTTAGGGCAGTGGCCTTGCTCCTCCCACCCACCTATCCACTCCCCTGTTTCCCAGCCTTCTCTTTCTAGGAGCATCTCAAATCATGTCTCTTCCACGAAACCTCTTTGCTCCAGATACCATTAATTTCTTTCTGTTTGTCTCTCTTTGCCACTTCAGCTAATAAGAAATGCTTTAGACTATGACAACTCTTTTGTGTTTAGAATAATTATTCAAAGTTCAGGAACATAACTGGTCTCTATTTTGTATACCTTACACTTAGCCCAGTTTTGGACTGATAAAAGGGATGTATTGATATTTGCCACTTGATTTTCTTCCACTTCTGGAGTTGGGCAAGAGGGGCGTCTCCTTAGAAAGGCTGGACCAAGTTGGGACGAGGAAATGTACTCCCCCTCTCACAAATGAGGACTAGTGACACTTAGCAAGTGATTGAGCGTAGTCCCTTGAATAGGATCCTAGACATACTTTTTAATCACATTCACTTTTTCCCTCTAGCCCTCTTATGAAGACCTTGGTGCCCATCAGTAAATGAATGGATCCAAAAACTATGGTACATTTACACAATGGAATTCTATGCAGCTGAAAGAAAGAAGGAACTCATACCCTTTGCAACAGCATGGAGTTGGAAAGCATTATGCTAAGCGAAATAAGCCAGGCAGTGAAAGACAAATACCATATGATCTCACCTTTAACAGGAACCTAAACAACAAAACAAAGAAGCAAGTGAAATATAACAAAAGACACTGAAATAGAGTTGTCAGTGACCAGAGGGGAGAGGGGAGGGAATTTCAGGGGAGAAGGGAAGGGTTTACATGAACAAATATAGAGGACACATGGACAAAACTAGGGGTGTTGGAAAGGGGAGGGAGGAGGGGAGGAATGGGTGGGTGGGCTGGAATGGGAATAAAGGAT
>CM052539.1:176354905-176565637 GCA_028533065.1 Trachops cirrhosus | reverse complement strand
AAATAGAGTTGTCAGTGACCAGAGGGGAGAGGGGAGGGAATTTCAGGGGAGAAGGGAAGGGTTTACATGAACAAATATAGAGGACACATGGACAAAACTAGGGGTGTTGGAAAGGGGAGGGAGGAGGGGAGGAATGGGTGGGTGGGCTGGAATGGGAATAAAGGATAGAAACTGTACTGAATAAACTAAAATAAAAATTAAAAAAAAAAAAAAAACAAATTATTCCTTCACTGAGTTCAGATAATGGACAGACTAATAAAGGACAATGACAGCTTCAAAAAAAAAAAAAAAAAAGACCTTGGTGATCTCTGAAACAGATTAGATGTGATCTTTTTTTCATGAACAGAATCATGACACACTCATACCTCTCTGCTCACTTAACTCAGGTTTATCTTGGCACATTTCCAAACTTTATCCACTCAGTCAGTTACTACACAACTCCAGTGAGGTCAAGGCCACGGAGGCCAATTCAACAAGGCTCAGTTATAGCTTTACCCTGTTTTGTAACACACACACTAAAAGTTTCATCTCGATCAGTCCTCATACAAATCTACATCAAGGGCCAAGATATTCGTCACCACTATTTGAAAAACAACTCCAAATGCATGCCCTGACATGGGTCAAAAAGAGCAATTGCTACAGGAAAGATGGCATCCCTAAAAAAGATAAGATGTGCTCTATTACCCCAGAATGAAATGAGCATGGCAAAGGCGGCATTCTGAACAATAGACTGACTTTCAGGTTTTGCTCCTCTGGGCCCCAGATGTAGACAGCTGTTTCAGGTAGTGTCTTCCCAGTTGTAGGCACCTAAAGCAGCATGCGAAGCACACTTTAACTCCAGAACTTTGTGCCAATAAAAGGATTAATTGAGACAGAATAGATTGCACTGTAAAATTAAAATGATGCATATTTTACTACAAGTTCACTAATAAATATAATTATATACTCAATACAAACAATAAATGGCATACAGAGAAATTCAAATATGAATTTCCCACATTTTCCTCAATATGTTTTTAGTGAAAATCCTTAGAGGATTATTAAGAGAATCCTCACCACTGGGGTTTGAGCTCAGCCCAGTTTCTCATCTCCCGCTTACCCATTTTCTGTTGAAAGCCACACACGGTTTGTGGTTTTACAGGCACGCACCAGAGGTCACTTCCTTCTAGCAGAATCGTTATTCTTGCTGTTGGCTCATGGGCTTGCTCAATGTTCCATTTAATATCTGCTCTTAATAGTCATGCTGTTAACATGGTTGTCTTCACTGCTCTCCATTACATCCGCAAAATGCCATCTGCCACTTGTCTTCATTCTGAGCCCTCTGTGTCCACTTTTGGTCTACTCCATGTGGAGGGGACAGAGAGGCCTCTATTTTCCTCACATTTGAAGATAAAGAAAAGCTACCTAGTGAGGGCAGAGTTGAAAAAACATCCCGTTCCTGGAAAGTAACAGGGAGGCCATGCTTACTGCCCCTGAAACAGCATCAACTTTCAACCTAGAAGGTGAGGCTTAGGAGTATTTGATATCATGCTTAATATCCAGTGGGCGACATTACAGCTTGTATTACAGTGTTAAATATTTCTATGGGAAATCTAGCGAAGTATCAGGGGAAAATACTTTCTGAAATGCATTTAAAGTTAGGTCAGTGGCAAGTGCAGACTGTCGAAATGTCTGACCAGAATGGCTTGTCAACTTGATGTTTCTCCTTTTTCAGATTTTTCAGCTGAAATATTTCAGCTCTCTTCTCAGGAGGAAAGAAACATTTTACATCTTCATAAATTATGTTCCTAATGTTCATATAATATAAAATGGGGACAACTGTAATTGAGCAACAGTCATCCCCATTTAAAAAAAAAGAATATTATAAGTGTTTGGTGTCAATAAATATAAGAATTGGCGATCGTCTTCCACGTGAGGACACTCGGGCCATCACACTCTGAAGTGAACAAATCATGACACACTCATACCTCTCTGCTCACTTAACTCAGGTTTATCTTGGCACATTTCCTAACTTTATCCACTCAGTCAGTTACTACACAACTCCAATGAGGTCAAAGCCATGGACATCAATTCAACAAGGCTCAGTTATAGCTTTACCCTGTTTTGTAACACACACACACTAAAAGTTTCATCTCAATGAGTCCTCATACATATCTACATCAAGGGCCAAGATATTCATCACCACTATTTGAAAAACAACTCCAAATGCATGCCCTGACATGGGTCAAAAAGACAAACTGCTACAGGAAAGATGGCATGCTTTCACTGGTTTGTAAATCCTACAGGCAGCAACAATAAATATAGAGTCCTTTCTTATGCCACATGCAACATCATGAATTTGTAGAAGATATACACAGGTTTTTGGCTAAGGTAAACAAGTTTAATCTATTACTTAGATAATATCTTTCATGATGAATATTATGTTGTTTAATGGGCCCTAGTTACCATTTGTCATTCAAACATAGAAATTCAGCTCCTTGACACCACCTAATCCAGATTAATACTGCATTTCCCACCGCCTTTATTTCCATCTTTATCAGACTAACATGCAACCATACACTGATAGCACTCAAACAAATAGTATTCAAAGAGTTAGTAAATGTGCAGTCAGGATTTTGTCTTAGAGTAACTGACTAAGTTTCGTGGATCATTTTGATCAAGGATCACTCTGCTTCTAAAAAAGTCTATTTCAAGTTTCCAACATAACCATGGTGTGCTACATGCTATTGATAACATGAACGAGTATAGAAACATAACCCATTGTGTTGGTCAGGGTTCTGCAAAGAAACAGAACCAGTAGGACATATGTATATATAAAGGAATCTATTTAAGGAATTGGCTCGCATGACTATGGAAGCTGAGAAGTCTCAAGATCTACAGCTGGCAAGCTGGAGACTCAGGAAGAGCCAAAGTTTCAGTTCATGTCTAAAGACAGAAAAAGACCAATGTCCCCGCTCAAACAGTCAGGTGGGAGGAAAACCCTCTTACTCAGCCTTTTTGTTCTATTAAGTCTTCAACTGATTGGATGAGGCCCATCCACATCAGAGAAAGCAATCTGCTACACTCAGTCTCCTGATTCAAATTAATCCCATACAGAAACACCCACACAAACACACCCAGAATAAGGTTAAGCACCCTATAGCTCAGTAAATTTGACACACAGAATTAACCATCATACCCCTATATATAAAAAGCTTATCATTTAGGAAAGAAATAAAATAAACAGTAAATAGCATTAAACAATGACAAAATGACATATACATAAGTGCTAAATTGAATGATGGTGCCTATAATTCCTAACAAATTTCAGAAAGGGAGTAAACAGAATTTCTATTTAACTAATTATATATGTTCTCATTTGTCTCCAGGTGATTAAGTCCAAAGAATTAAAGAGTAAATAAGGGTTGATTTTTCACCAACAGAAAGGGGCAAAAAATAAAATGCTTAAAATGATTTTAAAATGTGGGGAAAAAACTGAAGTAGATATAACAGAGAAAAAATAACAGACTGTTTCAACCTTTTTTTCTGTCTGAATCTTCAAGCCATTTCATACTCCACGTGAAAGATTGCTTTCACTGAGAGAAATGGCTTTTGATGCCACATATTCCAAAAACACCTGCTGGTCTTAAGTGTTTCAGCAAATTATTTAGCCTGCAGGGAATTCTTAGGTTATAAATTTTATATTCATATCATCTCAAAAATTTTTAGAGGTTTTCAGAAGAGATAAAGCAAGTGATGCCAAGTTGAATAGTCTCTGAAAGTAACAGATATTATTCACTGTCTTAGTTTGCTACCCACTGCCCACCAGATTCTATTCTTTCACTAGCAATATTTTAATGGAAGAGGCATAAGGAAGTATATCACATTCGGTTATTTCCAGAAAGATTAGGCAATGGCATGTAAACAATTCCTTGGCCAACCTTGACAGCAGTTTTAATGGAAACTAATAATAGAAAATGTTATGCAAAAGTTTGACAATACCTCTCCTATCTTACTTGATGATAGCAATCCTAGACAACTTTGGAGACGTCAAATTGTCTATAGCTGAAAACCCATCACATTTCTTTAGTTTACTGAATGCTTCTGTTATTCTAGATCAATTCTCCAATCTGATGTCACCACAGTTTTCTAGCAAGGCTCAACAGCCTAGCAGAGACTGACTGAATGCCTCCTTTCTGCCAACAAGAATGCCAAAATCTACTCCATTTTTCTTGATTCTCTCAGCTGTCTTATGACAATGATTTCTCACTGCTTACTCCCTTTACCAGGATCAAACAGATTGAAATTATTATGTCTCTTTAATTTTTCCTGTCAATATAGAGCAACCTTGCTCAACAGTGGAATTTTAGACACAAGCAGATGGAAGTGAGCATCCCTTTCCCCCATGACCAGCACTTGGCATATAGATCCTGGAATTCCCATGGCCCAAGATAGAGCGCTGAGGAGACCTGGTGTTGAAATTCTGAAGCATCTGGTACTGGGAGAGTGAGACCATAGAACCCAGAACCCTAGAAAACCCACACAAATGGGAGAGACTACAGACTTCAGGAAGAGGTCCTAGCGAAAACCTAAGTAGACTAGACAAGATTGCCTCTATCTTAGTGGACACCGGCCAAAGAAAGTCAGACACTGGTTTGGGCTAATCGCCCCTCAAGGGAAACCAACAAGAACAGAGAAAGCAGCCCAATAGCAGAGACTGCCTCCACACTGCATTAAACAGTTCCACCTTCCCAGGCACCGAAGAGCAGCAGAGTTAAGAGTCTTCAGATTAGTCTTACTGGAGCATAATAGAGAAACCTAATTTTTAGACAGAATTCTATTAGACTAATATTATAACTTAGAAGATAAAAACTACTGTTTCAAGATGTTTAAAGTCTATTTTTAAAAAGAAAATATTTAATATTGTAGTCAGTGGATTGGGGGAAAAAAACTGTAATATTGCCCAAACACCAAAAGTTAAAAGTGACATTTCAAAGATAAATTTGTGAGATTATTGTTCTTGTACTTAATCCAGAAAACAGATTCCAGATGGTTACAAATATTTATTTCTAAGATATAAAAAATAAGATCTGTTCAGTTTAGAGATCTTTAGTAATTTCCAGTTTTAAAAAATTCTAAATCCCCATACAGGAGGTGCTTGATGTCACTAATCAACCATTTTGTTTTGAAATCCTTTCTTAACCGCTATTTAAAATGTTTACCCTAATGATTTTGTGTCCAACTGACAGTATTAGGTATTTTTTCAGCCATCATCTGACACATTCCTTGTAATTCTTGCTCAAAGATTATTATGCACTATTTCCTTTCAGTGGTAGTTTGAAAACTAGTTGTTTCAAATGATCTCAACATTACTTATATTGGTTAGTTTTTTCAGGTTGGAATTCAAAGATTAGGCTAAAGAACACAATCTTTTAAGCAGATGGCCCTCCTCAATGCGGTTGGGCATCACCTAACCACGAGGGTCTGCATAGAACCAAAGGCAGAAGAAAGAGGAATTTGTCCCTTTTTCCTGCCTCACTGATGGACCTGGGACGCCGCATGTCATCTCCTGCCTCTGGACTGGGATTTATATCATCTCCCCTGGTTCTCAGACCCCTGAACTCTGACTTAAAATTACACCACTATCTCCCCTGGGCCTTCAGCGTTCAGACAAGCAGATGGCGGAACTTCTCAGCCTCAATAATCGAGTGAGCCAGTTTCCAGAATAAATCTCTATCTGCATCTCTATACAGATGTATCCTATTGGTTCTGTTTCTCTGACTAATACATACAATAAAATATTGATCATGATAAGAAAGAATACAACCTTTTTATTATTTTATTTTATTTTTAACACACCATCTGTATACTGTGTTTTACGTTACCACCCAAAGTCAAGTCATTTTCCATCACCATTTATCTCCTTTTTACCCCCTTCTACCTCCCACACCCCCTTTCCTTCTTGTAATCACTATACTATGTCTGTGAGGGTTTTTTTTTTTTTGCTTAATGACTTCACCTTTTTCACCCAGCCCTCAAACTCCCTCCCCTCTGACATCTGTTAATCTGTTTTCTGTATCTGTAAGTCTGTTTCTATTTTGTTTGTTTATTTGTTCATTAGATTCCACATGTAAGTAAGATGATATGGTATTTGCCTTTCTCTGGCTTATTTCACTTGGCATAGTACTCTCCAGGTCCATCTATTCTGTCATGAAAGGCGAGATTTCCTTCTTTTTTATGCCCAAGTAGTATCTCATTATGTAAATGTACCATAATTTTTTAATCCACTCATCTACCAGTGGGCACTTGGGCCGCTTCCAAATCTTGGCTATTATAAAGAATGCTGCAATGAACATAGCAGTGCAAGAATACAATCTTGATTTCATAGGAAAAGTAGTACTTTTAAAATGCAGCCAAGATTGTTGGGGCTGATTTGTAAATACATAATATGACTTCAGGGATTCTAGGAAGTCTCACGTGCCCAAATATATGTCAGCTGCTTGCCAAGGGTGGGGCACCAAGGCTGCTCTACTGAAGCCAAATGACTTTGACTATCAAAGATTTGTTGACCATCATTAATCCTATATTAAAGCTCCAGTAAACTTAGAACCAACATTAAGACATTACCAAAGAATAGCTTTCAGCAGCATTTCCCAACAGGTGTTTGGTGCAATAGAACGGGATTCTGTGCTAAAATAAGGTCAAGAAATATTAAATATTATTTTTCTCTCTTAGAGAGTCACAATATATTTTACATTATGAAGAGCTCTAAAAAGACCAACAATTAGAAAAAAAGATTTTAAGCTTTTAAAACTCAGCAATCCCAAAACCCAGTTGACACTGGGACTATTCTGGCTGCCGAGATTTAATAAGGACAGTAGCTGAAAGAAAGCAAGACACAAAAATTAAACAAAAAAAAAAGACAATTGAACTGGGGCCAGAAAGGGGTGCGCAGATGACTACGAGAGTGCTGATGATGAATATGGACTGTTTCCAAGGAATGACTGACTGTATTCAACTCTTTCCTTTGCACAGGTCCTAGGGATGATCCAGTCCTTCGGGTGGATGAAATTCATTTGGTCCAGACAGCTTTCATTTTATTGGAGGGGGGCCTTCACCGAATCTCCTCTGTTAAGATGTTTGTCTGGGTTTTTAAAAATTTTTTTTATCGTTGTTCAGTTATAATTGTCCCCGTGTTTCCCCCAATTGCTCTCCCCTGCCCTATACAACCCCCACTCCCAAAGACAATCCCCACCCCATTAGACAATGGTTCCTGTGCATGGTTCCTTTGTACATGTTTTTAAGATTATGTCACTATTATCTGCAGACAGCACAAGAGATGATCATGCTAGACTGCTGTACTCCCTGCAGTATTGATTTCTAACCACCTTTCCTCATTTATGTATCTCCTGATTAGGCCTTTGCATAAATATCACTTCTTCAGGGAAGCCTTTTCAAAACTAGCTATAATCACCATCTTTCAAGCTCCAACAGCTGGTTTTTTCCTATGAATCATCCATAATGAAGGTAAGTTCTGCTTAATGTATCAATCCATTACATTCTAAGCTCCATGAAAAAAGAGACTATGGCATGTCCATGGCAGGGTTATTAGCCACAATCCAGTGCTTGGTCCATGGGAAACCCTCAGTAATCATGTTTTGTTGCTTAACTCAGCAACCACTCAATCTAATATTCCATTGTCTTTAACAGGTGCTTCTTCCTCAGATGGTGTCAGCAGAGTTTTTGCCTTAATTTGGTGGTCCTCTGCCTGCACTCTAGCCGAAGGCAATCTCATCTTTTCATATGGATACAAAACTACGAGTTATATGCTCTGACTTAAAAATATATTTCTTCCACCCTGATCATAAGCTTCAGGTTATATATCTACTTGCCTACTAAGTATTTCCAACTGGATGTTACACATAAAATTCAAACTGTTCCAACTGAGCTCCTCTTTTTCCCACTCCTCCATTCCTACCCCACCTGCTCCTCCTACTGCTACATTTACAATTTCAATTAATGGTACCATCAACCACCTAGTTCTTAAAGCAGAAATCTTATCTTCATTCTAAACCTCTTTCTCTTTGTCTACCCACACTTTTCCTTCCCGATTTATTCCTCCCACATGCTTCTATAATCTTTCTCACCGTCCCTACTACAGCCGCCTAGTCAGGTCTCCATTCTTTCTTACCTCAACTACTGACATAGCCTCCTAATAACCCTCTTTAGCTCATGTTGCCCTTCTTTGAAGCTCCCTCCACATAGCAGCCAGAATGACATATGTAAAATTAAATTTGACTATGGAGGTGCCCTGCTTAAACCACTTCCAAGCAAGGGCTTTCCATAGCTTTGCTGTTCAGTTAACATACCAGGCACTCTGTAACTTGACTGTTCATTTACTGTTTCACTTCCGCCTTCAGTCTTACCTCATCACATTCTGCAACTGCTTTCAATTCCTGTTAAACAATGATGTTTCCTTCATCCTCAGCTTCCCTTATTTTGATCTCCAAGTGTAGTATGTCACTCACCTCTCACCTACCCTTACGTTCTGGGAACATCTCTTCCAGAAATCCTGTTGGACTGAGTTCATCTTTGCCCTCCCACAACTCCCCAGCACACCTCTCATTATTGCCACTGAATTAGAAGAGACTAGTTGTCTATGGTCTGTCTCCTCCACTGAACAATCATATCCTTGAGAGCTGGCTCAGGATTATATTTGTCTTCATGCTCTGAGCTCTAGTAGATAGGCTGGCATGTCTAAAAATAGCTATTGCACTGAAATTTTTGAGATCCCTTTCAATCTCTGTGACAGAACCCAATGTCCACTTTGCCCTTTCTTTCCTATATTCTGTTAAATTTCCATTTTATGCCGGGTAACAATGTGCCGAGCTCAGTAACTACATTGCCGTGACAGAAGACCAACAAGATATAAGAGCCCACCGCTGGCTTTCTGGAAACCTCTTTAAAGGAGGCTGACTCAACTAGGGGGAAATAGTTTTCCTGAAACATGTGATCAGTCCTACAATTCTGGTGCCTTTAGGTCCCTGACAATCTGATTATATCATTAGCCATTAGCCATTAGCCATTAATCAGTATAGATACTTACCTCAGGTTTTCTACTAAAAGAAAAGGTGAACAATAAGATAAATTGTTTGAATTTGTGTCCACTGGAAGGGTTTACTTTTTCCATTGTCCTACAGGGTGACTCCACAGGGAGGAAATGATGTTACAGCCATCTACTCCTGGATGGTGCCAACCTGTGCAGAACCTTTTTTAACCAGTCTCAAATGTTTTCCTCCACAGTCAATTGATCTCAAGGAATTCTCCCGTGAAAATGAAGTGCAACACAGCAAGAGTAGGGCAGGTGAGAGTTAATGAACTCACTTATGCAACTTATACAGTGAGTAGTGAAGGGTTAGAAACCACTGCTGGCTTCAGACAAGGCCATAAGTCCTCTATCCGCAAGCGGGAGTGATACCTGGAATGGAGCTGGGAAAGCAGAAATAATCCTTTGTTCTTCATCTTCTTGATAAAGAAGTAATCCAAACTGGCTCTACTTTTTGCTTCTGAGCTCATCTCCTACTATTTTCACTTTGGCTCATTCCACTCAGTCACTCTTTCTCCATGGAGACAGTCATGTTCTTGACCTTTGCCCCTCTTGTTTTTACACCTAGAATATACTCTTGCCCTGGAAATGCACAAGGCTACATCAGCAGCTTCTTCGGGACATGACTCAAACCTTGCATTCTCAGTGACACTTTCCTGTCAACCTTTCTTTAAAAGGTACCCTTTACTATGATGGTATATGATTTTAATTTATCCTAATTCATTTTTCTCCTTAAACAGATAATAATCTAATGTATAGTTCAATTTATTTGTTTATTCTCTTTCTTTCTCTATTAGAGTATAGTTACATGAGGAAACTTCCATCAGCCTTATTTACCGCTATATCTCCAGTGCCTGTGAACAGACTGGATATTCAATGAATATTTTAATTAATGAATGAAT
This sequence comes from Trachops cirrhosus, assembly GCA_028533065.1. Classification (NCBI taxonomy): domain Eukaryota; kingdom Metazoa; phylum Chordata; class Mammalia; order Chiroptera; family Phyllostomidae; genus Trachops; species Trachops cirrhosus. Next base: position 176,555,650 of record CM052539.1, on the reverse strand, counting down.
GAGTGACTGAATCTTTCCCCCAAAAGTCCTGCCAAATTTTAAATTTCATTTGAGAGTATTCTAATGGATCAAAAACAAATAGTGTAATTAAATTATTATATCTGATCTTCTTCACTTATATTGTCTAAAACCCCCAATCTAATTTCTCCTCCTTTTTCCCCTACGTTCTTCCAATCTATACATACATAATAAAAACTTCAAGTGAAGAGAAATCAGTTTACTTTGTTCTTCTTTCCCAACATCTGCTGTTTTCTAGAATAATAATGTCACTGGTTATTGTTGATTCAAACACAGTGTGAGGCTTTGTTTCTTAGACAAGTCAACAGAGCAAGCAAACAATCAGAATTACTCCCAGCTTGAAGAAGCACACTGAGTCCAAAATCTCAGTGAGAGTCCCCATCATGCTCAAATCAGCCTGATCTAAAATCGTCAGTTCCCCCTTGGCATTACTCCCTCAGAATCCATATACAAACACACACACAGAGAGTATAAAATTCTGATATAAATTAACAAAGTTTTGCAATTTTTTTAACATGAACTCTTTCATCTCACAAATTTGCTTTTAAATTGGTTTCCAGAGCACGCTGGGTTCTGACAACAGTCAAAGCTCTACAAACAAAGAGAAAAGTAAGGGTGAGCAGAAGATAAATTGGCCTCCCCTGGCCAGATCCATCCCTTAGATGGGCCTGTTATAGGCCGGGCTAAGGGTCATCAAGCAAAGGGAAAAGAGCACCATCCAAGCAAGGAGGGCTGCTTACTTGACAACAAAACTCAGTGGGGAGTTGAAGGTCCTCCTACATAAGAAAATCTCCATTCTCAGCACCCTGATCAGAGCCCAGATTCACTTCAGACACATGAAAAGGTTGTGAATTCAACTGACATTAAATTTAGGAAACACACAGACTCAATATTCATGTGTGTGTGTTTTAACTCTCTCAACCCAGTGGATGCAAGAAATGTGATATTCCTTTTGCATAGTCAAAAAGAAAAGGTCAACAATTTTCAATCCATGCCTTAAGCAATAAATTGTATGATTTGTACTAGTAAACTTATTTTTTAAGTGATGATACAGAAATTTTAATGGCAAATACAATACTTGCATATAAGTCTTCCATAGCTCTGTGTACTGGCCTCTAGCAGAAGCTAATTGGTCCCCTAAAACCTTCCTTTAAGGAGAACTACATTCCAAGGTGAATAATTTAATATTCTGTGTCACCGCTGCATACCATAATTTGCCTGAGACCCAGAGCTTACTTGCAAGAGTTTTCACTATCTTTGTATCAGTTAGTTATTGCCACAAAACTGCTGCATAACAAAACTATGTTGCATAATGTAAACACTCACCCTTGCTCTGGTAACCTCAGGTTGGTCAAAGTTAGCTGATCTAGCTTGGGCTCAATGGAGTCTTCAAGCTGTCCAATGTACTTCTCATCCACCTTAGACCAACAAACTAGTAGGGGCATATTTTTCTCAGTGATAAATGCTAGAGGGCAAGCCACTGTTTCACACATGCATGCCAGGCCTTGGCTCACATCGCATCCACTAATATCCCACTAGCCAAAGCAAATCACATGGCCAAGCTTAACATCAATAAAGCAGGTTATAATATCCCACCCATGACAGGAGAAAAAAGTAAACAGTATTTGTTGAACAACAATCCAAACTATCATAAGCCCTTACAAGTTCAGATAAGCAATGCTGATTTCTCCTTATTTCTCTGAATGCCTGTGCCTACACAAACTTCTGATTTAAATTTCTATGCCAGTGGGTTCCTGGGTACAAACATTAGAAACCAACAGTTGGTAAATAAGAATATCAAAAGAACATGAAATTATTAACATATGCAAAAGAGAGATTTAAGAATTAGGCTCAGAGGCTCGCAAATCATCACCAGTGCATACACCACAGCACAGCACAGATCTGGGCCTGTGTGAAGACACAGCTCCCGTTGTCTCTGAGCTCTAGGCCTTCACTGTCCAATATGAGATTCACTAGGTGCATATGAATCTTGAGCACTTGAAACATGACTAGTCCAAATTGAGATTTGTCCTACACTAGAATTTTGAAGTACAAAGAAAGTAATGTAAAATAGCTCATAAATTTCTTAAGTTGATTACATGTTGAAATTAGAATACTTGAGTTAAATAAAATATATTCTTAAAATTAATTTTACCTGTTTCTTTTTACTTTTTTGACATTAGACTGCTAGAGAAGTGTAAATGGCATATCTGTTGGATAGACTGCTCTTACCACTACTGCCTGCACCGCCTCCTCTGCCAGCACTGGGAGCTAGTAACTGCTGCTGGCACCGCCACCAGTGTGGTCTCCAGCAGCTGGAAAGTGCTGGAACAGCAACACTGGCAAAGAAGATTCTTCCCCACCATTTCTTCTTTGCATCCCAAACATACTCTGAGAAAGATCCATCTGCTTAGCCAAACCAAGGTCTCATCCTTATGACCTAGTTTCAAAAGAGGCTAACAAAGTGAATATGTGGTGTTTCTAGCCACCACAGAAGATAAATTCTTCCCTACAACCAAGACCCATAAAGTGGAATTTTCCACATATAGAGATTTTGACACTGAGTACTCAAAAATCAGTAAAAAAAATCTACTTTTTGATCCAATATTTCTCTTTTGAGGAATATATTCTAAGAAATAGAAATATAAGAAGAGGCTACTGTACAAATATTTTTTATCTTAGCTGGGTTCTCCAGAAGCAGAAATGAATAATTTACTTATGAGATGATCCAGAAGCATCAGTAGAGAGTTGGGGACATAAGACAAGGCAGGAAAGGAAATCAATTAAACGGCTCAGTCCCCAGAAACCTCTGGGACACTGTTTAGATCCCACCTCAGTGTCGTGCCATCTGTGGCAGGGAGAATGATAGAGTTGAAGGTTGATCTTGGGGATATTAACTCATTGGCACTTCCGGTCTGTGCTGGCAAGTTTATGACTGTATCCTGAGAAAGCTGCTAGGCACAAAATCGCAAATGCTATTTAGCACATGTGGGAAAAGTGAGATATACAAAGATATGCAAAGGGGATATGAATAAGGCAGTGACAGCAGAAACAACTTGCCACTTATTAAAAATGATTGTCTGAGTCTGCTTGGACTGCTGTAACAAAATACCATAGACTGGGTGACAAACAACAGGCATTTATTTCTCACAGTTCTGGAGGCACAGGCCACCTCACAGAAGAGTCTGAAAAGAAGGCGCCATGAAGTAGGAACAGAACCAAGAGTACAGTGTCCTAAAAACCAAGTGAATAAAATATTTAAGGGAGGAGTGATCATCTCTACCAAATGCCGCCAACAACTCAAGTAAGAGGATAACTAAGACTGAGCACTGGTTTTAGCCATGTGGAAGTCAATGGCAATTTTACAAGAGTGCTTTTGTAGGAGCCATGAGAATGAATGCCTAGATTAGAAAATGAAAGGTGAGCAAACTGCAGATATCAAGTAGATATATTATTAGAAAGATCTGCTTTTCACAGAAGCAGAGAAATGACCCAGCAACTGATGGGGGATAAAGAATCTGGAAAAATTTGTTCTCCCTAAAATAGGAGAAATAATAGCATTTTATAAGCTCATGAAATTGAGCAAACAACAGAGAAAACATGAGTTTACGGAAGAGAGAAGCCAACTGCTGATGTGACGACCTTGAACATGTGACAGGGATGGAAACTAGTGAGCAACTAGAAAGGACTGGCCTTAGCTAGTTTGCGGAAAGTTCCCCTGTAGTGATGAAAGGCAGAGTGTGTGCACACAGAGAAAGCAGAGGAGTAGATGGGGTAACAGAGTGTGCTGGATGTGTCTTCCGGCGGCCTTAATATCCCAGTAAAATGGAAGACAAGGTCTCAGGTGAGAGTGACAGTGGAGGAGCGGGCAGGAGGCAGTGAGAAGAAAATAGCCTCTGGGCAATCGGCAACTGCAGGACTAGAGCAACACAGTCTGGTTGCCATAGAGTATGAAGTGCCCACCTGTGGTTAGTACGGAAAGAGTGAGAACAGTCAGCAAGGTGCTGTTTTTCTCCAGATCTGTTCAGGCATATGGGGGTAGACTCTGAAAAACTGAGGGTTGGCTTTAACCAGAGTTGGAATTAACAAAATGGAAAAATGCTCACAATTTTTTAAAAAAGAAAGATTTTACATAGAGTATGATTATAGCACTTCTACAGGGGAAAAAAGAGACTCAAAGGAAATTTATACATGGGTATGGTTTTACAGGCAATTTAAACTTCTAATCTATTCTCTAAATGATTGTTGCAAAAATCAAAGCTCACTCTATCTTAAACTATCTAGTATTTAGGACTACCCATAAACAAAAGGCAGGAAGTAGGGCCAAGTTTCACAAGAAACTTAAATCTGAAAGCCATAAAACAAGCATTTTTGTCCCTTCTCTCACTGAGCACATCATCTCTTGTTTTGAGGACGAGCATCTTACATTTCCTTCCCTTTCTATTCCCTCTACTTATGGACTCATGCGCAGGGTCCCAGTATGGCCGTTCTTGTTTCAGCCCACTGTTCCAGAGCCCACCACCACCTGACTGAGTCTTTGTCTTCCTCAGATAAAATCGACAATAGGCGAGCTTGCTCGCTCAGCTTGAATTGGGCTCCTTGTTTTGTTCATCCAGCTGGAACCCGAAATGGGAAGTCGGCTGGTCAAAATATGGCAGACACTCACCCTCTTTCCTTCAGCCAAACGTCAGGGAGAGTATTAACACCATTGAAACAGGCCAAGCAGGAGCCCAAATATAATTCTAAAAAACCACATATGACTTTAATAATAAAAACAAACATTTTAAGATAAACACTTATAAAGAAGAGATGTTTTAAAACAAGAGATAAAAATATTAAAAATTTAGTTTCTCCCCTTTTTGTCAAATATTCATTCTGCTTCAGGCAGGTTCTTCATCATTGAAATTTCTACAAAGCTTCTATTGAGTACAGGGTGCCTTGTGCCTCACTGCATAGAATGAGTCTGTCAAGCATAATGTCATATTTAACAGTAAAATGTACATTTTTAAGAAAACATCGTGAAGCTAGAGGGTGTCCTCGACTGCAAAATAGAACCGTTGGCAACATCAACAATTCTGAGGATTCCCTCCCTTCTTTAGTAAACACCTAGCGACTACTTCCTGCACGTTATTAGACTTGAATGTTAGATTGGAAATGAAAATAGCAGGATAAAACTGAATGTAAGTCTATCAGTGGCATTCACTTTTAAGATTACGGTTAGTTGCACAAATTGTACAAAATATGTGTTTTTGTATTTAAAATTCAAGTAAATACAAAATTTTAGTTTAAAAAATAAATGAAAATTCAAATAAATATGAAAGTATACAGAGACAAAGAGAAGAGTCCTTTGGTCCTACCTCTCTCATCCCTGACTATCTCCAAGTCCACAGCCCACTGCAGAGGAAAACACAGCTACCAGTTTGGGCTATACCCTTTTATCTGTTTTCTAGCTCAGATTACTTGCTACTTTGTTCTTAAGGCTTTTCTTTCTTGTTTTTAAACTTGCCTTTCTTTCTGTATGCTGATGACTTTCCGTCAGTACTCCTGCTAAGTTATATGCCGCAGCGGGCCTGCATCCAGGCCCTTTAAAGACACGCATAGTAATATATCCCAATGATCCAATCTCCTAAGACGCTCATATTTCACTCATCTGATAAAGTAGATGTTTTATGGACTGGTGAGGCAATCATTTAGAAACACACAGCTCAGAAGCCACAATCATTTTATAATTTGTTCTGCCTCACAAACAACGACAGCCAGTCTTCCAAGAGGACAATCCTTCAGACCAAATCTCTAACACTAAAGCCACTTGCGGCTATTACAGATAACAACAGCTGTCCAGTCTGTGATGTGCTCCATCTCTTCCATTTAGGGAGGATCTGTTGAACTAATAATCAACTTGAAAATGAGCTCTGCACTAGAAATTCAGCAGTGAGTAACAGAAATAAGTGAGCTTACAAAATTTATTAGAAATTTCTTTCTGAAGGTCAAAGACAATATCAAGCACGAGAGAAAATGTGCATTTCTTGAATAGTTTATCCATATGCTTCTAAGACTCTAATGCAAAGTTCATGGTGCTACCATTTCAAAAGAACTGGTTAAAGATACTTCAACCAAAACCTACTTTGTAGATCTGTCTAAATTTTTTAAATAAAAAGTAACATACAATGAAAGGGGAAAATCTCCAAAAATTTTACCTAAAAAAAAAAGGAAAATACCTTAAAATACATCCTTTGTGAACTTTGTCATGTCATGTTTGTGTGGAAACATCCAACTGGTAGCAGACAATTTCCATGCTTATGGCAAAATGCCACCCCCAGCGTGCGTCTTACCTCTCAGCTGTTCTGCCTCAGGGCCTGTGCTAAAGACAGAAGATTTTTCAGCCTTATGCAGGACATTCCGGAAACATGGAGGAGTTTACACTCAGAGGGGCAAACCCTCAACTGATGAGAAATGAGTCAGTGAACAAATTTCTCAGTCTTTTGTTTTTGGAGAGACAGTTCTGAAACCTATTCTGCGCAGTTTCTTGGAGGGTCTTTGGCAGAAGTGAGCATCAGTCGTCCATAGCAATACTTGGCTCAGTAATGCATCCTTTATTTGCTCCCTGGAATCATATCTCAAGTAGAGTACCTTCTCCCAGATGTTTGTCTCGGGCTCTGCTTGGGAGGAAAACCAAACATAAGACACTATGCAAAACGTTTTTAACGGTGCCCTGTGCATGTTATGTACTTGATACATGATGCTTTCCTTCCCTGCATCTCTTCATAAATGTCATTCATTCATTGACAAGGCAGTTTTCTAGTCCTTATCAAGGACTCACTCTTGGCAAAACAAGGCTCTAGATACAATTGTCCAATGTGGTAGCTACCAGCCACACATGGCTGTTAAGGACTTGCAATTTGGCTAGTCCAAACGGAGAGCTGTTGACGGTGTAAACTATGTAACAGACTTTGAAAACTTGGAATAAAAAAAGAATGTTAAATGTCTTATTAATAATTTTCATATTGATTAATTGAAATATTGTCAATACAGTTGTTTAAATAAAATGTATTAACATTAATTTTAAGATATTAATTTCAATTAACATTAATTTCTTATATTTTAGAACATTATAAGACATAGAAAGAAACTGAAGAAAATACAAATAAATGAAGCATACACTGTGCTCATGGATAAGAATAGTTAACATCATTAATATGTCCATTCTACCAAAACACACCACAGATTCAAAGCAATTCTTATCAAAATACCAATGGCATTTTTCACAGAACTAAAACAAATAATTCATACTGCTGAGAGTACAAAATGGTACAAATATTATGGAAAATTCCTTGGTAGGTTCTTAAGGTGTTAAATATACACCTGCAATATGACCCAGCAATTCCACTCTAGGCTACTTGCTCAAGAGAAGTGAACACATGTCCACCAAAGGCTTATAGAGAAATACTTATAGCAGCCATATTATAATAGCTTAAAACTGAAAACCCCACAATTTCCCAATAACAGGGAGCAGATAAGCAAATCGTAGTATATTCATATGATGGTTAATTCATATGTAGGCACTACTGCCTGCAATTACAGATGAATCACAAAGACATAATGAGCAAAAGAAGCAGAACACAAAAGAGCACATACTTAATGAGAAAGTTCAAAACAGACAAAACTAATTGATAGTGATAGGAGAGTAGCGGTTGCCCTAATAGGAAGGGGTACTACGGAATTTGCTAAGGAGATGGAAACGATTTGTATCTTACAATAGTGTGGATTACATGGATGTATTGATCTGTCATTAAATTCCACATTTGTGCATTTTACCACATGTAAGTGATACCTCAAAAATATTCATAATATTGCATTTTAGACGTGTAAGTATAAATTTGTGCTGAATGTACACAGCTGAGATATATGTACACTTTATGAGAAAGTCAAGGCACTCTTCTGGAAAAATATTAAACTGGGAAAAATTTAGCTGTAGTGTGCCTGGATTTCCTGCATGCCTGCAAAGGTCTGTCCTTGCGTGTGCCCATTTAGGTGTAAGTAGAGAGTCAGATTATGTGCTGGAGATTTTGGATCACTCTGGATCACAACCTTTGAACTCAGTGGGAATTCCCAACCATGTGGCTATGTTCTCCACTGTGTTTGATCTGTGCTGCTGGGCAATTACGCAGAGTAGCTCTATCTCTCCTTGTAGTTGTAAAGACAAAGTACAGTGTTACAGAATTTTATTGATAACTTAACATGGTCAGGAAATATTTTTGTTAGCTACAAAACTAGATGCAACCTACTCCATCTTCACAAGGGCCAGATCAATGACAGAGATCTTCCAGGCCTCCAGCCTAGTGTTAACAGTACAAAAGAGGCTGTGTAACTGTGGGTAAATAAAGCGTTAACAAAACCTTTTGTGTTTATAAACAAACTTTATGGCACTGTTTCCCTGGAAACCTGAAAAAGGTAGAATGGAAGTGGTGCCACTAGGCAATATTTCTTAGGATAAAAAATGATAAATTGCATCTGGCAGGAGAGAAACTGTATATGAACTATAACTACCTGGTAGGCAATGAGAGCTTTGGGCTCCCTGAGTGCAATGACTCTTAACAACCCGGCAGCTCCCCTTGCAGGGACTCTGGGATTCCTGCCTCAAACACTGTCATAAGAGATACTAGTTCCTTTCAAGCCAAGATGAAGCACATGTACGTGCCTCATCACCTTGCACCTGAACTGTCAACTTGGAAGCCAGAGATGAGCCCCTTCAGTGCTGTGAGGACTGATGCAAGAAGTCTTGTTGAGGAGGGATGCCCAATACTGCCCTTGTAGCAAGCTGCATTTCTTGCCCTATATTCCTCTAATTGAATCAGACGCTAAGTGGGCCCCATGGAAGTTTGTGAGTCAGAATTTTTAGGAACAGTCTGGTAGGCATTGCAATAACACAGTGCAAAATACAGGGTACCATATATGGAATAGTAGTTAAAAAACACACATGTTTCTTGATTGATGGAAAATTCACAGCTCTTGGAGTCATCCTCATCTCTGTGCTAGGGACAAGTCACTCTTCAATGTCACAATACAAAGTGGAGATGGCATCTGCTCCTGGGTAGTAGTAGGAATATCATAAACATAAAACAATACATGAATTACTTTGACCTCCTTAGAAGAAAGGTATAAAAATCAAAATATGCTTTGGTACAGGCATAGCTGCTAATTTTTGATAATCTATTTTTTCCTCACAGACATATATATAAGTGGTTCTTCTTTTTAAAATAAGTGCACATGTATCAAAAATGAAAATTACAATCTCTCTTCTACATCTGGCTAACTGCACCTAGCCATTGTACATCACGAACCAACAGTAAACAAAGGGAACAAATACCATTAGAGAAGCTGTGACCACAGAGTAGACAGGAACAAAGAATGGAAATCCCAAAATCATTCTAAAGCAGAGAGAAAAAGTTAAGTGTATTTAAACTTAAAGGTACTTGACATGAACTTTAAATAGATAAAGCAAACTAAGAGTAGCTCCTGAACAGTTTCCAGAGGCATATAAATTAATCTACCTGTTAGGTCTGCCAGAAATCAGTATTCTCCCCTAAGTCACTACCTTTTCTTGAGTTAACTACATACACTTTTTCCAACATAAACTTTTTAATAAGCCTAACATTGAAAAGTAAGCCAGAGAACCTAATATTACATGACTCTAGAGAGATTAGGACTCATCCTGAGCATACATGCATTTGTAATTTGAACTCTAGTTATGAAAAAGAGCTGGATACAGTCAACTTCTCTTACTGAGTTCTAAGTATAAAGCCTACACCCTCCTATAGCAGCTAACCTTTCCGTTTGCACATATTGAATGACTTTGCAAAAAAAATCATTCAATATATTAATGACAAGATAGCTAGTTTTGGATGATAAAGCTACAGAGCTTTTTTGCTTTTGTTCTGAAGACAAAAAAATACCATTATCATTTTCCAGATGAATTAAACTGAAATATTTAACAAAGTGAAATTCTGTTTTCTAGGCATAGATGCAAATTTTACCAATAGACTGTAGCAGTGCACTTAAACTGACACAAGTTGATCAGCACATTCTAACCAAGTCAATTCCATCCTCCTGGGTGTTTAAGAAGGACCTCTAGGTAGAAAGGGAGGAGAAAGAAGCAAATTACCACCTAACCCATGAACTCTATAAGCTTCTCCACCAATGAGTTCATATCTGACTAGACAGGAAATACGTAAGTGGTCAAAACTACCTACATTAGTGCCACTCCTCCTGTGGCAATAGAAAAAAGCCTCCCTCAAACGGTGACTGAGAGTAGAATCCATGTGGGCCCATTGCAGAGATGGTATGACAGACTCCTTCTATCCCTCTTGGGCTGCTGAGAAGACTAATCCTACTAGTTATACTGAACTTGAATGCTAATAGGTACTTGCTCTGTGATAACAGTGTGCTAGATAGATAACTGTGATTATTTGTTTATACCCCTATTCTCAGATCCTCGAGGATATGCATAAACTGTATCTAATTAATCTTTTCACTCTATGTTTTGCATTTAACCTGATATAGTAAACTAAAGAGATGAATGAACCCTTACCATTGTTGCTCAGGTGGTTGGAGCTTCGTCCTGTTAAGGGTTCAATTCCCAGTTTAGGGTGCAATTCCTAGTTAGGGTGCATACCCAGGTTGCGGGTTCAGTCCCCTGTCAGGGAGCATATGGTAGCCAACCAATTGATGTTTCTCTCTCACATCAGTGTTTCTCATTCTCTCTCTCCCTTCCTGTCTCTCTGAAAAATCAATAAGCATTTATAAAAAGACATGAACAAGTGGACAAATGGTTGAATGAGTAGCAGTAGAGTGGCCAATTAGTCTCAGGAGCTACTAAATATTCAGAATAGTTGACCAAAAATGGATTAAGTAAAGTTGACATTTACTGTCTCACTTACAAAGGAAGTGATTCCAAGTTGGTATGATGATTCAATTATGTCATATTGGCCCAAGTTCTTCTATCTTTCCACACTTCGACATCAGTATGTTAGTGATGTCTGCCTTCATGGGCACTAGATAGCTGCTAAAGCTTCAACATCACGTGATCACAACAATAAAGAATAACCACAACAGATAGGGAAAGGGTGAACAGGAAAAAAAATTTCCCCATGGGTTCCCCATTCTATCACACCTCTCACTGGCCTAGACTAGACAAAGAAAAACAGAATTTCCATAATTGGCATAGAACAGTTCTCTATGACTAGAGAACAGATATATCCTTCTTTCCCTACCCTACCAAAGGAACAAAATGAGGATTCTGTTCACACGAAAGAGGAAGAAATGACTATAATTTGCAGTTATTTGCTAAGAGCAGGTTTATAGCAGATCCTAAAAGGCAGCACACTCTCAAATCATGCATTCATTCAACAAATATTTGTTGAGCAACTACTATGTGGCAGGCACTATTCTCTATCCCTGAGATACATCAGAGAACAAAATATAACTTTCAATCCTCATGGAATTTACATTTGAGGGGAAGAAGACAGATAAGAAACTGTAACTATGATAAATAACAACTATATATATATCATATATGCATATTCCATATAAATAAAAGTAAGTGGGGTTTTTTTGTTTTTTAAAGATCAGGGTAAGGAGACACAGGGTGGAAGCTTTAAAAAGGGTGACCAGAGAAGGCCTCCTCAGAAAGTAACAATGATGTGAAGGTAAGAAAGCCAAAGATTAGTAAGGCCTCCTGGCTTGAAAAACTGACTGATCCTGGATACCCAATGGGTCACACCATTGCCTTCCCAGCCCAGCCTCATGGTTCAAATGGCCTCAAGATAGCAGTCATTAAAATGAAAGAACACATCAGAAGAGGAGCAAGAAAGCAAAAATTGAAATACAGTGTTGGATATATCCAGAACATTTTTGGATGTGCTTACAGACACATTAGAAGCAAATGAACTAGGAGCTTACTAAGAATAAGGAAAATGTGTTGTTAAAAAAAAGTCTATGAACCTAAGAACTGAAGATGCATGTGACTTTTTGAGCCTTAAAACAACCTATAAGCCAACAATGAGCTACAAAATATATGCAGCCTCTAAATGGAACATATTTGCAAAACCCATTTTAGATGTGGCCAAGAAGATTAATAGACAAGGAAGGTCCTTCCATAGGGCAGAGCATGGGGCCACCAAAAACATTGGAGCAGAAACTGGGTCCAATCGAGAAACTTTGTCCCCTGCCAGAGCAAAGCACTTTGAGACCCCTGCCCAGCTGGTCTCCGTCAGTGCTGTGGAACAGTGACTGCTGTGTTTCCCATTGTTCTCTTTTCTGAATGAGAGTTTTAATAATTTGATACACACTGATCCACCCTGATCCACCTGAGCCACATCTGGACCTGCGTGAAAGGACTGAACATCACCCAATCGTGGGATCGGAGCTAGATACCATAATTGGATGGACCTTTTGATTTGCCTCCCTTGAAGGAAGGACAGGTGTGTCCTGTGTTTTGATTGGAGAAAAAATAAGTATGAGAAAGATACATACAGAAACTAGGCAGCCAGAATTGCAGGCTGTGGGAGAACAACTGGCAGCCCACCACTATTCATCCACTCCTTATTCCTGGGCACATAATTAGGTTACAGTTCCCAGTCCCCCTTGCAGATCAGTGTAACCATGTGGCTAAATTCTCAGCAATGATATATGAATACATGTGATATGTGCCTGCTTCATCAGGCCTTAAGAGAGGTATACTGCTTTTACACTGTTCCACTTTAAACTGGCTGAAACCTAATGTGGTAATAAAAATAAAAAATAAAAAAGCCTTGACTGTTCTTCTGATGACAAGGATCTAGGGGATGGAAGAATCACTAGATGGAAGAATCCAAGGTCCCTGTATCACCATGTGGAAGACAGCTGCTACCAACCTGGAGTAGCCTTGACAATTACATGAGGGAGAAATAGCCCTCTTGTTCATTACGTGAGTGGTTTATCTGAGTCTATTTTTACAACAATTTAGTCTACTCTAACACAAATTTTAACTCCCTGGCTAATGCAGAAATTATCTTCTATGTATTTTTAAATGGCAAAAAAGACTATAATGCATTTTAGAAGCTTTTGTCTTAGTTTGGGCTGCTTTTAGAAAATACCATAAACTGAGTGCCTTATAAACAACATAAATTTATGGCTCACAGCTCTGGAGGCTGAAAGTCCAAGATTACGATGCTGGCAGATTCAGTATCTCATGAGAACCCATTCCCTGGTTCAAGATAATCATCTTTTCACTACTGCTTCATGCTGCAGAAGGGGAAGGCAACTCTTTGGACTTACTCTTAGAAGGGCATTAAGCCCATTCACCCTCAAGACATAATCACCTCCCAAAGGCCCAACACCGAGGGTAGGATTTCAACACATGAATGGCAGGGGAAGGGGGACCAGGGTGGTAAACCTTCATTCTATTGCAGCTTTCTTTTAAAATAGCTAAAATTGTAAAAGTTTTGAAGCCATCATTTTTTTAAAATTATGGAACCCCTCATATCCTACAGATTACAGATTAATGAATCATTATTATACTTAACATTTTAGATTTAACGAGCTGATAAAAACAAGATAGAAAATATTATTTGTCAATGTGGAACTTACATATCTTTACAGTGCTACAGAAATTAAAATGCAAATATACTTCAGTGTCATCAAAAACTCTATTCCAAAAGCAATTACTTACTGCCTGCCTGTCTTTTGTACTAGGTGGTAAACTTCTCAGGACTATGGACTGTTTGCTTTTTATTGTATAATTCCTGGCAAAGTATCTCACATACAAGCATTTAATAAAAATGTGTTGAATGAATGAATGAAAAAGTGTTAAAATTTTTTAATTAGTTTCAAAATTCAAAAAACAAAAAAATTTGTTATATTATTTTCACTTCCCCTTAATGCTATTGTTTCCCATCAACAAACCTTTCTAAATTAAAGAAAGTCCTGAAAATTTGCAACTTAAAATTCTGAAACTTTACATTTTATTTCTTATTCATGGGTGTACCAACAGTTAACTCAGACACATTCTTAGATTTCCATTTCTAGTGTGAGCATGCCACAGGTAGATATCTGATATTCATACAATGAAATACAAAAATAAACCTCTGGTAAAATATTATGAAACCAACTATTTTGTAACTTCGGACATCAATACTAAACTTCCCTTTTATCTCCTTGAATTGAGCAGTGGAAACTACTCACATTACCGAAAACTGGATCTGGCCCACAGTGAAAAAAATCAATAGCTTGGTAGTTAACGCCCAATCTCCTCCCAACAATGCCGACAGCAGTGAATTTAAACACAGGCTGGAAAGGGGTTTGGCTTGCTCTGCTTTCACAAAAGCACAATGGATCAATAGACAGCTTCCCTATAATGTCAGCATTGTACTGAAACTATAGGTGGTAAATCCCTTTAATGCAAATATTTGTATCCCAAACTTTCAAAGGGATGCTTGTCTAAGCTTAAAAGGAGGCGTAATTTTAAGAAAGACATTTTCTAAGAAGTGTAGGATTTCAAGGGAGCAGCACAAAACTCTGTTTAGGCTCCTATAAGGATTAAGGATTAGACTTTTAGAAAATGGATTCACAAAACTGAATCCTGCTACACTGTTCAATTTGACCTCAAAGTAAAAAGAATTCTAAAAGAAATAGTTAATTTTTCCTCTCTTGCTTACTAAAAATGCAAAATAGTTTCGATAGGGGAACTCAAGAATCAAAGATTTTAGCTTCAGTCACATAGTATATAGGGCTAAGTGATTAATGCATGTGGAAAGCTATTATTCCAAGAACTGGAATGCAAGACTCCAGGATGCTGACAAGCAATTCAACCTTTGTGCCCCATGGAGTCTGCAAGAAATGGAGATGGCATTTGAGGCATTGTGCTCCAGGAAGGATGCAGATAAAGAATTGTTGATCAACAGATAAAGAAGTACAGTCATATACGTCGGTACTCGTCAGCTTCAGAACTCATCAAACCCTGTTACCACATTCTGACGAGAAAAAAATGTCTCAGCACTCGTCACTTGCTCAAGAGTCAGCCGCACTTCCTAGAACTTATATGAGTCACAATGCTGCCTTCAAGAGAAAATGCTTCATCGTTCGGTCTTGTTTTGACACTCGTCATGAGTTCCAGATGAATTGACGATGACAACCGAGGGAACGCTGTACTAGGAAAAATGCAGGCAGACTGCAGCTCTTATCTCATTAACCTTTTCCCCAAACCGCTTACCTATGCTTTCTTCTCCTTATAAAAAGGTCAGCTTGAGATGAGATGCTAACATGGTTTTTGAGGTTCCATAACTCACCATCTTCTCACATCACCAGCATCCGAAAAAAGCAGCCATAAAGATTCAATCCTGGTCTCTACTTACTGGTTCTGGTAGTAACAGGCAACATGATAACTTTTCCAGTTTCAGTTTTAACCAGTATTTTAACCTCAAATAAATTCTTTAAAGCCAGCATTAAGACTCAGACTGAAAATGTAGTCTTCACTGTTTATTAACCAATTTTCATTTTTATTATGCAATTTATTCATTCACACATTTTTTCAAGAATTTATTGAGCACTGTACAGAGATTGCTTGCTGCCTGTTCCAACTCCATGCTCCCTCTTTGAGAAGCCCTGACTTTCAGCTGGGCACACGGATACTGACTGGAATAAGAACCGGATCCCAAGTTTGCCTTTCAGCTAGACTCTTACCACCATGGGGCAGAGGGGTGGACACCAGAAATGCTATGTGGCAGCTCCTGAGAAATATCCTTAAAAAACAGCTGATCTATATTTTTTGCCCAGTGTTCTCACTCTCCTCCACCCTGCTGTTCAGAATGTGGTTCTAATGAAAGGGCCTATTTCTTGCATACAAAGGTAAGATCCACGTCCTCTGGATGACAAAGCAGAAAGCTAGAAGCAGCATGCAGGCCTGAGGACTCCATGGATCAGAGCCACCACACCCACCCTAGACTGCCCACCTCCAGGCTTTAATGCAAGAGAAAAAATAAGGTCCTCTCTTTCAAAGTCACTGCTACTTGGGGATTTTACATTACTTGCAGTGAATCCTAATCCTAAGTGATATGAGCACAATTTGGAAGATTGGATGTGTTAAAATAAATACAAGATGAGTAAGGCAAAATTCCTGCACACAACCAGGTTAAAATTTAGCAATGCATACTGAGGTATAAAGAGCACCAGAGTGCTTAGTGACTTTTTGTCTGTTATGTTTTCAAACCAACTACCTTCTTCTGGTAAAAACCACCACTTTCCTTTGGAAAAATTCTTCTCCCATATCGTGAGATCACATTGTAGTCCCTGTAGCCCCCACTCCGGAGCCATCTTCAGTTATGTGGGCGTGTGGGGGAGGGTGAAATGTATGGTAATGCAAACCTAGCCAATTTAAGTACTAGCCGTTGTAACTGATTCAGAAAGAGCGCACCTATTAAACATGGCCATTTATGGTAGAATCCAGCCATATTAACAGGTATCACTGCAGGATGCATAAGAAAACAACCCACAACTCAGTGCTTACAACAACAAACATGTAACACTGTCTATAGGTCAACTGGGCCTACTCAGCTTTAAGGCTGCAGATTAGGCCCAGGTCTGCTCCGCACATCTCGAATCCTGCTTGGACCAGTAACTACCTGGGTGAAGTTCTCGTGACATAGGGCAGAGGCACAAGAAGCCACGATGAACCACACAAGCACATTTGAGGTTAGCTCATGTCATGTCCATTAATATTTCAATGTGTGTTACCAAAGAGCAAGTGAGGTCATGCTGCCTGTCGACACCCTCTAGGCAAAAGTCCAGAGGCAATGATCTGGTGATAAAGGGAAGGAGTCTTTATTCAAAAGCTACACAGTTTTGGAATGACAGCTTTCCACTTGTTTTAAGCACTTAAGCCTATCAATTAAGGCTAAAATCATTAACTCTGAAGTTCCCCTATTATTCCCCCTGTTAATCTTTAATTATCTTATTTCTACAGGATTAGTTTACAAACTAAAACAACATAAGATACAAAATCTACACAATTTTGGAAGAATGGCAGGTTCTGCCTCAAAGCCCATCCCCTCTAGAGCACCCAAAGAACAGCCCTGCCACACTGCTGGGCCAGCCCGATCCTAGGCAACTGTATGGATGGACATTATGCTAAGTGAAATAAGCCAGTCAGAGAAAGACAAATACTACATGATTTCACTGACATGTGGGATCTAATGAACACACTAAACTAACTAGCAAAACAGACTCATAGATGGAGAGCAGATGACAGCTAGTGGAGGGGAAAATTAGGGGGTGGAGGGATAGAGCAAAAAGGAAAAAGAACTCATGGACATGGACAACAGTGTGGTGATTGCTGCAGGCTGGGGGTATAAGGGGACTAACTCATAATGGAAAAAATACAATAAAGATTAAATTTAAAAAATATACCATCCTTTGGGAAATGTAGGCAGCTGCAACACGATCATCCAGGCATCCTCAAGAATGAGATAACACATGAAGAAAAGCAAAGACAGCAGAGGGAGAGATGCATGGATACATATACTAAGCATACTGAATTCTTTACTTTAAAACAGGACCATGCCAGAAAAATGACCAAAAATAATAGTGGCATAAACAGGAGTTGTGGGAATTCAAGAAAGTAAGATTAGATAAATTTTTGTAGCATTCATTTGAATGATGAGTAAAGATTATTTTCACCATAACAGACATAAGTGTAATTTTCAGAAAAGAAAATTATGTAAACTCTCTAGCAGTCATTGCTGGTTAATTCACCTAATCTCTTTCCCTTGCATTCTGTCACAGAGGCTAAAAAACCTAAATATTCACTCTCCTAGAAGCCATTGTTGTCATATAAATTCTGGTGATCCCATATAAGCAGAAATCTGCTGGAGCCTCTCAGGAAAGCTTTTCCTTTCTTACAAAAATCAAACACACAGCTTCCTCTCCCACTTCTCCCTACTTCTCCCACCTCTGTATTCTTGCCTGGAAGAAAATACATTGCCTAATTGTAAGGCAGCCATTCTGCGCTCTTGACAGAGCAGTCAGAATAGTTGCAGAGAGGGAATGTATTCTTGGTAACAATGAGCCAGTGAACCATTGCAAGCAGTTGGTTCCTCTGATCTGTTCAGTGAAACAAATAAAACCTTACTTGTTTAGGACACTGTTACTAGGTTTTCTGTTATTTGCATCTGAAAGGATTCCTAGCTGATTTAAGCCTAAATCAAGGTAATATGTGATCAGGAATCTATAATATACCTAATCTTTGTATATCACTTAACAGTTTATAACACATTTAACATTTTTCACATTTTACTGAGTTACTAGATTAGAAAGGATTGCAGTTAGTTAAAGATAAAACCCTTGACTATCCAAATAAATAAGTTAAGTTTTATCAAATGACACAGTCAACTGGAAAGTCCATTGTAACTGTCTGCATGCTGAAGAGATTCATGTATTACTGTCCTGAGAAAAGCAAGAAGCCAAGACAAGTTTTTGAGGAGGGGGTTTCACCTGTGTTTTTTCAGAATAGACTTTGAGTAGACTGAAAAAAAAAAGCTAGACTGAAGGCAAAGAAATTGGCAAAAAAAAAAAAAAAAAGAAAAAAAAACACCCAGACTCTTGTTTGGTGAATAAAGTATCCACTGACAAAAATAACAATGGATTCTAGCCACAATGGAGTAAGGAGTACTGGAATATTTGTTTATAAGTTAGAAAATAGTGCAAAATATATGAAATATCTATTTTCTGACACTGTGGCACAGGGCAAAAATGTGATCCCAACCAGAAAAGAAATAAATGAGGTGATTTCTACAATCATCCTGATTTAATGACTGGAGATACTTTCACACCATGGTCCACACAGGAGGTCCAAACAAAGATGGACTGAGTAGACAAAGATTGAGTTTCAGGATTATGAAATATCTGGAATTTGCAAAATGGGGTGCTAGAAAGAAAGAACTATACATAGAAAGGATTTCGGGAGTCTCTTTAAGTATTTGCCTGAATACTAAGATGTGTATACATGGGGTGAATGTAACCAGTTAAGTTGCATGTGATGCTCTAGAAAATAACTGATTTTTACACCGGCAGCCCTGGGTTCAAGGTCCCTCAATTTCTGAGAATCTGGGTTACCACCTGTAGGCTGCAAAATGAGATAACCGTTCCAGTTTCCTTTCTTTAGACTATCGTGAGGATTACAATTGAAAATGTAAGTGAAAGCAGTTACGTGAACTCTAACCTAAAAAAAAATGACGCAGAAGGAGCAAAACGAGATGAGATCTTTCATTCCCCGATTTTTAAAAGGAGCGAGACCTAAATTAAGAGGTGGTGCTCCGGGATTATCCCAGTGGGCGTGCAAGGAACGTGCCATATTATAAGAGAGGGGCGCCCCATTTCAAATAAACTGTAATGTATAAGATTCGATATTGAGTATCACCCTCCAGTTATGAAACTTGAAATATGAACTTTTCCCTCATTACATACTCCAACTGCCACCCAACTCAAAGTTCAGTGACACTATTTTGCTTCAGTCTACTGTTTTCAAATGAGTCCGCCCCACGCAACTCCGTCCCTTCCTCGCATCCACTCGTCACTTTTCCGCCCCCGCAGCCAGTGGCCCCCGCCCCGGGGCTGGAGTTTCCACTAAGACTCGAAAGGTGGTAATGGACTCCTCTATCTGCTTGACGGAGGCGGGGGCGCGCAAAGCGCCGCTTTTCAGACAACGCTAAGACACCCGGGAGAAGCGACGGGAGATCAAGACGGCATGCACGTGGAAGACGCGCCCTCGAGGTTGGAGGGGGCAGACCTGAGGCCCGCGGCCACGGTCCCAGCGCGCAACTTCTGCCTCAGCGGCGCCACCACCCCCAGAGCCGTCTGAGGATGGCACCGGCGGGAGGGGGCGGGGCCAGGCGCGCGGCGGCCGCCTCAGCTGCGGCCGGAAACAATAGTGCAGGAGCCTGAGCCGCACAGAACGGCTGCGGCGGCGCGCGGAGTTGGACGGTAAGGACTCTGTTCTCTGGTCCCCGGCCTGCTAGCGCCGCGGTCCCGCGGGCTTAGCGCTCCGAGTTCCGCGTTCCCTCGGACTCCCGGACGGACGGAACGGAGATGCATTCGGAACCGCGGCGACTTGAGCGGCGGACGCGACTCCCAACGTCGGAGGCTGGGCTTGGGTCCGATTCCCCTAGGCTCTGGGTGGGCATACCCACAGCTGTGGTCCTCGGACCTTCGCTGAGTGGGCGGGAACCCAGGGCGAGGGAAACCTACGGGCTCCTCCCGGTCCGACTTGGCCACCCCGCCTTTGGCGGTGCCAGACCTGCACGGCGGAGCTGCTGCGGGGCTTTGGAAGCGCCCCGGTGTGTGCGTTTCCACGTGCATTTTCCCGCCGCTGATCACCGACGGGAAGCCTCACTACGCCGAGTTAGCTAAACACATCTAACACAATGAAGTTAACAACGCGGGGTCCGGAACTGGTCGTTTTTCCTTCATTTAACAGCGTTAAGTAGGTTGACAGACCCCGGCAGCGGAAAAGGCCTCGCTACTGTTCTTTCTGCGTGCGTTCCAGGGATGGAGGGGCGAACTAGAATCCCCGCCAATCGCTTTCTTTCAGATACCCATCTCAACCAAATAAAATACGGGACCCAAAAAAGCCCTTGGGTATAGTGTCACCTATGGCAAGGCTTTAAATGTTACTAGGTTTGTGTCTTTGCACATTGAAGTGCAAGTATGGCGATGCTTGTTTGATGGGCTATTGCATTAGATAAACTTAAGAGCATCCCTCTCTTCCTAGAAGTTCCTAGTATTGCTGTAAGCCCTAAGGGCAAGTTCTTGAAAATGCGTTAACTTTCCTTTTCTGTTTATTAATAGGGGCACTATGAACGAAGAGGAGCACTTTGTAAACATTGATTTGAATGATGACAACATTTGCAGTGTTTGTAAACTGGGAACAGACAAAGAGACACTCTCCTTCTGCCACGTTTGTTTTGAGCTAAGTATTGAGGGTAAGTACAGAGTATAGATTCATTTTATGACTTGAGCTTGATACAACTACTTTACGTGAACCTAGTTATAAGGTAAAACTGAAATTTCTTAAATGATTGCAAATTGTGCCAAGTATGAAGTGTGGTTATTTGTGAAAGATAAGGGTGTATGGAAATGAAGCTGTAGTTAGCACAGCCATGAATTTAAGAAAAATCTTTCTTTAGAAAACTTACACAATACTAACACTACTTCTACTAAAAATGAGGTGAGTATTGACTGATGCACATCCTTTCTGCTTTGAGAGTTTATGAAATTGTCAGATTTTAACAGACATTTGTGTATGTGCATGCGTGTGTGTTTCATTTTAACATTAAGAGCTAAGGTAACCAAACATTTACTCTGATGGGCAAATGTAATTTAATTCCTTTAACCTACCATTCTAGTACCTAGCGGTGAGCTAGAACTTTTCCTAGTGCTGTCTTATTATCAAGAAACACATTTTTAAATTTTTAGATAACCTCTTTTCAGTAGTCTCACACACCTTTAATAATTTTTTATGTATAAAAAGGCTTTTGAAAATTCTTACTAGTATCCCTAAGAGTATTTGAAAAAGAGTTCTCCAAATACAAAAAAGAACAAACTCTGTTATTGAAAACTCTGTATTTGTTTGGATTAGTGCATAGTTAATTGTCTCTAGATAGCAATAGTTTGGTCCCAAGAAACATGGAAAATGTTTCTTTAATCTTGATGTCATGGTAAAACTCTGATTTAATTTAATTTTATTTTTGGTATTACAGTTATCTCCCACTTTTTCTAA
Source organism: Trachops cirrhosus (assembly GCA_028533065.1). Taxonomy (NCBI): domain Eukaryota; kingdom Metazoa; phylum Chordata; class Mammalia; order Chiroptera; family Phyllostomidae; genus Trachops; species Trachops cirrhosus. The sequence continues at coordinate 176,533,827 of CM052539.1, read as the reverse complement.
AACTCTTGATTTTTAAAAATATTTGAGTCACACTAAAAAGAGTCTTAATACTCTGGCAATAAAAAAGTTTGCCTGTCATTTGAATGTTGAATTGTCACATAAGCAGAGAGATTTTGTTAGACCTGTAAATTTTGGGTGGTTTCAAAGCAGTATCGCGTTCTTTTTGCTGGTTTGCATATTTGAAAATTTTCATTTTCTTTACTTTTAAATTAAGTAGGAGAAATAAAATGTTCCTATCTTAAAAAAAAAAGAAGGAAGGAAAAAAGAACACATTAGGATTATTTACTTTGAGATTCCTATTAGGACTTTTCAGAAGTTGTGTGCATGCCAAATTAGTATATTTAGATACTCTATAGTAAAAGACAAAGTTATAACCATAAGTAGACTACTAAAAACATGAGTTATTTATGTGACAGTCATCTTTTATTTAAGTTCATACTGGTTATGACAGTTTTGCTATTATACTTTCTATAAGAATTATAAAAGGAGAAGGGTTTACAGGAACAAGTATAAAGGACACATGGACAAAAACTGGGGGGTTGGAAATGGGAGGGAGGTGGGGAGGGCTGGGGGGTGTGTTGGGATGGGAGTAAAAGACAGAAAACTACTTGAACAATTAAAATAAAAAGAATTGTAGCTGCTGAACAGGATTGTTGATGGGAGATCATGGATTTCCTGTTGGCTTTAATAAGTATAGTAAATATAACTAATTTCAAAAGGGTTACTTAAAAAACATGATTCTTTGGCAGCATTTAAAAGACCATGCCCTTCATGCTAGAGTAAAAGATTATAATTTTATGTTCTTTGGAAATAGAGTTGGCCCTATATTTTCTTTTACTTGTAGATTTTAATTTTAGATGGGCACAAGCATTGGAAATGATCTAACTCAAACCTGTGTTTTACACAGAAGGAAACAAAGCCAGATCGTTGAACTATTCAGGGTTGCAGCAGTGGTGATAGCAAGCTATTGTTAAGTCGCAGGCATTTATTGTAAGCAGTCCTGTGCCAGACACTGTTCTAAGCACCTTATGTGGATTATCTTAGTCAGCTCAAAATAGCTCTGGGATGGGGTACTTTTATCCATTTTGGAGTTGATGCGACCTAAGAAATATACTTTGAAGTGTTACAGCAGTAATTGACAGTCCTTGCCTTTGAAGCCTGATGATCCAGTTCTAGTATATGTGAATTTAATTCCATTAATCTGCTGTCAGTAGTTATTTCAATTGATAGGGCAAATATTAGAAACCTGTTTTCCTGAATCCTAACTGGCTACCACTGCTATTCTGTTAGCCAACTTTTTCTAACTAGTGCTTCCTGCTAAATCATTAGTGGTATTCATGCTGTGATAAAATTTTTCTACAGAAATAAAAACTTTCACAATTGCTTTTCCACCTTTTTTTTTTTGGTATGTCTTTTAACTGGTTCTCAGTCATTATATAAAGAATATACAAATATTTCTCAGGTACCATCTTTATTAATATTTCATCCCTGATAACAGCTATCTCAGCAAAGCATGACATAAGTCCTCATTGTTGAAATAATATTTGTTTTTAATTTAAAAGACAAAACCAGTTCTCAGTTTGAATTAAAACTATTTTATACTCTGTGTACACTCAAGGTTTTATGATTTTAATGCCAGTTATTCCTTTGTGAGAAAATTATTTTAGAATTAAAATTTCTTCTCAATTTATCTGAAGTCAGTGTTCGGTTCTTGCAAATATAATACATTTTCATATTAACCACATTGATGAGCTAGTGCATTATAATTATTTTAGTATCCTACGATTATTTTTTAAATCTTAGAAGTTTTATGAAAAGAGGATTCCACAAAATTTTAGTTTGTATATCAGTGTACAGGTTTTTAGAAACCAATGGAAAAAAGTAGTAATAAAATAATTCCATACCTAAAAATAATGAGGCATATTCCTTTCTATGTCAGTAAACATTTTAAAATGTTTTTGCAGTTTCCTTTCCTCTGTCATGTTTTCAGCACAGTGCCAGCCAGTAAATGTTAGACTGTAAGAGGAACTTTAAAAAATATGACATTTCCCTTTACTAATTTGGTATAACTTTTTTTATAATATGGTAATGTTGCTGTTGCCTAGTTTCTTAGCTTACTAATGGCTAAATTTGTTCTATAGCATTCTTTTTTGTTTTTTCCATCAAAGAAGCTAGTTAAAAAAGCTTCAAGGAGTGTTTAGGTTAGTTTGTTGTTGTTGTTTTTAAATTTATTGAGTTGGCATTGGCCAGTAAGATTACATGGGTATTAAGTGTACATTTCTATGATAAATGACCTGCATGTTGTATTGTGCGCTCACCACCCAGAATCAGGTCATCTTCCATCACCGTGTATTTGGCCCACGGCTAGTATTTGAGTCCACAGTTAGCCTAGTTTAGAGTTCACACATTGATAATAAACAAAAGTTTTACATTTTTTGTTGCTTATGTCAGATCAAAACTGGTCTGATCAAATGGCCTCTTGTTTAACAGCTATGTGCCTGCATATATTTATGAAACAAAGAGAAAAGAAGAAAGAGAAATACCAAAAGACAATCTAATCTTGAAGGAAAGATTCTGTGTTCTGAGCATGGCTCTAAGTTGCCTTTTTTCTGTGACTCTATGGTAATTAAAGGAAATGGATGTCTACATTTTATATACTTATTAGACATAGACTTCAAAGACCTAAGAATTATACTTTGAAGACTTAAATATTTTTGAATGTTCACAAAGATTTTTTTTTTGTTACGATAATTCACCATGAAAATAACTTGTCAGCCCCGGCCGAGTTGCTCAGTTGGCTGGAAAGCATTGTCCTGATACACCAAGGTTGCAGGTATGTCCCTAATCAGGGCACATACAAGAATCAACCAGTGAATGCATATAAGTAAGTGGAACAACAAACAAATGGATATCTCTCGTTCTCCGCACCACCCTCTCTTTCTTCCTCACCCTCTCAAGCACCCCTCACCCTCTCACGCTTCTCTTTCTCTTTAAAATCAATAAATAAAAGCTTAAAAGAAAACTTGTCTACCTTTAGAATTAAGAGACAGATGCATAAACTTCTTAATATAGATATCCTGTCCTTGGCCTTAAGACACTATAAACTTTTTATGCCTATATGATCAAATACACTAATATGTGTCAGTTCATTGTGCTAAAATTTTCAGAAGTAGTGTGATGACCAAATTACTAATGTCCCTAAGCTGCTGAGGCTTGGAAGAAGGTAGCCCAGGGTGTCAGGAGCCAATAATGAAACTCACTGGTAATCTGACAAAGTTAGAAATGAGACTAGAGAGGGAAATGATCCAGAGCTCCAATCTGTTACTTCATGCTGTCTGTTTTTATTTTGTGCCGAAATGCTGTGTGAAATAATAATTATTTTTACCTTTCCCTAACAATTTATTTCCTTACTTTTCTGCTGAGAAACTTTTTTATAAGACTGGGTCAGTTCTCCTTGTGCTAAGCAAAGTTTCCAGTGTAAGTTGATCTTGCTAGTTGATTAGTATGGATTACTAATGCTTAGTGGTCCACCTCAGTCAGACTTTATAGTCTATCTCAGTCTTTTTTTTTTTTTTTTTAAGATTTTATTTAAAGAGGGGGGAAGGGAGGGAGAGAAACATCAATTTGTGGTTGCTCCTCGCACACCCCCTACTGGGGACTTGGCCCATAACCCAGGCATGTGCCCTGACTGGGAATTGAACCAGTGACTCTTTGGTTCTTAGGCTGGCACTCAACCACTGAGCCACACCAACCAGGGCAGTCCATCTCAGTCTTTATTCTCATCTAATTTGTTGGATTTTTCCTGAAGCCAGCCCAGATTCAGATCCTTGGTAATCTTCCCAATAAGAAGAGTCTGTGGGTGTTAAGGCACTGGTGAACCTAATGCTTATGTTTAATCTCATTCTTGATTCTCTGTGTCTTTGCCTGAAATGCTGTTCACATGGTCAGTAGTCAGGGAGCAGTTTGAATCTCAATTTTAAGTTCTTGAGGTAGTTTGGATGGAGGTCAAGACTACTTGAAGTCTTATCAACAACTCTTCCTCTGTCCTGCTTCTGACACACTAGTATCTTCTGAAGTAAAAGTGGCCACCACTTGTGATAGGGAAGCTGTATATAGGTAACTCCATCTGGTATTAGCTTCTTCCCTTTTTTGCCATAATGGCAAACATCATACATTGGTATTAACTAAAAGAGCAGTTTAAAATATAAAGCCTAATGTGAGTTAGGCTCACATAATGTGAGTTAGAAAATAATGAGTGTTGAATTTCACTAACATCAATAGAACATTTTAGAAATTTTTAAACTATATTAAGAATTTGTGTCCTTCTGTTGACATTCTAATAAAACTTAGGAAAATTTTTGAGTGTTTATTACTGAATGTAACATAAAGAAAACATAACTTTATATTCACACAGCACTTTCCAGGTTGGAACATACTTTTACAGCACCGTAAATTTATTTTCTGTATTATATAGGAAATTAACATTAAGTATGAATTTCAAATAAGGTAATACTAAGCTTTTCGTAGTGGCAGTATCATAGCGACTGAGGTTCATCCAGGGCCCAATTATTGCTAATTGGGGGGAATAAAAGGTAATACTAAGTGATTGAAATCAAAGTGGCTAAGTAACACTGTTGAATTATGAAAATGTTATCAGCAATAGTTCTAGTTAGAGTGGATATAAATTATTCTAGTCCAATTTAGCACACCATCTTTAGGATTTTGACTAGGAGAATAAAACCATTAAACACTAAGCCTTCAATTTATAGGTTGTAACAAGGGAACAGTGTCTGCCTTAAACTAGTGGATCTGTTTCTGGTAGCTTTTTGCTATTGCTGTCTCAACTATAAAACAGTAAAGCAAAATAATTTGCACCCATAAAAATCTAAAACTCAGAATTAAAGCTGTGTGGTTGAGTCCATAGCAGTTTTTACACACATTCAGTGAATATTAATTGAGCAACTGCTGTGTTAGAAATTGTTCTAGTAGCTGAGGATAAGACAATTAAAACAAATATAAGTCCCCTTACAAATATTATCTCAAGACTACCTTATTTTCATAGACTTAATCCCCCTTTCCCCTGCTACCCCATGCTCCCATTTCTTCTCTTGCAGTATTACCAGAAAGTCTTCAAAATACAAATCTGATGATGCCATTCATTGTCTTAGAACTCTCCATTGATTCCTTGCCATTTTCTTCAGGTTAAGCTATTAACTCCCTAACACGACCTGTAAAACATTTCATGATCCAGTATCCCTCCCTTTGTCCCTGCCTCACTCCTACTCCCTCCCTCTCTCCCTCCCCTAAACACCATTTACTTCTCCTTCCTCCCAGTGTGCAACCGCTTGCCTTTTGGAGTACATGTATTCAGTGGAGGTGATACAAGTAATACCATTGCCAGAGTTCACAGGGCTGCTGTGAGGATCACAACTGATGATGAATACAGCAGCTTTTTGGTAAAAACAGTTTGCAGTGCAAATGTTGCTGTTAATTTAAATTCAAATGTAGAAATGTTTTGTTCTCATCTCATCTGAAAAGATGAAATATCACTGAAAAGATTGCTGTGATTGGTTGGTATATTAAACAGCTTCTCCACTGACACAGTAATTTAATGTTTTATGCACTTTGAGGAGGTTTGAATTTATCTTGAGCTGGTTTCCAGTAGTTTTTTTCTGTTCTAACTGCCATTATTTCCCTCACAGAGCAGCTAGCTGCTCAGCACATCCTTCTACTCCTTTCTTTGTTTTTTATCAACAGTGTGAGTTGTGTTCAGTTATCAGTGTTCTTCTTCCCTCACTCCCTTTGGGTCTTTGGATCTCCAACAAGGTTGCTGGATAAAACTGTAATGTGGTCATGATTTTACTTTGGGAGAAAACAGCTTTCATTTGGAGGTTAAATACTTTTCTTTGCTAGATAACATTGTTAGCCTAAAAAAATTCTTACAATCTTAAAAGAAATTCAGAATTTTAGGTGTGTGTGACTCTTACATTTCAGTATCTAAATCTTTTTTGTTTCCCTTAATTCATTGGAACATACAGTACAGTACATAAAGACTAATTTGTCTGGGACTAAAGAACACTGTTTTCTCTCAAACCAAAATGTATTTCTTTATAGCATTTTTAAATGTTTTTCATTGAAAAAGAAAACAGTTTGCCTATTACAGAAAAAATTAAAATACAGGAAACAAAAAAAATTAACCATAATTCTACCTATTCATCAATAATCTTTCAATGTTTTTGGTTCTTCTACATAATTTTCTGCAGTAAAGTGTGTACGGGCATGTCCACTCTTGTGTGGTCATTTGGGTTTAAGAAATGAAATCAAGCTATATATTTTATTTCATAGCCAACCTTTTCATTTAATAAGTTAGGAACATCTTTCCATGTTTGTAGGTAAAATTCTACCATGTTGATTTCTTTTTAAAGGTAGCATCCCATCTAACCATAATTTGTTTAAGCAGTATCCCATTGATGAAGGTTTAGTTTGCTTCCAATTTACTAGTACTAAAACGTTCCTATATGGACATCTTTTTTGCTTGTCTGATTATATTCCCATTGCATTGTATTGTAGCTTAAATTCCCAGAGGAAGACTTTTGGTCAAAGGCACGTCCCAAGCTGCATGTCCTGTCATTTGTTACGTCCTCCATCACTACTGGTTTAATACCATATAATCAATTATTTTTAAAAAAAACCTATTTGTTTCATAATGAAAACATTTTACTGTGCGCCAGTTCTCTAGCTTCTTAGTTTAGGTCAAAGTTCTTTTTACTCTGGAATTGCTATGATGCAATTCACATGTGGTCAAAATATTTGTATTTTAGCATTTGGCAGTATGATTCATCAGTCATTGCATTTTTAGCTTAAGTTTTTCTTATCAAGTGGTGCATTGTAGTGATTGTTTCCCATCAATCTTAATTTTTACCATTACCGTTAGTAGTGATTGAATTATAACTGCCTTCAAATTCACTAGCTAAGTATCTCTATTTATCAGAGGCTGCTATAAAGCATTTATTTAAGGTGTAGTCAACTAGAATTTTAAGAACAGTGATTCCAATGTATGTAAAAAAGTTGAGATGCAAAACTAAGGTTTTAAAATAGCTTCAGGACAACTTTTTATTTTGTTTTTCTTATTTGTTGTAAGGAAATAAATCATGCAGAACTTTAACTGGGCAGACAAGCAGTTCAGGAGATGAAGGGCAGAGGGTTCATGTGGCTATTACATTTCTTGCTTTCCAACCTATAATTTTATCTTGTACCCCTATTCTTCTGGTGTTACTATGAAGGCATTTTTTTTTTTCGGGCTCTTTCTTAAGTAACATGTATCCTTTAACCCGGTTTATCTTTAAGAAAGATTTTTTTCTGCAAATTAGTGTCTCCATATGCTACACACAAGTAGATATTTAAAACTGGTAATGCAATCATATTATAGTTAATTTGAGTAGTTTTTTAGGAGTCTATTATGACACCTTCATACACAAAAACTTAGAGTAAATGATAGTACATTCAATTAGAGCTATTTAGGAGAGAAAAATGAACAAATAGGGTTATTTGTGTCAATTGGACTATTGGTCTAATTTGATACATTTTAAGTATTAGAAAAACAAATTTAGTTTTTTATGTTCTGTGCTGCTATGAGCTTAGTATTTCATATTTGACCATCAGTAAGAACATGGATAGTTCCCATCATATTCCTATTGTGGATGTCCTTTTGGCTTCATAAATTACCTATGGACAAGCTGCCCTGTCCAATCTGGTAGCCTACCCACAAGTGGGTATTCAAATTCAAGTGAATTAAAGTTAAATCTTCAGTTCCTCAGTCACACTGGCTGCATTTCAGCTTCTTAGATAGAGCAGATACAGAACATGTCCGTTGTCACAGTTCTTTTGGACAGGTGGCTACATTAATGGGTTCAATGCAGTATGGATTGCTGTCCTTGTACCCTGTTGGTAATAACAGTTATGTAGGTGTTTCCCCATTTTCCCAGCTGTTCTAATGAAAAAGTAAGAGTCACTGAGACAGGTTTTTCTTTTTGACAAGTCATTTGCAAATTTGCATCTCCTGTCAACACAAGAACTAAGTTCTACCCTGGCTTCCTTGGTTATTTGAGGTTAAGTTTATCTTTTAACATTATCTCTTTGAACTAACTCCTTGCTGACTGAAATTTGCCTTTATAATTCACTTATTGGATTAAGTTGCTTTAACTGCTTTATCCTTCTCTTAGTATGCACAAAAACTTTAAAATGGAATAAAATATCTCTAAACTGAAATCTGCTATCTAAAGACCACCTGTTGGTATATCTTTCTTTAGGGCCGTGATTCTCAAAATATGGGAAAACAGTTTGTTGCTGAGCCCATCTGTATGTTGGCTTGGTGTGGTTGCCAGTAATTCCATCTGCTAGCAATGCAAAGATAAACAATTACTTATTACTTTTTAAACAGCATGTTGGATACTTGTACATGACTGACTCTTAAATGACTCCTGAGTTAGCTAAAGGCATGAGGGGGAGGGAAGTGGGGCAGTCTTTATCACAGTACTCACTAAGGCACGTAAGACAACTAATAAAAATTTCCAAGAGGTCAGAAGCCTGCCCTACTGTGGGTTTAGAAAGGAAGTAGGTGCTCTAACTATCCATACTTGCCTACTCACCTTTGGTCTAGTTGCCTGCCTTTCATTCCATGGCAGGATACACAGTCTGAGCATCATCCTACTGAATGGCTATGATTGCAAATAGATATAATGCTCATAATGCTTCTTGAATCACGGCTTGGTAGCTGCTGCTTGTTCATCAAATGCAGAATAGCAGGATCGAATTGAGTATCAAAGCATCTCTGGAACAAGTGATATTTACACAGAAGCTACCCAGACCTGTATTATTGCTACACAGCCATAGCATGTAGTACAATGTCACTAACAGACATGGCTGCAGAGCCTGCTATGTCACAGGTACCTGCACTCATGAGGGAAATGATAGGAACTGTTTTGAATCGAAAAGCACTTGCCCTATATCAGCCACTAGCTGTTTCTTATTAGTAACAAGTGACTGCCAGATCTTTTGATTTCGTTTTTAAGAGAAACCAAGAAATTGAATATTATACGTGAATTTTTTTCTTTTAAAATATTCATAGTCTACACAAACTTTGTCTGCAGTGTGGACCCAGACTTCCGGCTGTTGGTGGCCACCTCTACTTGCAGAGCTTTTCCTCTGCTTCTTTTATTAGAAATAGAAACCTGACCCTCAGAAACAAAGAACTGACATCTCAATTTTTTGAGTCTGTCTTAGTACAACTAGATGCAGCTATCCTCCCATTTTTACAATTAACATGAGCTTAAAGAAGCTCGAGATTCCTAATATGTGCAGCATATAAACATGCAGGTGCTTGTTCTCTTAGCAACCAAGATAAGATCATCATAAAAAGAAAAACATTACTCATGGAAAATTCTTTAAGCTGGGAAAATGTGAGCTTCATAAACATATTTTGAAGCGGCACTGCACAAATTGTTGGTCAGGTTTGAAGGCAATATGTTTAAAATTTCTTCACAGCACGTTAACCTGGAACTTCAGTCATAACTAAATCTTGTTGCCTTTTTTAAATGTTAAGGAAGAACACAAAAAACCACCATGTGGAAAGCTAACACTGCCAATTTTATAATTCTGTTCTGAGTTTGAAGTTCAAGATGAAGTGCTTACTCCCTTAGAGCCAGTCTACTAACAGTGTGATCACATGTGTATTACACTTTACATCCAGCTAGTGGGTGTATTATATTTTGGTCTACTTATGGAATACTAAAATTATTTAAGCCATGCCTTTGGTTGGGAAACTAAATACAGTGATCAGATTTAAGGTGAAGTCTGACATCGAGTGAACTGCATAAGGCAGTCAGATGCTAGGACTCGAGCGTGTGTGAACTACAAAGCCATGCAGCAGGAGTATAGTCAGTTGGCAGACGGGGCTGCTGAACCTGATCCGCTGATGAGCCATGAGGAAAAGATTGCATAGCTTACCTTATTGTGAACACATAAAGAAGGTCTTCTTCAAGAGGCTGTAGGTGGGAAGGCCATGGATAATGGGACACGTGATAGAACTTAAGTGTTTTCGTTTTGTGGGTATTTTTTAGTGCCATTTGGCATATCTTATTAAGGGAAAAAAATATGGCACTACAATAGTCAGATTAAAAGATAAGCATGGAAGTATCCTTATTTTAAAAAGATAACAGTGGTAGATCTACATTTGAGTGTCTTTTGCTCTTCTGTGGGTTTAACCAGGTTTTCTTAAATTGATCTTCAGGAGGAGCTTAAAGAATAGAAATGGGGATAGCATACCATATGGGTTAGTGGGAGGGTTCTCAAAGAATGTGAGAGTGGTATAATAAAATCAGATGAGGTAGAAAATGATAAAAGAGAAAACTATTAAATAGGGACAGATTACCTTTTTAAAAATACTACTGTTCATACAGAAATATACTGCCTATATAAATTTCTAAAAAGCCACTATCTAAAAGAAACTAGTACTTAAATTTAAGCTGTGTTACCATAAAAATTCTAGAGGAATATATAGACAGTAAAGTTCCAGATATCTCACATAGTAATATTTTTGCCAATATATCTCCTCAGGCAAGGGAAACAAAGGAAAAAATAAACAAATGGGACTACATCAAATTTAAAAAGCTTCTGCACAGCTAAAGAAACAATCAGTAAAATGAAAAGAGAACCCACTACATGGGAAAACATTTGCCAATGATATATCAGACAAGGGTTTAATCTCCAGCATATATAAAGAACTCTTATGACTCAACACCAGGATGTCAAACAATCCAATTAAAAATGGGCAAAGGATCTGAATAAACCCTTCTCTAAGGAGGACATACAGATGGCCCATAGACATAGGGGAAAAATGCTTAGCATCACTAGCCATCAGAGAGATGTGAATTAAAACCACAATGAGATACCACCTCATGCCTGTCAGAGTGGACATCATAAACAAGCAAGTGCCAGTGAAGCTGTCGAGAAAAGGGAATCCTGGTGCACTGTTGGTGGGAATGCAGACTGTTGCTGCCACTGTGGAAAACAGTGTGGAATTTCCTCATAAAATTAAAATCGAACTGCCTTTTGACCCAGTGACACCATTTCTGGGAATATGCCCAAAGAATCACAAAACACTAAAACAAAAGAATATATGCACCCCTATGTTCATAGTGTTATTTACAACAGCCAAGATTTGGTAACAGCCTGCGTATCCATCAGGAGATGAGTGGATGAAAAAGCTGTGACTGCATTTACACGGTGGAATATTATGCAGCAGTACAAAAGGGATTTGTACCTTTTGCAATAGCATGGATGGAACTGGAGGCTATTAGGTGAGGTGAAATAAGCCAGGCAATTAAAGACAAATAGCATATGATCTCACATATAATTAGAACCTGAGGAACAAAATTAAGTTACATGGACATCTTTGAAGTACATTTAAAAGAAGTTTTCATAATAGGATGTCAGTTACATTGGCCTTCAAAATTTTTATTAGTGAGCAGGTTATAGGCAGTTCTTGTTGAACTGATTTGGAAATTCCTTATAACTCTGCTCTTCAAAAGTATCAACTCATTTAATTGCACTTAGATTCATTCCCTTTCAAAAGCTGCTGAGAAAACAAATTAGTGCTTGGAACTGTTTACACTTGTAAATGCAATTAAAGTTGAAAAGTCAGTTGGGAAACTCTGGGATCTCTGAAAATAGCAATTGTTTTTTCTCATAGTAATTCAGACTGATGAGGTGGGGGAAAAAATCAAGAGTTTATCAAATGCCATATATACTAGATACGAATTAAGTGGGCTACTTACATTCTTTTCTAGATGAAAAGGTAATTTGTTCAAGTATCTGAAGTAGTCAGTGTATTACATTTTTTAATTTTTTGTGTTCTTTGCTACTACATGGGATATTTTAAACCAGGGGTGTCCAGCCTTTTGGCATCTCTGGGCTGCTCTGGAAGAAGAAAGAACAGTCTTGGGCTGCACATTAAATACACGAACACTAATGAAAACTGATGAGCCCAAAAAAGGTTGTAAGTAAATTTAAGATTTTGTGTTGCGCCGCATTCATAGCCATCCTGGGCCACAGGTGGGACACTATGTTTATGTAACAAATATGTTCAAATTGGACTTGAAAACTTAGTCAAGTTTTAAATTTTTAGCAAGCTAAAAGAAGAGATAAAGTTCTGGATGAATGAGCTACAGTTTACATAAAATGGCCCTTTTAAAATATTCAGTATATGTAAATTCTCTGTTAAAATTTGTACTTGAGTAGAAGCTCCTGACTGTGCTTGGCGGATTGAATGATTCCACAGGAATGGCATCTCTGTATCAGTGCCACTGATCAGTTTTTCAAACAAATGGCCCATTAAACTCAATATAGGACTAAGTCCACTGCAAGATGCCTTTAATTAACCTCTGAGCAGCCTGGCAAAATTGTGCATCCTGGCTCCCTTGCTAGGATGGGCAAAGAAAATTCATTGCAGGAGTCCTTGAATGATAATGGGTAATAAGTTTTGGTTTATTTGAATATAACTTTAATTTTTGTGTATCCATTTCACTCCTTTTTCTGGAGTACTCGTTATGTGCCAGGCAGTGACGTTGAGGATGCATGTAAAACAGATGGCAACCATCTTCCTCACAGAACCTACTAACAGGAGCTAAAGGCCAGTGAAGAGGCAATTGGAAAATCCAGTTTGATAAGCTAGTCAGTGGTTAGAAAATGTTTCTTAGAGAAAATGAGAACGAGACAGAGATGATGCTGACCCAGATAGTGTAGTGGGAGTGGAAAGGAAGCAGGATTTGAGATGTGGTGCTGCTAGATTTTACGGGGGTGGGGAGGGGAGAATCTGTTAAGATGGACAGCAGGACATCTCGGAAGGTGGGGAGGGAGCTGTCAAGGAGGGCACCCAGGTTTCTTTCTTAAGCAGCTGGTGGTGCCAGACTCAGGAAGAGGATCAGGGTTTGGGGATCGACTAGTGAGAACGAAGAAAAGAGTTTATTTAGGCAGGGTGAGTTTGAGAAGCCCGTGAGATGTCTAAGTAGAAATGTACACTGTATCAGAAGTCTTGCCCATGACGTTTGTTTGTTTGTTTCATTTTAGGGGATTTTTCTCCTGAATGTCAGAATCTGAACTTTAAGTAGCATATTTTTTAACAATAAATTGAATATGTGGTTCTCTGATTTGCTGTCCATCTCCACAGATTACTGTGTACATATTATGTGCTTAGCTGGGTTCCTAGTTTTCATTTTGGCATGTAAGTAAAAGTTGAAAGAAAAATTATTTCTGAATTAAGTTGTGTTACATGAATTACTAAGAAACAACACTGAATAAAAAAATATTAGAAGCTCACATTATTCTTCAAGTAGTTATTTATTATATTGACCTGTTAAAGCTGTGGGGTTTGTGGGGAAATTCATTGTTTTGTATAATTTTTTAATACAGTGTCTGAAGTTTCTAAATAAATGTTTAAAATTTAACAGCAAAATTAATCACTTTTGTGTAGTCTAATTTTGAGCCTTTTTATATGCTAAAGAATTTCTTTTACTTGAAGGAGAATCTACTAATTTACTTTTTAGTTTCAAGTATTGAATAAATCATTGCTGCAGGGGTTAGCACGGGCGCCATGGAGTGAGAATGAGACATTTCTCACTCCGTTGGGGGGGGGGTGCTGGCTGGTGGTCTCTCGCCCTCCCTGAGGCCTAACAGAGTTTACAGTGCACGGGGCAGCTCTCTACCACGTTTTCCAAAGTGAGTAAGGCAGGCAGGTTGGTTTCAAGTTCTCTCTACCTGCCTGCTGTGTATCCAGAGCAGGATTAGAATCAAACAGAAGAATGGAGCTATTTGGTTTATAGTTCAAACTAAATACAGTTTGTCTTACTTATGATCTAAAATCTGTATAACAGAATTGTTAATATTTTTCTGATATGCAAAGTTTGTGAACTTTTTCTGTTAATTTACCTAGTTTTGAAGGTGTACACTAAGTTATCAATAGAACTTGGAGGTTTTGCACTTAAGTATTTTAACTTTGTTGGAAATGTGACCTAAATAGATACAATAACTGATTTTTTTAAAAATGTATGTACACATTGCAGTACAGGTAGGAAAGGGGTATTTAAAAAGTGTATGATACTCTGTTTTAAGTTCAGTTTTTTTGTTCAGTAGAAGAAACAACGCTGAGATATTAGAATTTACCTCATGAGAGCAGTTGTTACATATGCTTATAATATCGGTGTTCAGGAGGTGTGCTCACACAGCCTGTGAAGGACTGATGGAGAGCCCATTCGGTTATTCACAAGCACTTTTATAGCCAGTTTACCATTAAAGGGCAAATACTTTATTATCTTACCATTAGTTAGAGTTTGGAGCTCAGGTAATAAAATTGTTATGACTTCAGTTTTCAAAACAAAGGATGTAATTTTTTCTGATGAGTCAGCTAAAACTTTTTTTTTTTTTAAGTTTTTAAAAAAACTGTTTTTTTAACCTAGCACCTGAGTGGCTTTCCACTTACTCTGTTTTGGAAGCTAAGCAGAGTTAGAGTGCTTGCTTCTGGCAGGTATTAACTTTCAGCTCCACATCCCTGTTCACCTTCAGTATAAAAGCACTGCTCTTTGACTTGACCAGTAAGGCTTAACCGTATGAAAATGTATGAACATCTGTAGTTTGAAATTTATATTTGAAATGTATTCTATATTTTAAAAAACAATTGATTTACCATACTTAAGCTCTGCTAAAAAAGATGGGAGATATAAAAGTATAATATTTACATTATTTATGATGTATAATGAACATTTGTGAGTTGAAGAATTATTCTGGCTACTGTATCTTGTCAGATTGAATTTACTTCTATATGAAAAATAATTTTGTGTAATGCATTTTTCTAGAAGATAAAATTATCTTGATAAAGTTTTGATAAGTATGAAACTGAAGTGTGAAAAACATTTTAGATGCTTTTATTCATACTTATTATCTTAACAGTTCATTGACTTTCTGAAGCTTTTATTAAGATGTGTATTTTCTGGTTCTGGGGTTTTTCCCCAGTAAAAACATAACTAATAATTGAAGAACATGGTTTACTACGCTCTTGTGGGGGGAAATATTATCAAGCATTTCTTTTCTTGAGCCTTATAATAGAAATCTTTGCTAGTGTGTGCTTCAGAAGGATTGTGAAGAAAGCACAGTAATGTAAAGGCCAAGATTCTGTAAATGTAAATTGCTAGTTAGGTAGTATTTTTGTTTATATTGTATGCAATAACATGCCTCTAGACTAAAGTTAAAGTTGAATCTGTAAGTCCTTAAAAAGGCTTTACTATTTGTAAGAATTTAGTATTACTGAATATATAGTTAAATTGAAGCAGAATTATTAGACCACATTTTATATTATTAATACCAATATCCTTTAGCATTTTTCCTCTAGTTTACAAGCCATCAGTGACTGCGTTTTACTAAGATTTATATGTTAATGCAACTTGGAAAAGCAAAATTTTCTTTTATTTTTTTATAGGAGTACCAAATCCTAATCTCTTGCACACTACGTCATTAAGGGGCCATAAAGACTGCTTTGAAAAATACCATTTGATTGCAAACCAGGATTGTCCTCGATCTAAGCTTTCAAAAAGTACTTATTATGAAGACGTTAAAACCATTTTGAGTAAGAAGATAAACTGGATTGTACAGTATGCACAAAACAAGGATGTAGATACAGATTCTGAATGTTCTAAAAATCCCCAGGATCACGTGTTTAATTTTCGGCATAAGCCAGATAAAAAGTTATTCCCACAGTGTGACTCCCAAGTACCAAAGTATTCTGCTAAGTGGATAGATGGAAGTACAGCTGGCCTCTCAGACTGCACACAAAGAATACTGGAGCAGAGAGATAATACAGACTTTGGGCTGGCTGTGTTACAGGATTCAGGTGCCACTTTATGCCACAGTAGTGGACTGTGGTCTCACAGTCAAAACCAGGCACAGAAAAAAGAAGAGACAATCTCTAATCAAGAGGCAAACATCCAGACCCAGCATCCTCATTACAGCAGAGAGGAATGTAAGTAAAATGGGAGAAAGGTGAATTTCATTGGGGTTTTTTTACATCCTTATGTATTTGGTGTTTTAAGAATTTTGCTGTAGACCTATAGATTTGGTAAATAGACTATTTAAGTGACAGGTTCACCCCATAAAAAATGAGTCTGGAATCCTCCATAGTACGCGTCCTAAGCATTGGACTCTGCAGCACCATGGGTTGTCTTGCCATTCTAAATTATTAAACTAAATGGAATCAACAAACTGAATGGAAAAGTTCAAGATTCATATAGAGTAAAAATCCAGCCTCAACCATTGGCTTACACATGTTGTCACATTGCCAATCCCTACAAGACTAATTGGGAGAGGCATTTCAAAAGCAAAAATCTGACATTTTACTGAAGGCCAAAGGTAATGTGTTAAAGTTAGAAAAGTGACTCATTCAGCTTGCATCTCCAAAAGCTCACAGAAGCTGAGATCATTTTAATTGACTTAAAATCAAATAATTGTAGAGCAAGAAGGGACCATGGGTATATTTTTATAAAACTTGTTGATTCTACATATCTAAGGTTATATAACTAGGTAGACAACATGATTTTTCAGACTGTTCTCAGTATTTTGTAGTAGTTTTTTTTTTCAAACTGGGAATCATGAACTATGTCATGTTTAAGCAAAATTGACTTGCTGGGATATATCAGAATCCAGTGGCCTGATGAAGTACTTTCCAGTGAAACTTGTTTCAGGGGAGATGTACTGGGAGTGATAGAAAATATGTTTTTTACTGTCGGTTGAGGTTAGGATTTAAGAAGTCCACACTGCAGGAGCTAATGAATTCTAGGGTACTGCAGAATGTTATGTTGACAGATATTTTTAAAATAAGATATTGTGTTAGTGATGAAGGCAGCTTCTTTTCTCAGGTTGTTGTGGTAATAATGAATATATTTTCGTGTTTCAGTGAATTCGATGACTTTTGGTGAGGTAAAGCAACTGAATGCAAAGCTCCAACAGCAAATACAGGGTAAAGAATCAGTGTCATTTTTTTTTTGCATGTGAAAATGTTGATATAGAAAATCCCGTATGACAGGGTAACATTCGCTTTATCTGCATTTAAATTTGAAAATGGGATTAGAACCTGTTAAGAGTTTCCAAAGCAAGAAGAATAAGAGAACAACTTCCTTATGAACTGCAGGGGTAATAGGTTTTTCTTTTTTTAAGTGAAAATGAAGACTACATCTTAATCTCTACCTCCTCGCAGACTCCCTGCTATTTTATTGACTCCCTGCTGTTGTGCCAGGCACTGTGCAGGTGGCCTTCCTACCAGTCCTGTAATGCAGGTCTTAGTCCTGGTCTTGAACAATTTCAGACACAAAGGTAGTAAGAATAGTACAGTGAATCCCTTGACCCATCTTCATCAGCTTCAGCTGTTACAAAAAGCATAGCCAATTTTCCTTCATCCCCACTTGTACCCATTACCCTCGCCCCCACTCCGACCCCAGCATGGATTACCTTGAAACAAATCTCAGACAACATATTGTTTTGTCCAAAAATACTTCAGGATTTACTCTAAAAGATAACTTTTTTTAAGGTAATCCAAACCTCATAACATCTTTTAAAAAATGCCAGCTAGTAATTTTTAATATCATGAAATATCATTCTAATACCAACAGTTAACGGTGTTCTGATTCCCCAGTTGTCTCTTATTTTATTTTGTTTTGCAATTGACTCCCATTTCTGTGAGGGAACTACACTCCAAAGATAGTTAAGGTGCTTACAGAGATCATGCATTTATTTAGTAACAGATTAAAGATTTTAACCCCTGTGTTTTTAACTCCAAGGCTAGTGGCATTTCTTGACCACACCGCCTCTCAGTATAATAAAATAATAACAATAACAGTAATAATAGCAATATATATTTATCAAGTACTTACTCTGTGGTAAGTACTTTACAAGTATAAACTTATTGTACCCTCACAGGAACCTTGTGAAAGATTTACTCTCATGAAGGCAATACATAAGGGGAAATGAAAACATAGTTTAAGTTACTTTATCTGAGACTTTTAAGAGTAGCAACAAGATTTGTCATTCCAAGTAGTCTGATTCCAAAGCCACTTGGGTTTCTAGACCTAGGCACTAACGTGCACTTGTCTTGTACTAAGTCATATTAGATACTGACTGAAGCTGTTTCTACTTCAAATTGGGAAAAGTGTCTCAGAGGTAGTTGTACTGCCATTTCTGCTGCATATCCATATAGTCATTGCTTAAGTTTCACTTGGTGGAGAAAAGGAATTCCATATTGCAGCTGGTTACACAAAGTATAGAACAGCCTCGGATGATCAAAACACCAGTTTCCTTGGTGTCAGATCACTTTCATTGCAAACAGTCACCCAATGCTTTCAGTTAAAGTACTTGAAATACAAATCATAGGGTTAGCTGTCTGTGTCCTAAAAATGGAACTTCTTTCTACATTTTTACAGAAGTTTTTGAAGAGTTAACACACCAAGTGCAAGAAAAAGATTCTTTAGCCTCAGAGCTCCATGTCCGCCACGTTGCCATCGAACAGCTTCTCAAGAACTATTCCAAGTTACCGTGTGTGCAAGTGGGACGAACAGGAATGAAGTCACACCTGCCCATAAACAACTGAGCTACACTGAACACTTACTTCCTGCGCCCTACCATTTGCTGGTCTGCCAGGCATGCAGACACTGAACAACTTGAAGAAAGTCGTGGTTCATTTTGTGATGCTCATTAAATTTGCCAAGCTTAAAGGCAGTATTTTATCTTTGTCAAATAAAGCCAATCATTGCACTTTAGGCTTGTAGGGTTGATCACTTTGACTTATTTGGGGAATCTTTTTTCCTATAATTACTAAATGTCCCTTCCTAATTTTTACAACATGTGACTATTTAAATATACCGTTACAGTGTGATTTTATTAAACATAGTTTAATGTAATTCACATTTTAAAACAATAGAAGTTTAACAAACTCCTTAGATTAGTCTGAACTACTAAAGATAAAAATGAAAGAGGGAAGTGAAATTCATAATATCACCTTATTTATTATGAGCAATATTTTAATATGAAAATTTTATATATAAAAATGCTATTTTAGGTACCTTTCCATTCTCTTTATAAATGTGTATTTGAATGGTTCTGTATATTTACACTTTCATGTGTGACTGTTACACATATTTCATATCACTGCATTTTCTCCTAATACACTGCTTTTACAACTGTTACCTTATTTTCCAGAGATAGATGTATTTTGGAGTAGAAATCTATCTAGTTGAATTGACTTCTAACAACTCTTGTGAAAGAAGAATTAATAACTTTTTAAAGCAAATATACAAGAAAATAAAATATATAATTTTTTTCTAACTAAAGCAATTCTGAGTTTGTTCAGGAAGAAAATGTTAATCTAGCTTTTGTAAGTCAGTTTGTCTCCACAGAAGTAAAAGCCTCTTTTATTTCATTATTACTTTCATCCCATTTTGATGTATACTTTCATCCCATTTAGAATTTGGACACAGTAAGTCAGGGCTCACTTGCAAGTCAAATGTCGTATCTATTTTCAAATCAAATGCACTGTGAAATAATTGTGCTGTCTTTGAAAAAGTTAAAATTATTGTGTGTGCCACTTTGGATAAATGTTCAAGAACCTTTGAACTGTCCAGTTATGTATCAACATCATTGAAATTAGTCTTGAACACAAACTAGTAGAAAACAACTTTTTGGAATACTAAAATAGGTTAAATTTGCCCAAGAATATTACTTGACATCTCATTCGTCTTCGAAGTATGACATAACTGCTTTTTGGAGGGAGCTTTTGAAAGGTACTTTCAGTTTCTCTCAATTCTTTGAGCCATCCAAAGTGAACGTAAAATCCAGGAGTGGTGGGGATACATTGCCTTAGTGTTTGATAAGCTTTAAGTTGAATGTGTGCAATATCGAAATCCATAAATTTACAAGTTATGAAGACTTTTCTGGATGATGCCAGTAAGGACCTTAGTGCTTAGTTGTTATGGTCCCATTTTCAAGTTCGACTTGACTCTTTTTTGGCATAACTCGTTCAGGATGTTACCAGCCGGTGCTTGCACACATTGGGAACCATAAACCTTCGGGACGTGTTGCATTTGATACCAGCAGTAGCATACTTCCAGCACGTGAGCCATATGGTGCAGCCCTGAACACAACAGTGTTAGCCAAAGAAAGCGTGTGCTTGTTTCTGAAAGAACTCTGGCAGATATGTAGCTTTACTAATGAGTTAGGAAAAATTTGATGGGATTATGCATACCGAGCTCTTAATCAGGGACCCCAAGTTACTCCATTTAGATATTTCTACTTAAGCTCTTCAAAGGAAAGGTGCTCTTAAAAAATATCTGTGGTGCTGGTACTCACACTAGTACTTTATTTGGCTATTCTAGTAAAAAGATTGTTAGTGTATTTTGCACAGTGGTTTATTCAAATATTTGATAAACTTATTTTCCATTGTTTTGCTTTTCTTATTTATTGATTTTAGGAAAGTATCAATTTGTTGTTACACTTATTTATGCATTCACTAATTGATTCTTCTATGTGCCGTGATGGGTTTGAACCCATAACCACTGCACGTTGGGACAACGCTTTAACCAACTGAGCTACCCAGTCAGGGCCCCAGTGTTAGTTTTCTTGATTGAATATGAAATTATTGTATATTCTGAAAGAAGGCTAAGGGACAGAATTGAATTCTACCTTGAGAGAATATAAAATACCACAAATACTGATTACCATACTTGGCTATTCTGTATAGTTAGTACTTTCTGAGGACGTTTAGAAGAAAACCTTATCTATACCTTCAGTTTAAAAAATGGCAAAAGAGATTGCAAATTATGTTATTAATTATTTCAGAGCCTATATGGTTAAGGGGAATGAAGTCAATTATTTTTTTCATGTTAGATTTCATAATTAGACAAGTTGAATTGAGTTTTTAAAAAAGTCAATTTGAAGTCAAAAATGACTTGGACACCACCCAAGATTTTTCTCAAAGTTTTCAGAACTGTTTGGCCTTTTATCATCCTTTGATTCCTAGTATTTAATGTCCGAAATTGTCTTAGTTTTTAAAGTCATGTACTTAAGACATCGATAATAGATGCAGGCAACAGAATAGTATTTTGTAGCTTCTGATGTATGATATTGGGGCAAAGAAATGTTCTTTTTCAAGTTATATGTTCATTTCACCACAAAGTGCCCATTTTTATATACATTTGAGGATTATTTTTTAAATAAGTTCATGTTGGAAAGTGATTTCAGAAAAATACTCTCGTTGGCATCTTGACAGACATCTTGAGATTTCTTTGGGTTTTTCATTTTACCATATTCTTTAAAGTGCTTTCTTTTTTTATGATATATCTTTTACCTTGGTGTTTAAACTCTTGAGTCTTGTCAATTTTTTTCTAGGGTTTCTTACTTAATTTTTTTGGATCTCTTTGTGTGTTAATGTTTGCCAGTTTGGGTTTTATTTTGTTTTTTTTTAGAAGAAATGTTGTGTTTTTGATGTTGTAAAATGTAATACAAAATGTGTATGTTCCAAAGTTAAGTAGGAGCTTTTAAAGAATAAATTATTTGTGCAGCTTAGTAGGAGATTCAGGTTAGTGCACATAAAATTAGATTATGTGACATGAAAACTTTTCAATGGCTACTGTAGTGTTATTTTTTTAAGTTATGCCAATTAGTTACTGACAGATGTTATTGCTTACGCTAAGGTAAGATACCAAGTATTTTTAGGTGTTTGTTAAGAAGTTTAGTACTCTTTAAAAATTCTTTATCTTATGTTCAGATATGGCTGTAAAAGCAAAGTTAATTGATTTCACTTCAGTGTTCAATTGCATTTTTAACTTTAGGTTGGTGGAAATAATTATTTGAAAAAGGTTGTGCTGAAAATCAGTAAGACGTAAAACTCAACAGGTTATTCTTGCCAAATTAAGCTTTTTGGTGGTGGGCTGGGGGAGAGTTTACTTCCCTGAATAATAAAGTATAGGGCTCTGTCCCTGTACTGGTCTTGCGTCTCAGCATTTTCACTCCCTTCAGCCTCTCCTAATTGCTCTCGTTATACAATGTAGTTAGTCTTAAGCAACTTGGTCATGTTGCTGTGAACCTACTGTAGCAAGTCTCTAGCATTGAGATTTTCTTTAGCAACTGCTTCGTAATACATACTTCTCCTATTCTTTTTAGTTTATGAGAGACCAGGATGCTAGTGCATTAGAGTGATACAGGAGTGAATCAAAATCAGGGAGATGAGTATTGCCCGTCCCCCTCCCCCCAAAAAGAGCGTTAGTTGAACTTCCCTTGCCTACACATAAAACAAAGGGAATTTTAGTAAATACATCTTTCTTATTTCTTTCAAATAATGTAGAATATTTATTTTCATTCTACTACCTTGAAAAGAGGCAGTTTAGAAAGTGTTCTGTAGCAACTTGTGTAGAAAGCCATTGCTACTTTTTCAATAATTGTGTGTGTTAACCTTGCTTTAAGGAGAGTAGATTATATCATGGTCATTGAACTTAATCTCTCTTGGGTGTTAGAAATTTACTTTACAAAATTGTGCTATGACATCTGGAAAAACCAGAGTTGGTTTCAAGAAAGTTTATATAGACATTATTTTGGCTGTTACACTTTTCTTTTAAAACTGCAATAATTTACATATTTGTATTGCTCTGCTTTGGAACTGTAACTACTTATGCTTGTCTACTATTTTTAATTTTTCAACAATAAAATAAATATTTTGTTAAATGTGAGTTTCAGTGGGATTTTTACGAGAACATTTTTCTTAAATGGTTGACCCATATGGAGGATTTTGTCTTACAGGCTTAAGGAGTCTAATGATTTCTTAATTTCTTGTGAGAATCTTTCTTTGAAATTTAAGTGAACATTCTCCCAAGAGTCTAGATGCAGGTAATAAGATCCTGTGACTTAGTGGATGTTTATGTTTGAGTTTTAACAACTGTTCACATCACCCTTTGTGCCCCTTTCCAGCCTCCTCACTCCCCACTTCCCTCCTCCCCACCCCCACTGTTCCAGCCTCTGTCACTGTAATTTGCATTCGCCAGCTCTAGAACTTTACCTGTTACTGTACAGTACGTGCTCATTCACCTCTGGCTTTTGTCTCTCCACTGGATGTTTTGAAATTCACATTAACACAACAGTCAAGTTTATTCTATTTTGCTGACTAGTAATTGCTGTCTGCATGCATTATAATTTGTTTATTCATTCGCCTGTTGAACATTTGAGTTGTTTCCAGTTTGGGGCTAATAGGGATGAAGCTATTACGAATTTTTTTAATTGGCTTTTAAAAGAATTTTTAAAATAGTGTTAACAAAATATTCAAGGTTACTTATGCTTAGCATTATGAGTCTGAATATTAAATTCTATTTTTATGCACAATTTTTAAAGTAATTTATATAATTTTATAGTAATGAAAAAATGTAAACCCAGGAAACAAAGACAGGTGTACAAAAGATTAGAGGCAAAATACAAAATAAGGGATGTTTGAGAATTGAAACATTTAATGGGGTGCTAAGAGAATCTTAATCATTCTTGAAGTCTCTTTGCAAGTTTTAACAGTGTAAGACACGTATCGCTTTGTTTTCCAGAAGAGACAAGGAGGGCCAAGAAACTCTGGTTTGGCAAAAGCACTGGAAAGAACACAGACCACAATTGAAGTGGTTCTGTTTAAAGTCCTCTGAGACATTAAGGGAAATTTGTCACCTTCCTACCTAATCCTGACCGAACAAACAATTGGTAAAACATAAGCCCACCACTGCTTTATCACCTTTGTTCCTGCCCAGTGTCCAAGACTTCTTGGGAATTTTCAAACTATTTCTAAAATTATTGGTCTCCTTAGCTTTTCAGTGTCACTATGGGGCGTGGAATTCTTTGCAGGTGTCTCACAGACGGGCAGGTCGGTGTGAGTGTTGAGGGAGAGCAGCAGGCACAACAGTGCCCTTTTATATCATTTGTATGTGGTGCTCTATTCATAAAAAGTTTAATAGCTTTTCCTTTGGGGATCTTAAGTAGATAATGTCTTAGATGTATTTATCTTGAAAACTCCATGATTTGCAAGTTGAACCGGTGGGGGTTGCTTACTTGTGGTTTTCTGCATCAGAATCCCATCCCAGCTGTCAGATGGCACAGACTGCCTTCACGTCTAGAAGCAAAAAATGACAGCCCCAGCCTCCCTGGCATCCAGGCAAAACCCCGCCCCTGACTGATGACGCACAACCTGGGTAGGAAAGGCTCCGTGCTGAGAGCAGCAGTGTCTGACTGTCAGCAGAGGCAACACCTGGTATCTAGATCCAGTGGGGGCTCCTGGCATCTGGTGTTGAGTGGCCATTGCTCTGTGTAAATTTGGCCATGAACCTAGTAGTTGATTAATTTTCTTTGTTGCTGCCTGATTTCCAAAACTCCTAGGTGATCTCTGCCTATTAAATTTATTTTTATCTTACATCAACTAATTGCTTTCTCTAGCGTGCAACTGAGAACTGCCACACCTAACTTCATCCACTGGGTCCATGTTCATGTCCAGTGCCCTCCTACTTTTGGGAGCTTACAAAATTGGTTTCTAAAAGTGAACGGCTGAGAGCCAGCATATATCTAAACTGTGTGTATACCTCAGGACCACATGGATTGCCTACGGGGGCAGCTGAAACCCAAGATATTCTAGAAAGATTAAACCTTCTGGTAATGCAAATGTCAGTTTTTCTGTTAAGCGTTCATCGTTCACAGGTGGGGTGACTTGGAGAGTTTCCCACTGTCCCCCACTAATTACGAAAAGTGCTCACAGTTTGTGTCTCCCAGGGTCTTGGAGGAGGTGGTCTCACAGGGACGGTGATGGGCCTAACGGTAGCACTTGAGCTCGGGGCTTGGCCTGTGTCCTTCCCGCTATTGCTGAGTGATTCCCAGCCGAGTAAGGATCTGTTGGGGGAATGAGAGACTTCTGAGGCAGCATCAGGATTGCCTCTAAAAGGTCAGTAGCTACTCAGTGAAAAGCCTATGGCCTTCATCCAGTGACTGGATGCTACACATTCTCTCCACACCTCCATGACTATTTCAGACTTTTGCTAACTTGCATTTGTTTTGTCTCCACTTCTCCAAACCAGTAGTTTTCTGATTTTGAGTTTCATGAAACATACATCAGTGGGCCACACACACTTTCAGAATTTCTGACTTAATAGGTGAGGGGTGGGACCCAAGAATTTTCATTTCACAAATTCCCAGGTGATGTCGATGCCACTGGTCGACACAGCACAGTGTGTACCACTGCTCCAAACCACGCATTGCCCCAGAGTTCACTTCCCCAAAGATGTGATAATGCTACTTCCTTCTTAAAGACTTTTCTAGATTACCATTGCCTAGAGAGTAAAAGTGCTCACAGCTCAGCAGTAAAATCCTCCACCATTTGACTGCCACCTATTTTCCATTTTAATTCTTTCATCAAATTGAGATTTTATTTTGTGCCAGGAACTCTAACGAGCCCTTGGAGACTTTGGGTCAAAGAGAAAGAGCTTTCGAGACTTTGTTAGTAAACTGAAAAGGATTCTGCCAAGAGATTAAGTAAATAAGGATAGAAAAATGTCTGGTGGGCTTAGCAAGCAGAAATTCAATAAGAATAGTTTCGATGGACCTTTGGGAGCAAAAATGGATCACAGTGGATTAAAAGTGTGGGTGGGGGAGTTAGGGGGTGTGATCTCTGATGAGTTTAGCCATATAGTGAAGTTGAACTCAGAGAGGATGTATGTCCAAGGTTTTTGGTGTGTGTTTGTTTTTAGGGTTGGGAAGTACTTGAAGGTGAATAAATACTGAGAGGACTGATCTAGTAGAAAGGCTGACGATGGAGAAGTAGCAATAATCAAAGGCGTAAAGTACTGAAGAGATGGACCAGAATAGCACACCTGGAATGGTTTGTCTTGGAAGAGGTCTAGGATCATCTCAGGCATTGACACGGGAGAGGTCACACTGCAGATGAATGCACTTGGGGAGATTCATTGGAGAGTTACTGGAGAACGTCCCTGCCTGGATGCTTTTATTTTGTATGAGTGGGAAGGTAAAGATGGTGGGGTGAGAGGCTTAAGGAAGGGGGGAGTAGCTGCTTCGAGAGAAATGAGAGGCATCTTGGCTACAACGGGAAGGGCTGCTGGACTGTTTAGAAGTGGTGGAGACTGAGCTCCATGACTCACCATTGGCTGGATTGCTCTAAATTTGCATTCAGATTTTGTTGCTGTAAATATATACAGAGAAGGACTATTTCTGCAGTTGGAGTAAACTAAGCTGAGAGCTCTACTGAAAATAGATGAGAATCTGAAGCTTGGATAAATTTGTGGCTCCAAAAGAAAACTGACAAAACCTTACCCAACAGATGAAATTTCAAGTGTAGGAAAAATGAGAAATATGAAAATCTACTGCAAATAGCATATGGGAAAAAAATTATCTGAACTTAATTTTCAAGCAAGTGTTTTTTATTTGTCCTCTCAGTAATTGTCTCCACCAGCACAAGTGGACTAAGACTGTGTTGAAGGCCAAGCCCTTATGGATCAGCAGAGAGACGTGGGGAAATGTCTCGCCTAGATAAAAGGAGGTTTACAGAAGCTAGTCCGTACATAGAATGTGGAAGAAAGCCAAGGTGTAGCTAAGCAGAGTTTCGGGTGTGTATCTTCAAAGCAAGGAAAAGGCAATGTAAAATGAAAAGGGCTCTTCTAGCAGAAGGTGGCAACTCAATTGAAAGTGATGAAGGCAGAAGAAGTTATGATGAGCAAGGCAATTGCCAAACTGACACATGGGAACTTGGGTTCTAACCCTCCTCTTGCCTCCTGAGCAATGTTTTACCTCTCAGCCTCTCTTCTCACCTGTAAAAAGTGGAACTGAACTGGGTGATCTTTAGGGGAATTCCAACTCTAACCCTCTACAAGGGTAATGAATTCTAAGAAACCTGCAATAGAAAATCTACCCAGCCCCAGCATGAACAGCTGAACTGAGCAAAGGACAGAAAGGAAGTGTGGTTTCATTTAAGAAACTGCGAGGTGCTTTTACAGGGCTGTTTCTGTGATCATCTGTGATGAGAAAAGACCACAGAATCAACCTGGTGGTCTTTTTCATCAAGAGCTATACACTTCTTTCTGAACTGTTTGTAGAAAGAAAAAAAGGATGATAAGCCTTGACAACTTACTGCTCTCCCACATTCTTATGTCAGGAAGTACCGTATTTGGGGAGACTGTTCTCTTAGGAATAACAATCAGCAGTTGGGTTGCCTACAGCACAACTCTTGAAGACCGGCTCAAACATTTCCACCTGCGCATGGAAAATGATAAATGTAAAGTCAGTGTGGGAATAAACTGTTTAGTAAAGACATAATTTATTCAATCAGTGTAACTGTCCTTTACTCTGATACTACATCTTTCCTATTATGGGAATAAAAATTGTTTTTCTTTTATGAAGTGATGAAAACAGAGGACAGCTTGCCTTTATTGTTTGTTTCATTTTGAGGCCTTGCTTGGTAAAAATTAAAACACAATCTTATGATCTTATGTTGAAGAAAAAAAGAAACAAAACCAATAGGGTTATATGTAATTGGTTTATTATTTTAGGGAATTGGCTCACACAATTGGGCGGGCTAGCAAGTCTCAAATTTGCAGAGCAGGCTAGCCAGCTGTGAATTCTGGCAGGAGTTGATGCTGCAGTCTTCATTCCAAAAGCAGCCTGGAGGCAGAATCCACTCCTCTCCAGGGAACCTTAGTCTTTTCTCTTACGGCCTTCAACTGATTAGATGAGGCCCACCCATATTATGGAGGGCGATATGCTTTATTAAAATCTGATTTAAATGGTGATCACATCTAAGAAAATACTTTCACAGCAAAATCTAGTGGTTTGACCAAACCACTGGGCACCATTGCCTAGCTCAGTGGACACATAAAATTAACCGTTACAGTTGATCCCTAGTTTTCATTGTATTTTAATAGTCCGTGAATTTGGTACGTCTGGAAACCACGGACGGATCCAGCAATACTTTATCCAGACAGCTGCCTGCAGTGAGCAACACTCCCCTCGCCCCTCAGTTCAAGTCTGCACAGTCTCTGGAGAAGGAAACGCACTAAAAAGGCTCTTACACTACTCTTAAGTTTTTCTATGTGTTCTAAGGGGGCTTAGAGAAACAGCTTTTCCTTATTCTTTAAATAATGATTTGTGTAACAAAGACATTTACCTAATTATCCTTTTTTCTCTTAATTGGGTGTTGATCTTAAATTATTGGAAGACTGGGATTTATACAAAAAGTGTATGCAGCCCCTAGTAGATTCAATACCCAGTAATTTTAGATAAATTATTGAAAGTTGTTAGAATATTGAATGTTTGGTTTGTACCGCTCTTACTCTCCTTGCTGTCTTACCTCCACAGCACAAATAACTCTCCAGAGACTTATTTTGCATCAGAGAAAGATATCACTCGGTCTAAACCACCACAAGCCCAAAGTGCCCACTCTTGAAACAAAGTTGCATAGCCCTAGGTGGTAGAAGAGTTTGGGAGATCCCCCACAACTCACTGGGTAAATAACAGACTAGACAAGGCAGCATCTGGGCCCCCCGCCCCCCTAAGTTTCTCTCCTGTTGCCACACTGTTTCTCCCAAAAGCACCAGAAAACTGTGGAGCCCTGCACACTGCTGCTGCCCTAGGGAGAGACTGCGGCAGCTTCCCTCACTTAACAGAAAAGAAACTGCAGGGGGCGCTGAGCTAGTGACCTGCAAAGCCATGACACCCGTGTGAACAAAGTACAAGCCAATAGACCTTCACATCCTGCAGGGTTGCTCCACTTCCCATGCAAGTAGGATGGAATTTCTGTCCCAGGCTGACGCAGACTGGTCTCATGTCTGCAAACAAAGTCAATCTGCCTGTGAGATATATAAAGAGCATAGGGAAGCACTGGATGTGTGGTGTGAAAAGAGCCTTTGAGACTCTCAGGGCTTCGATTTGATTTGCTTTTGCATTGTTTCATTTTAGGAAATAACTTTCTTCAACCAAAATGCCAATTTCAGCAAAATTCATTCCTAGGAAATGTCAAAGCTTGTTAATGCCCATTGCAATTACCTAGAAAAAAAGAAAAACACACACCATGCTGATCCTGACTGGCTCTTCAAAGCAGAGGTGCTAGAGTCATATATTACAGTCATATGTTTGAGAGACTGTGAACTGTGTGGGTGGGACTTGCTCTGTCACCACAAAGAATAGCAACTGCATGTAAAAAGCCCCAAATGTAATTATATTATATTATATTATATTATATTATATTATATATTTTTATATTTATTATAGTCTCTTTCACAGAGATGCTGTAGCACACCCCAGAACAAATGAGGAGAAAGCTAATGTAGCTGCACCAGCAAAGAAGCTCATTAAGAAGTCAAATTCCAATCTCATATCTAAGTGAATTTGAAATGGAAACCTAGTTAGATCTAAAGAAACTTTAGAACAAGATCTGAAACTGTTAGTTAAGTAATCCTCTTCTCAGTCATCACCTCTAACATGATGCTCATTAGAGGTAAAAGGAGGACCTCTCCAGTTACCCCGCTTGGCTTCCTGTTGTGCTAATGGGAGGAAAGAGAAACAGAGACTGCGGCCAAGAGAGAGCTGGTGTCTGGGTGCAGCATGTCCGGGTGCGCTCAGTTGTTCTGATCAGTCATCTTCTGTGAAATCTCATTACTGGAGATGTTAGAGATAGCACCAGCAAATGCCCTAAGAAAACAAAAAGTGGTTGTGTTACCCCTTCCCCTTTCCTTCTGGAACAATCCAGTCCAAGACCTATTAGGTGGGACAAACAACGTAGGTGTCCCCGGGGTTTATGGAGTAGGGCTGCTGGTGTGGGTGTTAGAGCTGGAGCAGGAGGGGCTGACCTGGCCGTCAGACCACCCGAGGGATAAGGGGGAGCAGCCATGAAGGCATGGGAGGAGACGAGGTCCTGGATGCGGGGTGTCAGAGCCTCAGTGAACTGAAAAGGGCATCTTTAGGGGAAAGGGGCAAGAGTGGCAATGGGAAATTGGTTACATACATACACAGAGTTTGATCAAGTAAGTAAGTAAGTATATTAAGGATAATGGGAGCCCTGCATCTCATTCCTGAAAGTTACAAGTTGGAAAAGTAGATTAGAATGAACCCTGTGGGTTTGATTGGAATTGAAGATAATGGAATGAATTTGAACCCCTTGCAACTGACAGATAGATGAATATAGATGCAAACACATGTACATGTGCTTAAACTCTGCGCTCACTCAGTGATAGACTCTGGGACAGTGGCCCTGGACAAAAGCAATGAAGATCACCTGGAACGCAAATTTCAGTTTCTACTGATAATGGAAAAAAATAAGCGTTGCTAAGAGAGTCACTTAAAATACAGTCAGGAGGCTATAAGGAAGTGGGGCCTCCGCACGTCTTTGTGTCTCAGTTCTCAGAGCTGCTGTTGCGTTGCTAACCACCTGGCTGAGGCGGAGCCATACACATTCTGAACAACTGAACTGTTCTATCGACATGTATGGACTTTGCTTCCTCCTTGTGGCTTTTGTCTCTGCTATTTGCATATTAGAACTAACCAATACCCCCTGTTAACCTAGCTAGCAATCCTTCGTTTGGTTGAAAAAATACTCTCTGTGGGTTTTGCCTTTATAAACCCTGCTTTTTTCCTTCTCTCCAGAGAGAAGTTTGAGTTGCTACCTGAATCTGTGTCTCTGGGATCTGAATCATTTAAGAGACCGAATAAAATATTGTTTCACATCCTCAGATCCTTATTAGTTAACATTACAAATCATTCTCCATTAAATTGGGGCCCCTTGGAGAAATGATTACCTTTAGGGCTAGGGAAGGAAAGTGGAAGTTGTTTTTTTTTGTCCCCAAAAAGTACAGAAGTGAGCAAAAAATGATGTGGACATATCAGAAGAACACAGAAACCAGAAGAACATAGAAACCATACTGAAGGAGTTCCATTGTCCAAATCAGATAATTTAAGTGTTAAAATAACTAGTAAATTTGTTGAATAAAACAGAAAAATATATGTCCACACTGATTTTTTAAAAAATCAATAAATTGAAAGTTTCTCATGAATGATGGGAGCATCACAGGATTTCAAAATGCCTCTAAATTTCATTTACAGAGTGGAAAAGAAAAACTTTAAGGCTCCACCTTAATCAAGTGATCGAAGTGATAATAGAGAGTGAAGGTGAGGGCAGTGTAAAAACAGGCATGAGACTGCTATTTTTCATAAGAAAATACAATTTTGATTTTTTAATGATATAAATGTATAATTATGATAAAAAAAGATTAAATTTGAAAAAATAAAAATCCATCTATCCTTAGGTCTTATTCACTGAAATCTAAAAAATAAGTATCAATAAAGACTATTCAATAATAACAGTGTTTGAAATAAAAAACAAATGAAAAAGTTTTTACAAAGGGGAAAAAATCACACAATGATCCTCAACACAAATCCCGATGCTTAGGGTTTCAAATGTCACTGTTACTGTAAAAGTCAGTGAGAGTGCCAGGGAGTCTCTGTCATCAACCAAGACAGTGGCACAGGAAGGTTCTTACACTGAGCAACTGAAAAACTAGCAAGATAATTGGATTAAAAAAATCACTCGGTTCCCCTAGTATCAGACTGGGGGTGGGACCAGGGGAAGGCAGGCAGTGTGCCATAGAAGTCAGAATGACACGGGGAGAGATGCTGGGCCAAAGAGGCCTGTCAGTCCAGCCTGGGGAAAGAAGGGATTGGTTGGGAGGTCGACCCAATGCAACCACGCAAAAGTCTGGGAAGTTGATTGGCCATTATGAGAAAGCACCTGGTCCATCCCACACCCAAGCTAATATAGCATCAGGGGAACAAAGAAGCAGAAGCTTTCTTGTGCTCATGACATGAACTCACACATTACACTTACCTGTTCTCTCCACGGGCCATGTGGCCTTAGTAGTCTGCTAGTGACCGCTAAGGCCACATGGCCCGTGGCTTCAGGAGGGAGCCTGTCTTACTCTCTTGCCCACTGATGATACTCTCGCAGGTGCTTTCCTGTCATCTCTTGCCTGTGAACACAAGACCATGTGGCTCTGGCAGCCACATGGCCATAGCTGTGCTGGCTTCACATGCAGGCTCCAGGAGGGAACCTGAAATGAACAGCAGCCAGGAATAAGCTAAGCTACCTGCATGGGGACTAACACTGCTTAGCAACCACCTAAGGCTCCAAAGGACTGTGCTCTAAAATGGAGCAGGAACTCTGGACACTGGCTTTTGTCTAGGCCTTGCTGAGAGGATGGCTGGACTTTTTCCCCGGCAGAAAAAGTGATGGTCTTTGAGATGGGAATCTGTCATTCTCCCAGGTCACACAGCACCTGAAGAAAACCTCTTTCCTTTTGCTCTGGCACCTGCCTCACAAGTTTGACTTTTGTGATAACAGGCAGCCGAACCTCACTTTTTTCAATTACATTGCCAAATTAAAAGAAGTAATTCTAAAGTTCATGAGCTCTGTTACCTCGCATTTGTAGTCTTGCTAGAGGTCAAGTATTATCTTAGTGCATTATCACATTTAACTTTCACAGTTTCTCTGTAAGGCATGTACAATTATTATCCCTATTCTACAGATGAGGAAGCTAAGGGACAGAGAATTTAAGAACCTAGCCCTATGTCAGTTAAAGGGTGAAGTCAGTAGTTTAATGCTTGTACCTGTGTGTTTAATCACTGCACTGACAGTTTTCATCCTTAACTCTAACCCTTAGTCCTGTTCCTCCTCACATTTAATCGGTCATCTAATATCTATTCACATCGTCCCCCAATTATCTCTAGGAACTCTCTGCCAGTGTAACCATCTCAACCTTAATTCTCGCCCTGCTATGTAATGACTTGGTTATTAAGGAGCCTTCTAAATCCTCTCTGTTAAGCAATGAATGTTTGTGTCCCCTCCAAATTCTTATGTTGAAGCCCTAACTTCCCAGTATGATGGTACTAGGAGGTGGGGTCTTTGAGAAGTAATGACATTTAGATGAGGTCATGCGAGTGACCAGGATGGGACTCGTGTTCTTGTGAAAAGAAGAGATGCCTGAGCACACACACTCTCTTTCTTCTCTCCCTCCTGCCCCTGCTCCCCACCTGCCCCCTTGTGAATACACAGCACCGAGTCAAACATACGCAAGCCAGGAAGACATCCGTCACTGAATTGGCCTGCACCTTGATCGTGGACTTCCTGGCCTCCAGAACAGTGAGAAAGGTCTGTTGTTTAGCCAGCCAGTCTAATACACTGACTAATATGCTCTCCCTATGTCCAGACTCTCCTCATACTGGCCCATACTCCAGGTTATCCCCCAAGTTAGTTTGCAGGGACAGATTGATCCATGTCATTCCCCTACAGAAAAATGTGTGATGAATGCTACAGTTTCTGAGGGTGGGGTTCAAACCTCCAACCTGCAGAAGGGTGTTCAGAGCTCTATCTACATCACTGGACCCAATTATTTTTACTAACTTTATCTCTTACTATAATTTTCTATGAAATGAACCCTCCAGCCAGTTCCCTAAACATGTCTTGTATGGCCCCTTCTCTTGGCCTCCATGTATGCTCTGACTGTTTCTGGAATGCTTGGCCCCATTTCTCTCTCTACCTTTTAAGACCCACCATAACCCATGGACAAAGACAATGGGGCGGGGGGAGGAGGATTGAATGTGTGAGGTGGAGGATGGGTAGGGCAGGGGAGGGTGAAGGGCAGCGGGGGATGGGGACAATGGTAATTGAATAAAATATAAATATACAAATATACATATAAATACACATATATACATATATGTATACATATAAATATAAAGACCCACTGTAAATGTCCAATCTTCTGAAAAGATTTCTCCAAATTTCTGTGCTCCCAAAACACTCACTTATAGCTCTATTTTGGCAATCATTTATTTAAGGTCAGTCTCAGTCAAAACCTGAAAAATGCCTGAAGGGCAGGGACAGTACGTCCTCATCTTTGTATCATCAGTTCTTACATGTGAACCAGTAGTTAGTAGATGCTCATTAAACAAGTGTTGAGGGGATGAATTGAATTTGTAAGTACACTCCAAATTTTCATGGCCATTAACTTTGGCTGGAGTAGATCATTTTAACAAGGAGTGGTCTATTTTAGAGATAATCTTGCTTATCTAATTTCCCAACCTTGCATTTTTGCTACAGTTCCATGTCATTACTTCTGCAGTGAGTCACTTGCCTGGGGAAAAGTACATGTCACACATTTACATTTTGGCCTTAAGGTAAAAGCACCTTTTTGTTTTCAGAACAGAGCAAGAGTCTTGAAAACTAACAGTCAGTTCAATACTGATTGTAGTCAGTAATAAAAACCTAGTGTCACTTATGAAAATGTGGATTTTGGAGAAGCTTCTTGGTCTCCCCTGGAAGTTATGACCATTATCCCTACTGATGAGGTGCTAAACTCTAAAGTCCCACCCCTCTGACTTGTGCAAACAGAGCCTGTAACACACTATCCAGCCAAGATGTTTTCTTTGAGATTTTCAACTGCTAACTATATCACTGGTGACGTTAAAATCTCCACTAGAATAAGAGGCACAACATTTGTACAAAAGGTCACCTTGGGGCAGGATGGTGAGAGTGATGATGGAGAAGAGATCAGGCACTTACAACCATCTAGGTGACCTTCCTCGGTGGAAAGAGACAGACAGTTCTTTGAAGTACCCTGCTGTACCATTGCAGTCATGCGCCTCGTGAGGAGGTTTGGTCAGTGACCACCACACATACCACGGTGGTGTCATACATTCTGATGGAGCTGAAAAATTCCTCTCTCCTCGGATGCCATAGCCGTTGTAACGTCATAGTGTGAGACATCACGCAAGTGTTTGGGATGATGCTGGTATAAACAAACCTGCCCTGCCAGTCACATAAAATACAGCACATACAATTATGTACAGTATAGAATACTCGATAATGACAATAACCAACCATGTTGTCTGTTCTCATGTTTACTATACTGTACTTTCATCATTATTTTAGAGTGCACTTTCTACTAATGGGAAAAAAACTTGCTGCAAAGCAGTGTGCTGTGTTATGCTGGCAACTGCCTCACATCACATCTCTAGATGGCATCATTTTCTCTCGTGCTTGATTTTACCTTCTGCTGTGTTGCACAGTGAGATGCAGTACAGGCTTCGAACCCGGGAACATCAGCCTGCACCCTACAGTCTGGCTGTGTAGTAGGCTACACCGTCCAGGTTTGGGCAAGTGCATGCTATAACTCTCACCCACAGTGAAATTGCCTAACAGCACTATTGTCAGAACATACCTTCCTTGTTAAGAAGCGTGTTACTGTATTTGAAGTGTCGACTACCACAGTGGAGATGCACGTGCGTGCGTGTGCACGCATACACACACACACACACACACACACACACGCTTTCTGTTTCTGAGTTTACCAGCACAATGCAGCATGTTTGAAACTGCAAATCAGGCTCTTTTCTGAGTCACAGTGGTGTGTGAAAGAAAGAGCAACAGGCTAAAAGTCAGGATATCTGCCCAAAGGAACATGCAATAAAGGCTAATAGGAAATAATAACAAAAATTTGTACAACAATCCCCATGTGCCACGAGTTGTTCTAATGATTTACATATCTTAAATGGGTCCTCTTCACACACCTCAGGGGTGGGTACTATTACTTTACAGAAGGGAAACTGAGGCACACCAAAATTAACTTGACCACCTCATGTGGTTGGTTGTAAGTGGTGGGATTTGGGACCAGATATTCTGGCTGTCAGGGTCTGGGCTCTTAGACACTAGCTCCAGCATTTAGTAATTCTAGTATCTATTTACAAAATCCACTGCTGTCCTCACCTGTTATGATTTTCTCCACTTACCTGGGTTTTTAAGCATCAGCAGGTTTGCCTTGTGGCCAGCCCTCACGCTAAAGAGTAGCTAAATGAAAGGAGAAAGTATACACACCAAACTGTCATATTATATTAACTAACTGGACCAGATCATAGGTGATATTTTAATTTAAAAAGTAGACAATTAATAAAAGATGCTGTTTCTTCAGCCATCTTTCAAATGCCTGTTCACAAAACCATCCTTGTATTAGGTAGGACAGATAATAAACCAAGGCAGGGAGGGAGGGGGAGGCAGACATGTGCCACTCCTTTACTCAGCAGTCCTGAGCCTGGTCCAATAAAATTGCCAGGCACTCCGAAAATCACAAGAAAAACCATGATAGCACAGCAGGAGGGGAGCCCTTGAAATTCTGTATGTATCATTTCCACTAGCTGGGAAAGAAAGCCTTTAAAACTGTGCATGAATCCCGAGATAAAAGTAAAACAGTATAAAAGACCAAAGAATATTCCCAAAATCCTCCATGTGCTCATTGTGATGCATCAGCATATTCATAAATGCACCAAGAAAGCTAATGAATATTCTGCTAAAACCCTCCCCTAAGATTCTCACTTGCAGCAAAAAGATGAAAAGCTCTCAGAACACTCAACTCAGGCTCACTCTAAAGCCCCACCATGCCCCTTCTCGGGCATGAACTTTTTATTCCATCCTAAATTCTAAGAGTCCCGAGGAGACTTGCAGCCAGGGGAGCAATCAGAAACAGCAGCTCAACCCAGCCTTACCCGCATCCGGTCTCCAGGGCTCCCTTTTTCTCTGACTACCAGGTGAACTATCAGAAGCCCCGCCTTGGCTCACTCCTTTCCTTTAACATTTCTAGGGATCCAAAGCAGCCCCACCTAGGCTCTCTCTTGTTACTTCTTCTGTCTTAAGTTCTTCCTTTGTTTCACTGTCCCCAGTTTTAATAAACGTATTCTCAAGATCACCTGGACTCATGCTGTGAAATTTTTCCTACACGAAGTCAAGAACCCACACACTACAGGCTGTCCAGAGGCAGACCTGTTCTGGGACAGTGCCTGCCATTAACATTTGTTTCCACTATACATGGGCACTCTGACCGGCTGGGTGCACTCTTGCAGCTTCATACTCAATAAACTTGCAATATCATTTCCACTATACATCTTGTCTCCTGTCTGAATTCTTTTCTTGCAAGCAGGGCAAGAACAGAGGAACGTGAGCCCATAACTCAGGTCTCCTCGCTAACACTTAGGTCATTACAACTCCCATTTTGTAACAGGCTCACAAACAGACACTGCCTATAATTCAGTGACTCTGCACCCTATCACCTTCTGCATCCCTTCAATACCAACAAAATAAAAACTGATTCTTTTAAAAAACAAAACAAATCCACATCAAGATCACTATAGACTTAACCCCTCTCATATCCAAGAATGTTTTCTCTTTGGAGAAGTTCTTGAAGCACTAATTCAACTCAGTTGTAACCCTTGCAATGTTGAATCACTTGATACAATCAACACAAACAAATGTTCGGAAATCAAACCAAGTGAGAGAAGCTGAGAGCCCAGGATCAGTCAGCCCCCTGGGAGGCTGCTAGTGCTCGACTGTCTAAGCAACCTGATCTCAGCAAAAATGTCTGCTAAACTCAATTTACCTTATAATTTCACAGCTCCACTTCCACCAAGATTAAACTTCAGGATTTCATTTCTTTACCCAGAGCGGGAATGCATCTGACTGCAGCTGTTCCTCAGCCAGCAAGGTTTATGGGGGCAGTGAACTAGAGAGTCTATTGTGTTACTAAACCATAACCACGCGGTAAATTACATGCAGGAAAACGGAGAGCAAATTCTGCTGAGCACAGTGTTCTTGTTATTGTTGTTGTTTAAAGAATGACTCTACCTTACTCTAAACGAGCAAATAGTGAAACATTTCTTAGGAAACTGTCAGCACACTTCATCTTTATTTTGTTTTTAGTTAGTGTAGCAATAGAAGCAGCATTTGAAAGGAACAGGCTCCACATGGGAGAGAACACTGGGCCCTAGCAGTTGTAACAGTTACCAGGTAAACTCTGTTTCAGTGACTTCTTAGCACTTAGCTTTTAATTCCCCGGACAAACATGCCAGGGAGAGAATCAAAATCAAATGTTGCAACCCACTCAGCTTTCCTGAAACTGTTGATTGTTGGCATTAGCATCTTTTCCTCAATGGAGTTCAAGTTTATCAGAGGGAGGTGATAGGGAAGCAGGAGACAGAGCAATGCCATAAAAATAGATAAAAACGTGTCATTGCCCCAATAGTGTTAAGACCAAGGGGGTTGGAGAGGTAAACTATAGTTCCTGGGGAGACTGAGTGTTGGTTTCCCATCAAACCTATTTCTATTTCATTGTTTCAACACCCTCCCATCCCCAAAGCTGGAGCAGAATTTGGAACATGAATGCAATAGCATTTTTTAAGGAAATAGGGAAGCACAAAATTCACTAATACCCCTGCTTCCTTCGATAATGGCAAACAATTACCAAAAGATCCTTACTAGCGCTGACCGGTGTGGCTCAGTTGGTTGGAGCATCATCCCACAGACCAAAAGGTTGTGGGTTTAATTCCTGGTCAGAGCACACACCCAGGCTGCAGGTTTGATGGGAGGAGGCAACCAATCAAATTTCTCTTTCACACTGATGTTTTTTTTCTCTCTTCCCTTCCTCTCTCTCTAAAAGCAATTAAAAAATCTAATTAAACACTCACAAGTGTGACACTATAAAAGCAAAAAAAAAAAAAATCCATGCAGGAGGTATTCCCTACCTGTCTACTCCATCCCCCCATTAAGTGATGGCATCATGCATCATAAGATGGTTATCAATGTTTTATTTTGTTAGATAGAGAACCTGAGGTTCTGAGAAGTTGCTGACATACTTATGCCTACAAAGCTTCAAAGGTTCTGTTAGAGGTTCTGTAAACAGAGAAGAGCTGTTCAAGGTCAAACTGCCCATTGCAGGAACTCTGGCTCTTTGGAAACCTCCCCGTTGAACAAGTTCTCAGACGCTAAAGAAATGGAAGGATTCAATTTTATGCCTTATTTAGGAAAAAGGGTCAAATTAAAATGTTTCATAAAATTAACATACTCCTGTAACTCTTAAATGTTACATGGTTTCTTTAGAAACAGATTCCCTTCCCCCCTGGAGAGTTAGGAAGCTGTTTGCATTACAAATGACCGTCAGCAAAAATTTCCATCAGAAGACAAGGGACTCTTACTAGAAATTCAACAATTCAGAAATGTGTAAACATCTCTGAGTTTCAGAGAAGATTCACCTTTAATTTTGCTGAGAAAACTAATTCTTGCATAAGATGGTTTTGTAAAAACAAGGCTTTTTCAAGGATTTTTTAGAAAAAAAAGAAGAAACCACTAGAGGAGTGTGTTGAAGACAGAATTTATGCTCCTTAATAAAAATATTAGAGAGTAGTCTGCTCATCACGGCAAATAAAACTGTGTAGTCAAAACAGTTGTGTCTTAAAATGGGAGAGAGCCAAGTGCCTGAAAGAAAAAATAGGAAGTAGAAGTATGTGCTGCTCCCAATGAGTTTTTAGGCCATCTCTTAAATCCCAGAATCTTAATAGGCTAGTTCTGGAAGGAGCAGAGATTTTTCCTGACTGACACACACTGGTCCCCACTTACTCGTGGTTTCAATTACCAGCGGTCAAACAAGGTCTGAAAATATTACATGGAAAATTCCAGAAAAAATCCATCAGTTTTAAATTGTGTGCTATTCTGAGTAGCATAATGGAGCCCATCTGCCACTTTCTGGACACACCTCCAGTGCACCCGCTTTGAGAAATCTGTCTCAGCTCCTTAGGCAGAGAGAGGAGACTCCTCCCCTAGGTTCATAGAGCCCTGGTTCATTTTTATTTTGTGCTGGGCCCCACAGATTATGTTCTGTGATCCCATTGCTTTCAAATCTAAGCATTAGTACCACACAGGCTCCACAGAAGCGTGGCACCTGACCTCTGTGCAGTGAGCGCCACCTCAAGCATCATCACAGCACAGTGTCGACGTGCAAATGGTCACTGGTTTTCAAGTGTTACTGCCCTTCCTTTGGGAGGTGAGAACTATGGTAAAAGACTTTCCTTGAAATCCCTCACAGGCTCAAGGGAGCAACAATTTCCAAGCCACACCAGCTGAGAAGGTTGGTCTTCTCATCAGTCACAGCCCGTTGACACACGGGCAGAGTCGGACCTGTTTCTGGAGCCTATCAAACATCCTTCTGGGTAAACAGATCAGGGCTAACTGGACAAAAGTGACTGAGAAATAAGTCTGTTGCTGTACTCACCCGATTACCATGGGTCTCAAAACCTGGTGCCCAAACCTGCAGCATCAGCATCACCTGGGAATTTATGAAAAACACACAATCTCTGACTTACTGACTCGAACTCTGGGGCTGGGGCCCAACAATCTCAGTTTCACCAGTCTGTCCAGGTGATCCCGAGGGTGTTAACAACCACTGGCTTATTAGAAATGGGAGGAAACACTCTTTTCCGGTTGTAAATCTACAGCTGGAACATAGGCTTAATCTGAGAATAAGCCAGAATGATAATGTGAGAGCAGCTTTTGGAGGGAGGGCCCTGAGTGAGAGGCCGAGTTCTAGCTTCTGAGAGTGAGAAGGACGCCCTGAGGCCTGTAATGGGGGTCAAGCAGCCCCTCCATCTCAAGTTCCTGTTCAGTCTCAGTCACAACTGCTGTGGGATCCCTGCGCAAAGCACGTGAGCTCTCTCGGACACTGTTTTGACAGAGAGAAAAACATATTTATCCTTCTGCTTCACGGATAGAATGAGCAGGCAGAAACGAGTCGAGAGCCATTTGGAGGTGGGGAGCTGTGTGGCCAGGTCCGCCCCTGTGACACTGGATATTTTTGCACGGCTCTGGCCAGCCAAAGCTTACAATGCTATTTGAAAATCGCCTTTTTTATTCTGTCACATTAGAATCCTTCCTGGAGACTTTTTTTTAAGTCAAGAGTAATTTGTAGTTTAGAAAGTTTTCCTGGGCAAGACTATGTTTAAGCTTCCACTTTTAGACACACGACTTCTATCTAGCTTGCCTCTCCCCACCCTCATCTCCTGTGTGGTGTCGCAGGTGGACTAACCAGCAGCCACAGGCCTCTTTATATCTGGAGGCAAGAGACAACCGTGACATGATGGGCCCTGAGGTGAGAGAGGACTATCTTTTAACTTTCTAGCTGTTTCTGCCAGTGTCATATCAGTCACTCTTACAGACTTTTCCAAGGCTAGAAATGTGGGCAAATTGATCGCAAAAAAGCGAAAGAGGCAATTAAAAAATATGTGTTTGGAAAAATATTCATCTCTTGAATGTTAGTTCTTGAAGACAAAGACATTTCTCTAGTTAATTCTGTGTAGCACTCAAATCATATTAAGTAATTTGATGCTTTGAGGGCCTCATTTAAGAAACAACACAAAAACAGCGGACAGAATGTAAATTAGTACTACTTCTGGCCAACAAGTTGACAATGCCCATCAAAACTTAAAATACATGTACAATGTGAGCCCAGGTTATACTTCTAGGACTTTATCTTACAGATATACTCAAATACACAAATTGGCTCTCTGTGTTAGACAGGACAAGGGTCTCCAGGTCTAAGCAGTTCTAAACATTATTATTAAGTGTTATTCTTGCTAAGTGTTAAAATGTAGCACACTATTTTGCAGACCAGCTATAAACAGGATGAGCTTGTTAGGAACCCCACAGAATGAAAGTACCCAATTGCAAAGAAGAAATTAATGTGTAGTTAACCAAAAAGTGTCTCCTTTGGGGAGACAGAACTTTGGATATGAATCCTATTTCCTTTACTTGCTGCAAGTAAATAAAACTACCTTGCAACAAGCACTTGTTTTTAAATAAAGCACCCTATGGAGCGAGACCTTTGAGTTAGGTAAGATATGTAATCAATAAAATATTGGTTGGGTTAATAGGGAACTGGTTAAATAAATACTAGTTATAGAATCCTAGGCAACCAGAGCAAAGAATATAGAAGCACTTTATGTGTGGATATGGAGAAAACTCTAATACACACTGTTTTTCACAAATGGAAAACGTAGCACAGTATGATCAGTATATTACCATAAAAATTAGGAAAAATAATTTATATATATTTATTTGTTTAAAAAATATACAAAAAAATATGGTTACAAAAAACCCCATAACATTGGCATCTTCCAAGGAAAGGAACTTGGGGGCTGGGACATGGGTTGGGGGAGACTGTTCACAGCACAGCATTTTGTTCTTTTGATTTGAGGACTTCTTAGATATATTATCAATTTTTTAAAAGTAAATTAAGTAAAATAAAGATTCTAAACAGGTTTTAAAATTTACTAGCTAGCCTAAAACATAAAGTAGAAATTCTCATTTTTCTTAAAATAATCATTCTAGAAGGATGTCCTTTTGAAACTCTTTCTTAACAGTGCAACAAAACTTCCTCAATCTTTAAAGAAAAAAATCAATTTTTTAAAATCCTGTTAAGTAAAAACAGGATGAACCAAGTAAACTTCTTTACCCTTATCCCAAAGAGACAAGCAAGGCCAAAGACATGAGCCAGGGAGGACGCAGTCACGGGAATAGTGATCAAGAAAAAGGACAACCTTCGAAAGTTTGAAAAGGAGGAAGCTACATTGAAACGAGGATTTATTTTGATGTTCCTTGTTTCAGAAAAAGATGTCATCGGACTTAGTAAATGATACACCACACAAAAATGCAATGTCTGTAAAAACAAACAAATTGCTCAGTAAAAATTAACCAGTCACTCCCTCAGCGGACACAAACTTTCGTAATAAAACCAAAGAGAAAGTTATGCATGTGACCTCATCAAGAAAGCACAATGCCATGTCATGAATAACTGGCCCGACCACAGCCTTTCTGTAGTTATTAGGAGTCCACAGTGCTGTTATTTATATCTTTGAATGTAGACAGAAGTCCTAATCACAAGACACACTTGAGTTGTGGGGCCAACATAATTGTACAAGGGACGAAAACAATGGAATCCAGATAAGCAGCCCCACCACATCTGTTTACATTTCAGACGGCTTTTGGATCATCTGAAGAAAGGAAAGCCTGCGCATTCTCCTCGCTCTCCTTCATAAATACTATGCTTTTGCTGCTTATTGAGTGGCTGTGAATTTAATGTTGTAATATACTCCATGCAAGTGTCAGGTGCTGTTGTAGGACATGACGGGTTTTAATCATCGGCAAAGCTAGCACTGAATGAATATCCTTTACCATAAGGAGACGAGAGTTTCCCGTGTGGAAATAGGAGATCTAACTGCTTCTGCACAGAATCGAGCTGATGAGAAGCTGAAGATTTCCTTTAAGGATATTTTAGGCCCATTCCAACATATGCACGAATGGAGGATTAATGCTCAAACTTTGACCAAAATTAATTTTTTTTGCCTGAAAAAGATGAAGACATGTATTTCAAAAGGTCATCTTTATCATTTTTTAAGCCAGGAAACACCCAGAAAATATGTAAATTTGAACAAAAGGCTTCATGGTCAAAGACCAAAATAAACTGGTCACAAAATGTATGTCTTGATCACTGAATCAGTTGACTTACATGTATGTAAGCCCCCCCCCAAAAAAAACCAGCTAAATGTTCCAGGATACTTAAATAAGAAAGCTGACTTGACTATATTTCATCTGGAGTTATTCTTTCTGGCAGTGTATCAGTTAGAATAAGTTTTAGCCTCAATGAACAGAAAAAACAAAATAACAATGGCTGAAACAAAAAAACACTATTTCTCATAAGAGAAGCCTAAAGATAGGCAACTTAGGGCTTGTGCAAGTGGCTCCATAGTCATCAGGAACCAATCAAGGTCCATCTGAGCCACGCTAGGGTTCTTTCCAC
Source organism: Trachops cirrhosus (assembly GCA_028533065.1). Taxonomy (NCBI): domain Eukaryota; kingdom Metazoa; phylum Chordata; class Mammalia; order Chiroptera; family Phyllostomidae; genus Trachops; species Trachops cirrhosus. Next base: position 176,490,010 of record CM052539.1, on the reverse strand, counting down.
TCACAAGGTCGCCCACAAGGTCAGCCAAGGTAGTGGCTGCAGCTTCCGCCAACATGCCTGAATATGAAGAGGGAGAAGGAAAATGGGCATAACTCCCTAATGAGTGTTGGGGAAAGGTAATTAAGAACAAAATCTTCTCCCAAACCAGAAACCCCTTCCGCAAATGTAGTAGGGAAAGAAAATACTATTATCATTGAATAAGCATTAAACAAGGACGTGATGCACATCCCAGGCAATCTGATAAGATTGCAAAGACAGAGAGAAAACCCATCTTCCACCCGAGTAGCCAGGTAGATATCACCCATTACGTACATGTTCTCAGGATACACAGTAATCAGTCCTGAAGTCAGAAGACCTGACCACATCATTTTATTACACACAGTTCATCTGAAATCGACTTGGAAATTGAGGTGTTAGTTAATTGAACGCATACAATTTGAACTTATGCAAACTCCTCGTATCTTTGTGATAGCAGAGAGCCTTACAACTTGGAGCCAGGTTAGCAAAAGTCAGGCTCCTATCTCCCGCTGAAACTCGGAGCCAAGGCACTCACTGTCTTCCTTGGAGGTTTACAGGAGAAGGAGATGTTTTCTGAATTCTTGAGAAAGGCATTCCTGGGTTGAAAAGCTGACCAAAGTTTTTTCCAGTTTTCAAAACAATTTATATACACTTCAAAGAGGAGAAAAAGTACTTCCAATTACATGTTTTTGAAGAAAATGCTCTCTAAGTGAAGGAAAGGGAGGGAAATATCTTCCTTAATTAAGCCTTTTTTAATTTGTATTTGTCCTTACACATGACAATAGCCTTTAAGGGATGGCTCCCAAAATTATAAAATACTTAGGAATTCACAAGAAATGAACAAAAATGAAGATAGAAAATTTTAAAGCCCTCTGAAGGACACAGCAGAAGAATTGATCAAAAAGGAAGGCATACTTCGTTTTAGTATGAGAAAAAACTCGATATCTTATACATGTCAATTACCCATAAGCTTTTTTATCCTTTAAGTACAGTAAATAATGACTTTTTAAAACAAGAACAAGATAACACTGAAGTTTATTTTAAAAAAATAAATAGGCAAAAACAGCCAGGAAAACTGTGACAGTAAAGAGCAATGCAGGAGAACTGGTCCTTCTAGATGATGAAATATATTGTAAAGCCTTAACCATTACCAGAGATGTCTGGCCCCTGGATAAACAGACGCAGTCACAGAATACAATGTCTAAAAATAGACCAAATGCGTAAGAGGATTAAGGGTAGCAATTCAGATCAACAGGGAAAGAGCAAGCTATTTAAAACGTGTTGTTGGAACAATTGGGTAGCCATCTAGGAGGAAAATTTTAAGTGGAACTTAAATCTCACAATATACACCAGAAAAATTCTTAATAAATCAAAAATTGAAGTAAAAAGAAAGACATAAAGGTACTAGGAAAAAAAACAAAGATCTTTCTGTGACTCCAGCATCTGAAGTCTTCAAAGAAATGACTTGTTAGGGTGATCAGTGATGCGGGCTGTGAAAGAATTCACAAAGACAAGAAGGTGCAGAGAGTAAAGGTTTTATTTTTACTTTCCCAAGGGAGGGAAAGGCCTAGGTGTGGGGATATGCACCAGCTCCAGCACCAGCTCCAGCTCCAGCTCCAGCACCAGCTCCAGCACCAGAACTGAGGGTTTAAGGTTTTGAGTTTTTATCAGATAATGAGGTGGTTGTGGAGCAGGATGTTGGGCTGCAGCCCTTTTCGATGTTATCTTTGGGGTGGGGGGGTTGGGCGTAGGGTCCTGTGGTCAATTGTGGTCTGGCATGTCCTGTTCAGCAAGTTCCCGGAGCCTCTGCGCCTTCAGGGCGCTTCCAGTAATTTTCTCGTCCTGAGGGTAAAGGCTCATAAAACAATTCAGGTCAGTCAGGCTTTATGGGTTCCAGCCAGCTCTGGGAAAGAGGGCCTGAGAAAGGGCCTTTTGTTGTCTTATGACTGATAAATTCAACCACATAATCAAAACTTCTGTGTGACAAATAAAACAAAACAGAGAATCGAAAACAAAAAGCTTAGAAGCAAAATCAAAAGACAAATAACACATCAGTAAAGATACTTGAAATTTATTGTAGACAAAGACCTATTATCTCTAAAACAGAAAGCGTGTCAACAAGTAAGAAAAAAATAAATAAAAGTGGATAAAGGATATAACTAGATAATTCACCAAAAGGAAAATATAAATGGGTCTCAAATATATGAAAAAGATTGTGTAACCTCCCTCTGATGTAAGGAACACCAATTCAAACTGTCATTTTTTACTTGTCAGATGGATAAAAGGTCAAAAATTTTATAATATACAGTGTTGATTAAACTGTGGAAAAAATAGGCATCTTCGTGCATTGCTGGTGGAGCTTTAACTTGGTACAACTCCTAATAGAATATAATTGGATAACATCTACAAGAATAACAAATTCATAACATAATATTGGAATTAGCAATTCCAATCCTAATATTTTAATTCTAAGAAATACTTACACATGTAAAATAATATATGTACACAGTTATTCACTGAAGCATATTTTATAATAGCATAAAATCGGAAACAATCCAATAAATTTGATCTCCAAAATATATAAAGAACTCATATGACTGAACACTGAAAAGACAAACAGTCAGCTTAAAAAATAGGCAAAGGACCTGAATAGACATTTCTCCAAGGAGGACATACAGAGGGCCCATAGACACATAAAAGATGCTCAGCATCACTAGCCATCAGAGAAATGCAAATTAAAACCACAATGAGATATCACCTCACAATGGTCAGAATGTCCATCATTAACTAATCAACAAACAAGTGCTGGTGAGGATGCGGAGAAAAGTGAACCTTAGTGCACTGTTGGTGGGAATGCAGACTGGTGCAGCCGCTGTGGAAAACAGTTATGGAGTTTCCTCCAAAAACTAAAAATTGAACTGCCTGTTGACCCAATGATTCCATTGCTGGGAAAATACCCTAAGAATCCCAAATCTCCAATTCAAAAGAACTTATGCACCCCAGTGTTCATAGCAGCACTATTTGCAATAGCCAAGTACTAGAAACAGAGTAAGTGCCCACCAGTAAATGAGTGGATCAAAAAACTGGTACAATTACACAATGGAATACTACGAAGCAGAAAGAAAAAAGGAACTCCTACCTTTTACAACGCATGGATGGAACTGGAGAATATTACATACACTAAGTGAAATAAGCTAGTCAGTGAAAGACAAATACAATATAATCTCACCTATGACAAATGGAATCACCTATGAAGTCTAATGGACAAAATAAATTAATGAACAAAACAGAACTACAGGCATGGGAACAGAACAGACTGAACATGACCAAAGGGGAGGAGGGGGATAATGATGGAAGGAAGGGGAAGGGACTAGTCAAAGAACATGTATGAGTGACCCACAGATGTGGACAAGAGCGTGGGAATTAACTGTGAGATCGGGCAATGGGATGGGCAGAGGAGGGTGAAGGGGGAAAAATTGGGGCAACTGTAATAAAATCACAAAAATGATTAAAATAAAAATAAGTACATAAGTAAATTATTATGCATCTGTAAAAAGAATGAGAAACTATGTACTGTTATATAAGTATCTGCAAAATATATTAATAAATATGAAAAATGATGCAGAACAATTTGTATAGTATGCTACCTGCGATTTATGTAAATCGCAGAGATCAGAGAGTAAGACTTGTTTATCTATTAATAGAGTTAACTTCCATATCTCTCCCTCTCCCGCTCCCCACCTTCTTCCCATCACCCCTGTCCCCTACAAGTATACAATAAAAATTTTCAGATTAATGAAACAAATATGATTACCTTATTGGAAGGAGGTACCAACCAGGCAACAGAGGATGGGGTAGGAAGGAGACTTCCCAGTACACAAATTTTTATAGATATTTTTAACCAAGCAAATTAGTTACTATTTTAAAAGTAACAGTTTAAAATTTTCATAATGATCTCTATTAAGCACATGCAGATTAAGCCATAATTAACTCTGCTTTGAGTCAAAGCTGAAAAAAATCAATTAAAAATAACAAATGCCAAAGTGTGCACCTGAAACCTGTATAATTTTGTTAACCAGTGTCACACCAATAAATTCAACAGAAAGGAAAAAAATATCAAATGCCTATATTTTTCTAAAACATTCTGCACCTAATTATGTAAATGAGCAGTAGCAGAAGCCTCAGGTCTAAAGTCTCTTTATTGAATGTTTATCTGGGAAGTTCAGACTTGCAGTGTGTGAGGAAGGGAACAGGCATTTGATTTAGATGATGTTTCCATTTCGTTAACATATTTACAATTTATTAGAAGGGCTGCCCTTTTACCAAATGTGATAAATTACTTTCTCAAGTCAATGAGATGAAATCACATTGGCAGAACTAATTTTTTTAATTGGCTAAGATTTGGCCACTCCTATTTAGAGTCTTCCCCGTATAACTTCTTGGAGATTTTTAAATTATGTATAAAATAGGAGGGAACATAAATGAGACCCCGTTAGAAAACAGTGACGCATCTACAAAGTTCTGGCAATTGACCTAATTATTTTATTTGGTCAAAGAGAGCCTTCTAAGAAATGAGCTTCCACAAGCCTCTCTCACATAATGTTTAGTTAAGGTAATTATTTCACAGAATTTACCCAGATTGCTAGATCTGATTATATTGCCACATAGTTTTTTTATACCTGGATTTTTCTCTTTAGTTAATACAAAGCTTTATATGAAAAATGTGAATGCAATAGGGTGCTTGTGCAGGGAGCGAACAGGATGCACATGTGGTTCAAACTAAGTTAGAGGAAGGCACCCAGAAGGCATTGTCTCTGTTTTAGGAAGCGTTTGAGAAGTCTGCCTTGGTTAAGGAAATAACTTAAGCAGAATAGGTCCACATGGGGTGGGCAAAGAAGGGCTCCAGAGGGTGAAAAAGAAGCTATTGTTTTTTAAGCACAATTTTATGGTTCAAGGAAATAGCAGGTAGCAAAGATGTCACCTGAGAGGAAATGAGTCTTTTTACAAAAAGAATCCAGAGCCTTCTTCCTGGGAGAGAAGGTATCAATAGGCCAACCCTGCTCACAGAGCCTTGAAGTTAGGATGTCTCTGACTTGGTCAACCCTCTGAACTACTACGCGGAGAGGAGGGTCAGTCTGACTGAGGAGCTGGGTCTGTGAAGGGACTAGACCTAGGTGAAGGAGGAGGGGGAATGCTGGAATGGGCACCGTGTGCAGCTGATGAATCCGACCTGGACAGTCCTGTTTGGATAACGGGCATAAGCCTGTGAGTAGGCACCTAGAGAGTTTTGTAAACCCACTTCGTCCTCAGTCTCTGATGGTGTTTGGAAATCCTGGTGTTTGCAAATAAGACTGGCTGGAGTGTTAAACAATTGGGTGGATCCTTAAGAAGGAGGTTCCAGACTTCCTGTTGACGGGGCAATTGGGTACTGGAGGCACTAATTGAACAAATAAGGAGATGCAGCCATGAGCCCCTAGTTTTGAGGTGGCGATGCAAATTAGAAATCATCCTATGTGAACTTCTGAAATTTTGTTTATTACATCTGCCCACTAACTGAGCTGATTATGGTTTTTTCCTCCGGTTAGTAGGAAAGGGTCCAACTCAGATACCTTCTGATATGAGGATGGTAAAACAATTGTGTCATAGAACAAACAATGCTTGTGACCCTGGAAAACTGCAGGGAGTATCTCTCTTCCCAATTCAATGGTATTTAAAAATCTGAGCTGCTTAGGACAAAGAAGAAAACATCACGTCTATAGACTGAATTCAGCGTGCATCTCAATGGTCACTTTGATACTCTACAACTTCACTGCACCTAGAACCTGTTTGAATTTATTCAGATGTTTCTGCTCCCCTGAGGTCACTATGGAAGATTTTTAAAGGATCTTATAAAGAAGAGTCATCACTTTATTGAGCCACAACTCAGCTCTAAGCTGTAGGTCCTAACTACCCAGAGACGACTAAGACAATCAGAAACAATTTGATATTGTCAACCACCATTTGTTCAGTTTCCTGTCTCCTGTCCCCACTATCATCAGGGATACTTCTCTGTAACATTATTGGATAAACTCAATTTTACCTTCTTTGCAGCCAGGATTTGGGGTAATATCTATAAGACTCACTTAAATATCACAAACCCATCCATAGTACTGCCTGCTCTGGCTTACCCACATCTCGCCCTCTTTGTTCCTTTTGCCACTAAAGCCCCTGGACACCCATAAACCCTGACTTACCTTTCTGACTGTGCCTTTGTCGCTGTGCACCCAGCAGAGTTCCTGGCACACCAAGTGCTTTTCATGTACTTAATGACTTCAACTGAATTCTGTTGGCCTGGAATTCTGGTTAATGATCCTGATCTTTCTCTTTGTGACTCTCTCGCTATGGACCTGAATCTTTGGCCATTACCCCGTGAAACCCAGACCTAGCTTCCCGGTCTCTGAACCTTGCCTCTTCTAGTTTGGCATGCCATTTTGACTTTGATTTTCCTTTCTGGAAGCAGAGTGCCCTTCTCTGCTTCCTTTTCCCCATGAACAGATGTTTCTACACTAGGATGTAATTTCTTTTCTGCACCCTCAGCAACGTGAGCTTGCAGTGTGTCGCATCTTCTTGTGACTCATGGTTCCCTTGATATATTTGAAGGTATTATTCTATAAAGCTGTTCTTAGAAAGGCAAGAAATTTAGAGTATGAAAGTAGAGTAATAACAGATGTAAGTCAAACACTGGAGAAAAGTTAATCCCAGTATCCATTAAAAGGGATGAAGTACCAACAGGGAGATTGTGCCTGAAGAATAAAAGCACTTCCTACAATTAGCTTCTGTGTCCCACTCTCCTCCTGTTTTTAGTTCTCAAATTATATTTTTTCTTTTATCAAAGAAAATAGTCATATGATTATATGGTTACATGATAGTCCATTTTTGAACACTTACTCACATAATTCTTAGGTAAGAAACTGCTCTCTAAGTTTTCCTTTTTAATTAATGAAATCCGTCCTCATTCCTGCAGCCACAGGGCCTCTCTCCCTACCACCTGCATTTTCTGTTCCACCACCACAAGCACGCCCTTCCTTTCTCGCCCGTCTACATCTCATGCACTTCCCAAAGGGCACAGTGATTATGGCTCAACAGACATTTCCTTTAGGAACGATCTTTTAAAAAGCATAATTTCCCTAATTAAACACCATATACTTTCTAAATATACATTGAGTTTTAGGGATGGGAGGGATGAAAAAGGGAAGTCAAACTCAAAATGATTCCCAGTTATCTTGATTTGGCATAGTTTTCCTTCATCAAAATTCTAGAATTACAACACTTTGTAAATATGGGATGAAGGCTACTCCCAAAGCCCAGCCAGCTGAGACTGGTTTTCACTTTTGACTTGATTGCTACATGGTACTGACAATAATAGTCTATTATAATTGTTTCGAATGGAAACATTCCTTAAAATTAGTTCATTTTGTTATTATGTGAATGTGAATAGTATATAAATACAAGTACAGACAGTTCCAATTTTTCCCCAACCCCCCACACCAAGTCAGTTGTTGAATATACTTTCCACACCACCACTATTATGCGATGATTTGGTTCCGAGGTTAAGGGAAACCTCTTCAGCCCTTTCTGGAGGAATTCTTCCCTGTGAATTCCTAAAGGGAATCACATTTTGAGCTCTTGTATGGACTGTACCAAGTATATCTTTATTCTCAGAGTTATGAAAGTCAATTTTGCTCCGGCATCAGGAAGACAAGATGGGTTAGTGCTGGCAGTGGGGCTAAGAAAGGGGGAGGTGGCGGGCATGCAGAGGCCTGGGTATGAGCAACCACAAGGTTTTGTCACTGGACCAACAAAATAAGGAAATTCGTGACATCAGGGAGAGAAGTAAACTCCACGGCAGCCACAAAACAGGAAGTGTACATAGAGGATGTCTGTAGAGTGCATGTTCATAAGCAAGAGAATGTTCCTCTATTTGACCCTAAGTACTTGTTACAAAATATGTTGGGACTTTTCTAAGAAGCAAACTGCAATTGCTTGCTTTGCCGGAAACCACCTTGGCAGTAGCCGGGCATCGTGGGAATTTGTCCGGCTTTTTGTGGCTGCTGCCTAAAACTGGTAACCGCTAAGTCAAAGTTAAATATAAGCTAAAATTAAATTACTTCCCTTCTTTGTTTATGTATTTCTGCTGAACGAGGACGTTTTAGCCATGATTTTATATTCTTCAGGAGGATGGACTATCCCCGAGCAAGTCAGTCAGAGTCATAGTGAAAACACCGAGACATTCTTTTATGATTTTCCACAATCCACTGTGTTCAGTTGGAGTAAAACACAGCATCTCTAGTGACACTACTTTCTCTCTCCATGTGAATGATACAGAGGACAGAAATTTGTGAGTTGTGCTCAATAGCTCCCAAAGAACCACATCTAAATGTCTCGCTACAAAAGCAAATTTTTCAGGATTAAACTTGAAGCTGTTTTCTGTCATTGAAAACTGAAAACTATTCCTCTAGAAATAACCAAGGAAATACACAGTGTTTCCAAAGGAAATTGAATCATGATCAACATTTATAAAAATGGAGGGACATATCAGAGCTTGAACACAAGAGTGTTTAAAAGAGAGGAAATAAATCAGTAATTCTGAATCTTTTTGAGTCACTACCTAAAATCCCAATTCCACTTTTGCTTTGTGATATATTCCATCCTCTGAAAGCGTGCAATCCTTCACAGAGTTGTTGCAGTTAACTATTTGGATATCGGCTTAAGAATATAACTATGGACCTGGCTGGTGTGGCTCAGTGTATGGGTCATTGGCCAGGTTCGATTCCTAGACAGGGCACATGCTTGGGTTTTGGGCCAGGTCCCTGGTAATGTAGGAGGGTGCAGCCGGGGGGACCCCAAAAAAGATTTTTAATGGAGTCCAGAACTCAAGGTGTCCAGGAAATATTAGAAAGATATATAGGATATCCTCACCCCCCCCAACAGGTGTGAATTGGGGGAAGGGACAAATGAAGCAGGGCCATTAAGCTGTTTTGCATAGCAACAGCTTTGCAACTAACCTCTGGCGTGGTCATTTAACACATCTATAACCTTTAACTGGTTGCATAGATATTTTAAATAGCTGTGGGCATGCTCTGAGGCAGGGGGATGGAAGGAACTTCCCCCCAAGATGTAACTGGGAGGCAACTTCCCCTAGTTACAGTGCCTGCTTGAGAGCTTGGAGATGACTGGCTCCATGCCATGGGGTCACACCTGCCCAGACTCATGATGGCAGCCCAGTAAAGCTGGAAGGATATGGGAGTGCTGGCAAGTGTAGCCAATTGTCGGAGGCGTCAGAAATGGGGCTGCAGAGGAAGATTGGCGTGGGGATTTAAACCCAGATGCGGCAGCCATCGGGAGGGAACCAATGGGCTGTGGCAGTGGAGAGAGAAGTACCGGCTGCAGCCATGTAAGGAGAACCATGTGCCTTTGGCCAGAGTGGGGACCCACCCCCCACCCCCGCAGCCACGAGAAGACTCACCATGCGGTTCTTGCAGAGAATCACCACTAGACTTTCGCAGAGAACCACCTTGCGGCTTTAGCTGGAGATCCTGGCAGACTGTGTGTGTTTATGGGTGTTTTAAGGGACGTTGGGATTTTGATCAAGACATTAAGTCATCACTCTTAGTCTGTGTAACTTAAATAAATAACTCCTTTCCTTTTCACCAATCTCTAACATGGAATGCTATAATTCTCTGGTGAAGGGAAAGGTGAGCCTAGTACAGTGAGACCCCAGGAGAAGGGTGGATCTATTCAGTAGTACTGTGGGACCCTCTTCCCTGGTGGCCAATCAGGGAAAATCATAGGAGACCACATGTGCAGTAGCTTTAAAGTAATACAACTACTTGTACATGCACAGTAAAAGCCCACCAAAACTAGCCAGGAAGGATCCGCCCTATAAGAATAGAGTCCCGCCAGCCCATGAAGTCAATCTCTGCTTGGAGTTGGCCTGCTCTCTGCTATAACTCTGGGTGTTCAGTTCAATTCTTTGTCCCGATCACCAAGAACCTGGTTACCTGTGCCCACCTGTGACAGTAAGGGGCTCGTGAGAAACAACCACACATTAATGCTTCTCTCCCTCCTTTCCCCTCTGTCTAAAAATAAATAAAATATTTTTAAAAACAAAGAAAGAATATAACTATGTACACAGGCCTGTAACAAAACCAAGGTTGTTATCAGCACAGCCCGTGATCTTCTGTGTGCAATCCCAGGCATGCTTAACCGTCTACATAAGAATCATAGCATGTTCAACTACACTACCCAGTTTCTCCTACTTGGGGTAGGAAAGGAAAACAAATCCTGAGCATATTATCAAATACAAAATTTCCCACAGCTTGTAGCTATTTTAAAGTACAATGTAGAATCCTTATCAATAATATTTGTATAGTAAAAGAAAATGTTTTTTTGCACTAAGAAGTGACACCAGGTATTACCTTCTTCTGCCACTTGCTCTGTTTTTCACAATGGGGTAAATCTTCTATTCCTCTGTAATGCAGTCTATGAGGAGTCGCTTCTTTGAAATGGTTAAGACATTTACTCATTTACAAAATACAAACGAGCGCACAAACAATCACGAAAGAGGGTGGTTTATTAAAGGGGAAGTTGAGGCTTTGGGGACACAGAGTAGACAGCCAACCTAAGTGAATAGAAGAGGGGGGTCAGGGAGATTTTTCCTGAGGGTTGAAGGAGGGTATTGGATCCAAAGGTTGAGAAAGAAGGGATTTGGAGAGTGTTGAGTGAAGGCCTGGGGGAGAGAGCAAGAGCAGGGCATGTTCTAGGGATGCAAAAAATGGCTTCAGTGTCAATGGTGGAGAGAGATGGGAAAGATAAAGGGAAAGGCAAAGGAAGGAGAAATGGTGAATAAGAACAAGCTGGACTTGCTAAAGATCTGGCTGGGGAAATAAAATACACCAGATCTAAATTTATTGTCAGTGTTTTCCAAGAATTTTGATGTTTTTCCCAGGGGGAAAAAATTGAAGCCACTTAAAGACTTATAGCTTGTGGAACTGATACAAAGAGAATCATGTCTCAGAAATATCACTCCGGCTGCACTGGAGAATATGAGTTAGTCCAGGAGAAAAGCTGTGGTGGAGTCTCAGACTGGATACGTGGTAGAGTCAGACCCGGACAGTGAAAACAGAAAGGAATGGATGAAACTGTGATGCATTTAAGACTCATCAAAAGGCAGTGAAGACTGGGGTGTGAGGTTGAGAACAGGAAGTGGGGGTGGGGGAAGCAAATGGAGATATGGAAAAATAATGGTCAACAGTGGTCAGAGAAAGCCAGGTATAGAGCGAGAAAGAGGGGTGTTGACAAAGATCATGTTTAAACACAGCAAGTACCCTTTGAGAAGCTGCCTTTATGGGCCCAGACAAGATTTCCAGGGACGGACTTGGAAGAAAGGTAAGAGTGGGGAGTTATGCATGGATTCAGTTTGATCATTTCGCTGAAAGAACTCTTAAATCAATCCTAGAATTTAATCAAAATTAGGCCCTTCCTAGTCATTGTTTTCTCTCTCTCTTTTTTTTTTTTTTTTGGTGTAAGGTGTTTGTGTATATGTGTGTGTTCTGATGGGAATCTTGTATAATCCAGACTTTGTATAGTCAAGAAAGAAATGACATAGCATATATTGTTTTGTAATTCTAATTCAGGCAATGTGGATACATTTACTTGAAATATTAAAAATAATATTGCCTAGAAGATTCTTGCCCAGCACTTACTCAACTGAAATAGCAAACACAAAAAGAAACAGGTCGGTTATTTCCTGTCCCCATCAAAATATCACTTTCCCCTTATGTCTGGGGAATCACACTATATATAACTCAGCATCCAAAGGGAGATTTTAGCTTTCTTGTTCATTCAGTCCTTTCCTCAAAATCCTAAATTCATGAAGTTTTATCTTTTTTTTTTACCTATTAATTGCCATTTGTCTTTGTAATATTCCTCTCCTCTCCCTCAGTTCCTCAGCCCTTCTTTCTTCTCTCACTCCCAAAAAACAGAAAAACACCAGAAACCCTCCCCAAGGTGCCGAGGGTTCACTGATCCATCCATTCCCTGGGTCATTGCAGCTGCCAGTGAACAGTTTTCCGAAAACAGACTATTTTCTGTTCAACTAGACTGAGATGTCAAGTCAGCTGGACACTGACCTGTCTGCCATCAAGTTCCAGCCTCATAACCTTGTGTTTTTCAAACATCTTGTCACGATGAATGAAACGGATGGTAAAAGGGGAATTGGGCCCATTTGGAGGAAGCCAACTACAAACATCCTCGCCATTCTCGCCAAACCTCGCAGACCTACCGCAGAAGCCCACTAACTAGAACAGCAGAGCTGATAAGGCCATCGAATTGAAATAAGGGGCTTATTCTCTCCTGCCTCCCCTTTTTGTTCATCATTCCTTTCAATCCTACCTTGCCTTTTTCATTAAAAGTAAAATTCTCCGAATCAACGCCTAGTCTAATCATGAGAACAACATCAGACAAACCCAAATTGAGGAACCTTCTCTAAAACACCTGGCTAGCACTCCTCAAAACTGGCAAGGTCATGAAAAATAAGGAAAGACTGAGAAAATGCCCTGACCAGAGAGACCAAGAGAAATGCCAGCTACTGCATTGTCGTCTCCTAGATGGGATCCTGGAAGAGAAAAAAGGACTACTGTAGGAAAACTAGTGAAATCTGAATAAAGTCTGGATTTATAGTAAGGAACCAAGGGCTGGGTTCTTAGGTTTGTCAAATGTGTGATGGAAATGTAAAACGTTAATCTTAGGGGAAACTGAGAGGAATTTTTTATTTACACAGCTAATTTTCTGCTAATCTAAGCTAATTCCAAAATAAAATTTTAAAACATAATAAAAAACAAAATTTTTTTCTTATCTTCTTCTCCCAGTAGCAGTAATACCTGATATAAATAATATTTTATATTATACAGTGTGTTCATCTCTGATCTACATTATTTAATTTATACTCAGAGCGGTCACACTCACAGCCAGGCTTGGCATTATCATCCCCATGTGACACTCGAGGCAACAGAAGGTTTGAGAGGTGGTGACTTGCCGTATTTCACTGTGTTGGTGACAGTACAGACTAAGCTATTTTGACAAGGAGACTTTAAAAATACAGTGGCTCAAAACACCCTTTAAAAAAACTGAGACATAATTGACATATAATATTGTGTAAGTTTATGGTGTGCAACGTGTTGATTTGATACCTTTATATATGGCAATATGATTGTTACCATGGTGTTAGCTAACACGTCTTCAGAAAAACTTCTAATTCTGGTATTTATTTCTCTCTCATGTAAACTTCTAGAGACAGTGCGAAACGGTCTGAGGACCGAGGCTCCTTCTGTCTCATTGTTCTCTTGGGTTTTGCCCTTAGCAGACGAATGTGGGCTCACTGACTCCACATTAGCATTCCAGCCAACGGGAAAGAGGACAGAAGTGAGGGGCTGGAAGGCAACTTCTTGTTAAGAACATCCTATGGAATTGTCCACATCATTTATATGTGCAACACCCTGGCCAAAACTTTGTCACAGGGCTGCACCCAACCTAAAGGAAGGCTGGGGAATTCCAGCTGGGAGGCTGTACCTGAGGACTGGCCCTAAAAGGAAGAAAAAAGGAGGAATTATGGGGACAAGTAACCGAATGTGCCATGACACCAGGTTCCATGGAAGTGGAACAGGACTTTTAACCAAGGTTTTCTGATTTCAGGTTTGGCACTATTTCCGTTACTTGTTAAATATACATTTGTTACTTCCTATTCATCTATATGTAATAGATGGAAAACAAACAATAAATTCAGCTAATTTGTGTTTCATCTTTCAGTATCTTCTTTTGTACCTAAATGCATCATTTACTAGTCTTTCGCGCCTGGGTCACATCCTTCTGATGTTTATATATTTTGTGACTTCAATTTAAATGTGTGTATATTTTCTGGAAGGCATATCCAGGGTAGTACTGTCTTTCACTTTTCTCCTAAAGCTAGAGAAAGAATGAAGTATGAGACAGATGGCTGAAGAGAATTCAGCTGTTCTGTGCCACACAGCCTGTTTTGCCAATTGACAATTGTGACCTTTGAAAAACTATTTATCTGACCTTTTATCTCCAGGATCAAATTCAGATTTTGTGGAACCTAAAGATTATATGTGATTTGAAGACTCTCTTTAAGAAAAAATACACAATTACTACTACAAAATTAAAAATGAAAGTGAGTACTTATTCATAACATAAAATGAAATAACAAAAAAATTGTTTAAGCTGATAAATACCACAAATATCACAAAATCCTGAACGATAGGGTATTTTTATGCGGCCTCACAAACCAACATAATTACTTTCCCCCTATATATTTGGCTGCATATTCTTTTGATAATCTTTTCAGATGATGACAGTTTTGTAATATTTTTCCAAAAGAATCAAAAAGAAAATATTTTCCTTTTTTTCTTTAATTATTGTTCAAGTACAGTTTTCTGCCTTTTATTCCCATCCCAGCCCATCCGTCCAGCCCTCCCCACCTCCCTCCCATTTCCACCCCCCTAGTTTTGTCCATGTGTCCTTTATACTTGCTTCTGTAAGCCCTTCCCCTTTTCCCCTGAAATTCCCTCCCCTCTCCCCTCTGGTCACTGACAGCCTGTTCTCTATTTCAGTGTCTTTGGTTATATTTTGCTTGCTTGTTTGTTTTTCTAACATGATTAATTGAAATTTATTTTTCTCTTATTGATAGTTAGGATCCATTAAAAAAGGCAACTTCACAAAAGTTGTACTACTGTTTGTATTACTGCTATTGCTTTTGCCTTACAAACACAGCAATTACAATAAATTCTATTTTGTGGGACTCCCATCAAAAAAAGGAAGAAAAATGGTGTGCTTGTAATTGTACATGCTACATTATCAAGCATTTTGCTGACTGGAAGGAATCTCCACTTTGAGTAGGCTTCAAAAACAACTGAATTCTCTCTGCTTAGATTTTTTTTTGCAATTTTTGTATTTTTATTGGGTTTTGTCGGTTTTTAAAGATTTTTCAGAGCAGTTTTAGGTTTACAACAACACCGAGAGGAAGGCACAGAGCTTTCTCACCTATGCTCTGCCCCCACCCAGGCACAGCCTCTGCTGTTAGGACATCACGCACCAGAGAGGGACGTTTTTACCACGGATGAACCTAACTGACATATCAATATGACCCACAGTCTTCGGTTCACATCACGGTTCACTCGGTTTGTGCATTCTATAGGTTTGGATAAATGTATAATGATATGCATGCATTGTTATAACACCTTAAAGAGTATTCTCACTGCCCTGCAAATCCTCTGTGCTATTTACCCCCACCTCTTCCCCACTCCTGGCAACCACTGATCTTTTTTATTGTTGCCATAACTTTGCCTTTTCCAGAAGGTCATATAGTTGGAATCACAGTAGGTAGCCTTTTCAGATTGGCTTCTTTCATGTAGTAAAATGCATTTAAGTTTCCTTCATGCCTTTTCATGGTCTGCTTAAAATTTTCACATCTGGTGACTGAAAAAGATTTCCCCCAAACTAGCTCCTAAACCATTTCATTTTAAGCCTTCTTTCTTCTTCGTTGTCCGCTGAGCCAGGCACCATCGGAATTGAGATTGAGTCGGGGAGAGGAGCACCATGGGACACATCTGGGAAGCCACTCCTATGCTAGAAGAGCTAACAATAATCTAACCATATATGGACTTGACTGAGAACCCTCTAAATGTATGTATTCCACCACACCCCATCCAAATGTACCCTCACATCAATTCTTTCAGTCAGTTGCAAAAAATGCCCCCATGTCACCCAGCGCAAGGTGAAACACGATGGAGAAGTGAGAAGTCGGAAAGGAAACGGACAGCAGCAATCTGAAGACTGTGGTTCCTCTTGTAAAGGGTACAGACATATGTGACCACATCGACCCCTCCCAGAGCCTTGGAAGGAGACTGTGCTAGTAAAACATCCTGACGCTTCAGCTTATCTGCTTCACACTAAGTTGGCCTCCTTTTCCTCCCATATAAGATCGGGATAATACTGGCCCAGCTTATGGAAAGGGTTGAATGGGGAAGAGAGACATAAGCAGTTTGAAAATGAAGGTTGCTGGGGAAGCAGATGCACGTACACTTGATTCTGGGAAATCTGGGGAGGGTTTGCCTCTAAAACTATCATTTCAGTGTAACTAAGGATCGTTCTGGCTTATTTCCATCTGTGCTTACTTTCTTTTCCTTTTACCCTCACTTTTACATTAATTCTGGTATCCCCTTCCCCCATCTTGTTTATATATATTTTCTATTCCCCCCTGTGTTTTCTTTTCTGCCTTTTCTGTTCCTTTCCCCCCTCCTCTCCCTTAATTCCTGTGGGGTTTTTTTTGTCTACTTATGTAACCACAGAACTGTGTTCTTAATTTTTTCTAAGCTGATTTCCACATCTTTAAAACCTGCAGATGCTGGGATAGCCATCAATCTAGGGGAGGCAGGCAGCTGCGTGATGCCTCACTCTCCAGATGGGGTTTCAGGGTGACCCTGTCCGATCACCAGGCTCGACTTATGAAATACAGCCACTGATGAAATTCATGGCAGGCAAACTCCCTGCACGATGTGGGGCAACAGCTTGATGGATGGGCCGGCTATGATGGATCGCTCCTTTCTTACCCTTAGTCCGTGAATTTCGGTTTGTGAGTTTCCTCCAGCAGGGACGGAATTGTCCCAGGGATAAGGGAACAACGCTCACCTGGGAGATGGGCTCTGGCTTGCCACTTGCTTAGGGATGTTGCCTTCGTCACTCAGTAAAGCAAACTTTTACTGACAAGTAAGGTTTTAGTCCATTTCAATAAGGTGTGCTTTTTTTTGTACAATTCTGTGATACATCATCTGTATATTGCATTATGTGTTTACCACCCCCATTTCAGTAGCTTTTAAATTAAACAGACAGCCTGGCATATGCATCAAAATTTCTAGCACCATAAAAAATTCTCTCCTAAAGTAAAGAGAAAATATGGGATTAAAGTAAACGGCAAAATTTATATATAGAAGCTTAATAATCCTTCTTGACATATGTTTGTTCTTTTTGGGAAGTAAGTATTACAGCTCACTGTAATATTAATCCTGAGTAGTTGCTTTAAAAAATACATCATTTTTTTAGTATTAGAAAATGAATCTGAAATCTGAATATGAAAAAGAAAACTGGATGACTTAATGTGCTTGCTAACATTAGCTCATTAATCCTCATGGTGCTTCTGAAAGATGCATGCAATGTATTTTTATCTCCATTTCACAGAGTGTGAAACCAAGACATCCCAAAGCTCTTTAACATACTTAAGATCACACCGGGGCTCAGTAATATGGTCAGAAGTAAAAACCAGCTTTTCTAACAAGAGGACTGTGACAATTAATCAGAAACACAGCAAGTCTGCTCTTTGACAACTAGAAATTTCATCTGAAGCCGAATGCTGATTTGAGGAAAAATAAAGTTGTCACAGCTGGTGATTTTATACCTTTAGAAGATTGTCAGCCCTAAAGCTTGTAACAAAACATGTAGCCCCTGCTTTGATTTGATACATCACAGCAAAGACATCTACCAAAGAAATCTTGTAGAGAGAATCTTATTCCCCACTTATCCCATTTATGAAATTCAGGAGTTATTCCTGTAGAAAACAGAATCAATAGACCCCTGTTAAAAAAGATGTTGAAATGCAGTCAAACATCTTGGAACTGGAACTCAGTTACTTCCTAGGCCTTCTGGAGCCTGCTTGGAACCAACACTGCCAAATATGAGTAATAATAATGGCCCCATCAAATGAAACAGATGTGGCAGAATTCACCCTTCCTCCCAGCTTAGCCTAATGCGCAGGTATTCAATGCATAGTTATTGACTATGCAGAGGGAGAATAATCAATGATATTCAAATGTGCCACTATCACTGCGCCCAACATCTTTCCATCTGCAGATGATCTCATTGTATTTCAAGTTTTTTCCACTACCTTATGCTTTTCTAACCAAGAGGTTTTTTCCATCTCCCTTTAATAAAAAGAATTCCCCATCTCTATGAATACCAAGGTTTTACCCTGGTAAATGCCATCATGTCACTTTAATTGAACAGATAAGCACCAATTCAGTGGTTTTCCAATTTCTTTGAGCGTAACAGTTACCTGGGACATATGTTAAACATAGATTCCCCAGCAGTTTTGATTCAGATGGGAAGGCAGGACCCAGCACTTAAACCAGAGCCCCAGTGCAGTTAGATACAGGCATTCCAAAGCCCACACTTGGGGGTGGGGGGAAGGTCCTTTTAATGACCTTATTACACAGATAAAGAAATGGATGTCTGTCTAACCACCATGCTGTACACCTGAAACTAATATACAATAATATTGAATGTAAACTGTAATTGAAAGAAAAACTTTTTAATAGCCTTCCTAAAAGAGAGAGAAAAAGAAATGGAGGTTCAGAAAACTTTCTTACATAAGACAACTCACTCTTTCCATCATTCAGTCATTTGACAAATACTTACTGTGAGTGTAGATGCTCGGGCCCTATTGGTTTGTGTGGAATTAGAGGTTGGTCTGGTCTCCAATCCACTGCCCTTTCTACTCTGCCTGCTGCCAGATGTTATAAAAGTTCCAAACAGTACACGAGTCTGGATGGGGGCAGACTCAGGAAAGGCCTCATGGAGCAGGCAGAATTTGGGTAGAATTCCAGCTGTCAAGGTGATGAGGAGGGAACTGGGCCAACAAAAACACCGATAATGGTATAAACCTTGGGTCCGGAACTGCAGGGTTCACCTGGAGGACCAGATGAGTGAGGCAGAGAACGCACAAGACTGATGACATAGCACAGGGATCCCACTAGGCATATTTCAGGAGGCCACAAAGGCTTAGCTTGTATATCTCCTGGGCAGTTCTCACTGCCACGTTCAAGTTTGTTGGTATTCCCATTGGGAACAGGAAAATACCATCAGTCCTCCCTACCCACGTACCCTGGAGTCTCCACTGTCAGCAGCCTTGTTCTGAGTACCGCTTCCCCCTCACCTCTCACCCCTCACCCCGGCTTTCCAGTGGAAAGAACATTTTCCTCACTGACATACTGATGCAGAAAGATAGGGAATGAGATGAAAAGGGGTGCATGCAAAAAACTTGACAAAAATTATAAGTATGACCTGAGATAAGTACTCAGGATGCTGAAGCCTTGTGGCGAAAGAGAAGCACTAATCAAGATGGGTAAATGTGGAGAGATTTCTTAGGGCACTTTGATTCTCAATCCGAGCTGCCTATTAGAATCACCTTTGGAGCTTTGAAAAAATCACTAAGGAGCTTTGAAAAAAACCCTGAAGCCTTGGCACCCACACAACCAATGGATTCAGGAGCTCTAAGGTGCAGTCCAGGCATCAGGACATTTTAAAAGCTCACCCGCTGAGTGATTCTAAGTGCGAACCACTGATCTCATAAGGTGGAGCTTAAGGATAACCAATACAATCTAAATGTGCCAGAGCCATTGAGTTGAGTTGCAGATGGCTTTTAACAGAGTGATTTCAGCCTGTGACTAAGAGGTCTAGCAAGAAAGGCCTAAGTAATCCAAGGAACAGGTTAAAGACGTGAGCCAGCCAATCTGAGGGAGTGACACCTAGGGTGTCTGCCTTCGGAAGACCTGACTAGTAAGCCAACATGTGCCAGACTAGAGAAATTGATTGTATGAATGAATGAATCCATTATTGTTGCCACTTTTAAAATAAGGAAACTGAGTCATGCAAAGGTGAAACTGCCTAAACCTCATAATAGGACATTTGCTCAAAATAATAAATGTACATTAAATTCAACTGATTTTGATGCATGCAATAGACTATGGTTGGTTGAATTTATAAGAAATTGCCATTTTTGTAGGTCAAAAAGAGTTGAATATAGGCAATTCCACATGGCTTACCCTAATACATTCCCATCTGATGTTGCCGCTCACATATTTATACAGAAGGTCTAATTATATCTTGGCTTGGTATTCCACTGGAACCTTCTTCTAAACACTAATTCCAACACACCAGAATTGTCCTTATTCGTATATCAACTTATCTGTTTGTCAGTTTTTCTCATGTTAACAATCAGCTCTACTTGGATAAAAAGCCTAAACCGAAAAGAAGCAGAGTAAATGGCTCTCCCTGACAACAAAATCAGATTAATAAACCTTTTATAGGGCTATCAAGCTTAGCATGAAGAATAGAGATGGACTAGCCAGCTTTCAGATTTCTGGGAGAACAAGAGCAAAGCTTGCAACAAAATAACAGAAACAAAGCCTGGGAAGTTAATCTCTAGCTTCTTTAATAAAAGCAGGGGAAAAGAACGAAGTTTCTCCCTCAGACTTTTCTGGGTATCAGAATATCCTAGAGGAAACTATTGGCTTTAACACTGGTTTGGTAAGTAAGACTACGCCAAGGAAAAGTTTAATTTGATTGTCATCCTACTAATTCCACACTCCCTCACAGGGAACCGTTTTTCACCAGATTGCTTTGAGTAAGCTCCATGAGGCCATGACCACCGCTGTGTTATTCAGCTCTTGGTTATCAGTGCCTGGCACAGTCTGTGGTGCGTGAGGTAGAGGTGGATAAGTATATGTTTATAATAGTATGAGCGATATAGTCACAATACAATGGCTGGTTTTCTAATCCCAGCTCGATAACTGGTTGTGTGATAATGGACAAGTCATTTAAACTCTCTGGGCCTCCCTTTTCCTCATGAGTATAAGAGGAGATTGGAATGGAATCCCTTGTCACCTCTGTAATTCCAGGGCACAGAAGAGCACGTGTCTGGGTTAGTGTTGTGCGTGGTGTAGCCAACGTTTCTGCCCTCTTTCCCTGGTCTACTCATCAGTCCTCTGCATATTTACCCAAGAGAACACCAGAGAAGGGCAGGGATGCAAATTTATGAACCAGATTACAAAGAATTCTCAGGAGGCTTTTAGAGGTGCCTGAGTTTCCCAGATCACATGAGATTTTACAATAGCAAGCCTCATAGGGACAAAGCCTCAGTGAGAGTTTTGGTATGTCTGCTTCAGCTTAAGAATCTGTTATTTTTCCTTCTGTTAGGTCCATATTTTCACTGCAGTTCAATGAAGATTCTATTCTCTCTCCTTTAAAAACAATGGAAAATTTTCCATAAAAAGCCTCTTTCTCCCAGTGGAAGGAGAACAGATAACGGCATCTTCTTAGCAAGGTAGGACTTTTGAAGCTCTCTGTTTTTGTGGAGAGTTACAGCCCCCAAAAGGCAATGGCTTTGTCTGATTCCACTCCATTTTGAAGGCAGGAAGGGGACACCAAATACCACTGCTTTTAACCCTGTATTTGCCAACCTCTTCATATGCCTTTCTACAAGGTTATAGGTTGGATCAAAAGGAGTGTAACCAAAGGAAAAGGGAAAAAAGGAAGAGGGAGAAGACACAGAGAAAAAGACCTGGCACTCCCCCATCTACTCACCTAATAAAAAAGCCCTTGAACTCCAAGCGTATATCCCTATTCATATGTAAATTGCATATTTGGTTGTTTCCTGGAAAACTCAACCAAAAATATAAATATAGCAGAAATTGAAGAGGTAACAATGATGAGAGGAGCCTGTGTCAACTTTGGAAGTTCTGGGAGTGACCAGGTAAAGTCACACAGGCATTTGCCAGTTACACCCCCATCAGGGGAATCTCAGAATGGCAACCACACAACCAAGGGAAACAGCTCTGAATGCTTCCTGGGGTGAGCCTTGTTCTTTATTCCACTTAGCTGTATGCTATCAAATTGCCTCTGTGGGGGAAGAATGAGGGCTGATCTATCGGCTTTTCTGATGCCTGTGGTGTAAATACTGCTCTCTTGCCCGACTTCAAGCTATTGACTGTTTAACAACAGGGCTCACAAAATTGCAAGTACTTTACAACCAGCTCTTGGGAACAAGTAGGCGGCTCGCAGCACACTGCTGCCTGTGAGCACGCTGCCCTGTACTGACATGCGTGCACCAGTGTGAGCACCAACTCACTGCCAGAAAACCTGGCAGGGGCCTGTCAGTGGCTTAGGCTTGTTGCAGCATGAGAATCAGAAAACGATAATAGTGATTAAACAAAGTAATCAAATCCCCTCTGGGTGGAATGGAATGCAGAGTATACAGAGAATATGAGCAGAAAATACCAGGGGGTACAAGCTACGAAGGCACAAGCAGTGATGCCATAAGGACCAGGAAATGGTAGCCACTGTGCGCTAACAGGTGGAAATGGGAGGTAACCAAGCGGTGGCAGAACAGAAACCAAAAGACACTCCAGGCCATAGGGAGACAGGAAGAGTAACTGAGCTGTCCTGGTGGTGAGGCCACACGGGAGACAGCAATAAACTCACCCTGTTAGCACAGTGATGGGGGCTAATGTGAGAGAGCCATGTTTAACCCCAGACAAAACTGTAGTGCTCTGTTGTTTGAAAGGACTGCCTATCCAGCTGAGGTCCCCATTTTCCTTATTTTCACATATATCTTTACAGTCAGCCCCTGTTATTTGAAGTAATCGGAGGGAATTGCTGTTGCTTGCAAAGACACAAGTTTATTAACCCCAAGTCACCATTCGAGTTGAACAGCCCAAGAAGAAACAAACTCAGTGTGTGTGCAAATGCTGTGGACATTATCAGGAGCAATCCAGAGTTGAAGCAGCAAAATCGCTGTGACAATAAATGAAAGACAAAGCAATTTTCTTCTGAGGCTCTAAATCCGTCAGGGCAACATGATTGTCACTCCTTTACTCTGTTCGCGACGGGTAAAACTGTTAGGGACTTGGGTACCACTCATTCACTCTTTCGACAAATATTTAATGAGTGTCTATCCTGAGAGCCCCACACTGTGTTGGGCTGTGAGGATATAACAGTAATCAGACACAGACCCTCCTTCGTGGAGTCTAGAGTCCAGTGGGAGATATAAATATTCGATCAAAAAATATCCCGAGAAAACATTGAATTTGACTGGGATTCCATGGGACTTCTTAGTGGGGTTGAAAAGAGCGGACTTAGTTGGGGAGATTGAAGAATAATTTCCTGAGCAGTGATAATAAATTGAGATCAGAACAATGGGTTCAAATGAAGAGTGGAGGAAATAGTATTAAGGAAAAGCAGGAACAGCATGTTCAAATCATATGCAAGGGAGCATGGGGACTGACAAACCTTAGGATTCGAAGCAGAGGCCTGGACCAGCAGGACTGGCATCACCTGGCTGCTGGTTAGAAATACAGAGTCTCAGGCCCCATTCCAGATCTCCTTAAGTGAAATCTGCATTTTAACAAGATTCCCAAGCAATTAGCATGAATTTTAAAATTTGGGAGACTAAAAGAAGACCAGTGTGGCTGTACCTAGGTCAGGGAGGAGTGGGGCATGGTGTGAGTGGAAGCTGGACAGGCAGGGAGGGAGAGCCCCACATCCAAAACTTCATCGTGGGCCATGATTAGGAGTTGGGCTTCATTCTAAGAGTATTGAGAAGTCTGAAGTGGGGTGTGTGTGTGTTGGGGGAGGTAGGAGGGAATCTAGCTGCAATGTAGAAACTTTTGGACAGCAGGAGAACGTGATTTGCAACTAAAAGTCAATTACAAGGGCAGAAGCAAAAGAATGTGGGAGTTTGGGCTCAGAAAATGCGGGTGGAGTTGGAAAAATATTCAGGAAACAAATTTAACAAGACATAACAATGGTTTGGACTTCAGGGTTGTGGTAAAATATAGGCTACTTTCAGACCTACACAGATGATTTTCACAGTCTTTGTTGATTGCTGCCATCACAGTCAGAGAGCCACGGTTATGTCCAGCAGGTGTTCGATATTTTTTGACCAAATGAATGGTTGGAAAGTTTAAGGTATAGTTTTAGGGAAAAGATCATGAGTTTGGCTTTAGAATTTTTGTTGGGGATTGTCATGGGTTGAATTGTGCCTCCTAAAAAGATATGATGAAGTCCTAATTCCCATACATGTAAATATAATTCCAATACCTGTAAATATAACCTAATGAAAATAGGGTCTTTGCATATATAATCAAGTTAAGATGAGGTTGTATTGAATTAGGGTGGGCACTCGATCTAGTGACTAGTGCCCTTGTAACAAGAGATTGAGAGACACACAGACACACATAAGGGGAAGATACCATGTACAGATAAAATCAGTAATCAAAGGGATGTGCCTACCAGCCTTGAAAGCTGATTGCCAGCAACCACCAGAGACAAAAGAGAGGGGCATGGAACAGATTCTCCCTGAGAGCTTCCAGAAGGATCCAACCCTGCTGACACCTTGATTTTAGACCTCTGGCCCCCAGAATTGTAAGAGAATAAATTTCTGTTGCCTTATGCCTCCCAGTTTGTGGTATTTTGTTACGGCAGACCTCAGGAAACTAACACAAGAATGCCTTCCTAATATGCAAGAAGAAATGTTTATGTGGTTCAAACATTAGATCCAAAACTGAGCTATTACCCTAATGAGGGCTCTTAGAACCTGCTACTATTAAGACAAACATCTTTGATACCCTCTTAACCATTGTGCCCTAGGGAATCTGGGTATCGAATTTTGTGATAAAAACATTTTATGCGGTTCCAACCACCCATTTGGCAATCTTAGAATTTGGAAAAAAACAGATATAAATAAAAAAGAAATGCTGGAAAAAAAACAAGATGGGGTACAAAGCACTGAGAAAGTTGTTCTCCAGGAGTGCTCCAACTTCTGCTTTCAGGGACAGAGATGTTTTCCTTACATTGGAGATTGGGGTGTTGTTTAACTACCATGGTGCCATACGTTGCTGTCCAAAAGTCTTGTGGAGATTTTCTCCAGTGATCACTTTTTAAGAAGTGCTGGGAGATAACCTTTCTACAGCCTTTCCTGGGATGTAGACATCATTTTTAATTCCCTGTAAGACTCTAAAGGTCATCCTCATTCATCATGGGCCAGCTTACTTCCCAGGTATCAGACACCAAATGGTTACAACAGGCTTATCATCAGTGCTGTTATATATCCAGCATGGCCTCCAGTATAACCGGGCCTTGAGTCCAGAAAACAGTAGGAACTTGATCTGCTTGGGAATGGAGATCTCCTTGTTCCTGTTGCCTGAGTTTCTCTGGACTTTTGTGTGTGATGGGCAGCCCACTCCTCCTCCAGAGCTGGCCAAGAGGAATTATCCTAGGCTGGTCCTAAAGAATATTTGGCCGTTGGCAGGAGGATTAGTTAATGTGAGCCGCTAGAAGACAAGGAACAACACAGACGTTTCACACACAGACAGTTTCAGATGACGTGTGCTTCCAGAGTTCACATCCAATTCAGTTGTCCAGGACTTGAAGCCCTGTCTTCATGGATGTGATGCATGGTGGTGCTAAGCGTTCCAAGTTCGTCCTCCTGATGCAGCCAAACTCACTTCATGCAACTACACCTGATCAGGGATTACTGTATGAAACTATGTGCAGAGCTCCCCCTTGGAATTCCTAGAACATAGAGACTTGATGGCCAAATCAAAGGCAGCCCTCGCCTCTCCCCCTTCTACTCCTACCCACATGTTGTATAATCAGAAGTAAATATTTCTACAACTCCAAACCAAATCAAACAAAAATTCTCTAAGTAATACACAGAAATGGGCTTGTGCTGTAAACAACTCTAGGAGGTCAGGGAGGTCTCTGGCCAGACCTCTCCTTTTGAGTTCTTACTTCTCTCCTGGGCTCTTCTTACTGCCACTAAACTTAATTAAACCTCTGTGCTACATGGATCCTCTCTGCAGGTCTAGGTATAAACCGAAACTTTGTTTACCCCCTTCCTGTGGTCAAAGCAAAGGCAGATGGATATTTCCAATAGAGAAATTTAACAACAAAAACAAAAATAAAGGAAAGTATAAAAGCATGAATAAATGCTCAATGTATATGTCACTGCCCAAGTGGCCTGTTGACTGGGGAACAGACTGGTATTAATACCTCGGAAGCAACTGTCACTTGCTTGGCCAACACACAGCGCAGGTAGTGCTCCTGCTGTCTTCTTTCCCTGGCTGGGGAGGGTGAAGCTAGTCTCCCTACCCTTAGTAGTCCGCTGAAGCCATGCTAGTCATGAGTCCATTACCACTGAACCCTGTCAGCCATGAGCTAGCTCACACGGGCTCACTGAAGCAAGGCCGTCAGGTGGATCGGAGTGGACAGAGGAGGAGTAAATAATTGAAGACTTTGATCTCTACTCTGATAAGAAGTGTTCAGTGTCAACAGGACAATTAAGGGAGTGGTGTAAGTTTTGGAAGTTGGAAGCCAGCCCCAGCGATTGGGCCGAGTTTCTACCTTCCTTCTTACCCTCTTTATATGTGCCTGGGGCTGTGCAGTGGGTTGTCTTGCCTCTTTAGCTCTGGAGTGAGAGGGGGAGGGGAGGGAGAACCTCAAGCAGGCTTACACTTGCTCAGCAGGTGCTGAGAGCCTGGGTCCCATCCTTCTAGGTAATCTAGGCCTTTTCTTGGGAGAAGATGAAGTGACCACAGGTTCCTTAGGGAGAAGCAGTAGTGCTGCCTTTGAAAACTGCAAGGTTGCAGCTCCTCAGCACAATCGATCTGCAGGGGGCAAGGGATGCAAACCAGTGGGGAACTGAGAGTACAAAGACAACAACAGTATAGCAAAGACAAATAGAGTTAGCTACTCCCCACCTATTTCCTATACATAGGGTCCATCAAGAGCAAAACGAAACAATTCCCACAGAAGAAGACAGAGAGAGTGGGGAAAGAGCGAGGGTAGAAAAAAAGAGAAGAGGAAAACGATGAGGCTTGAGGGTTCAAGCTGGACCCCTAGCTGGCTTCCCCGGCCCCTGCATCTCCTGCTCCTTGCGGTGAAGTCTCTGGTGATCATCTCCCGGGGCCAGATGTTGCCTGACCCTATTCCACAGTCAGAGAAAGGAGGTTCTTAATCACAGACTCCCTTCCGATGCCTCAGAATTAACTCAATCTCCTTGCACAGGGCCTGCTGAGCAAGCAAGAGGAGCTGTCCTCCACCCACAGATGCCCACTGGCTGAGAGTCTTCTCTTACTAAAGAAGCCCTAGGCTTGGAATCATGTGTTTTCCCAGCAAAGCTGCTGATCCAGCTGTGGGTTTCTGCCTGACTCTCATTTGTGGTTGTTTTCCTGATACTCCCTGTTCTCTGCAGCAGTATTCACAACAGCCAAGAGGTGGAGACAACCGAAAAGTCCCCTGATGAATAAGTGGGTAAAGAGAGTGTCATATTTTTATTGATATGTGTCCATATTATTGATATAAATGTCAATATTCTTTTTAGAAAAATTGATTTATTTATTGAGGATACAGTAACCTTTACGCTTTAGCTTCCAAGCCATCATGACATGTAAATTTCATCCCTATCATGACATCTTGATGTCACAATGTCGAAAATTACTCCACAGAGCAAGCATGAGCTGTTAATTCTGCTCTCCAGTTGGTAATTGGTAGTACTGATTCTGTGGTGCCACAAAGAACTGATAATTGTATTTTTATAAAAGTCCTTAACTAGATATTAGATGAAATGTCAATATTCATATTGATATATATCAGATATATATGTATGTGGTGAGATAGATATATATATCATATCGATAGATGACTATTACTCAGCCTTAGAAAAAAGAAGAAAATCCTGCCATACATGAAAATAATGGTGAACCCGAGGACATTCTGCTAAGTGAAATAAGCCAGTCACAAAAAGACAAATGGAACATGATTCCACTTACGTGAGATACCCAAAGTAGTCAAACTCAAGGCAACAGAAAGCTGAATGTGGTTACTGGGGGAGGGGGATGAGCACTTGCTCAATGGGTGGAATTTTAATTTTACAAGATGAAAAAGCTCTAGAGACCTGTTGTACAACAACGTGCATGTAGTTAACAGTACTGTATTACACCCTTAAAAACGGCTAAAACAGTGTAAACAATAACACAGACGGAACCCCTTTAAAACAGAATTGAAGCTGCCATGCAAGAGAAACTGCTTTGCATGACTTATGTCTCAGAATCTTTGGAAAGTTAAAACAGGGCAAAACAATATTTGGACTGGGAGTAGGGCAACATTGTGTCCCAAAAAACTGTTTGCAAAGATAACGGCAAGGCAGTTATGATGACTAATGACTGATGACTTCTGGACTGAATATTAAAGGCATTGTTTATCATCTGCACCAATAGAAATGCTTTCCTTCTATTGATACAATTCTTCTCCATCTCATAAACGCCTTTTGTTTCCTAATCCCACATTATTTGGGCTTCTGTTTGAATCAATGCTTCCCAAATAGCTATTCTTATTGATCTCGATATAGGTGTATTGCTCTTCACTTTGAAAGGCCCTTTAGTTTTTAGGTTCGCAATGGTAAATTTTTTGTGTTTACCACAATTTTTAAAAATGGGAGACAACCCAAATGTCCAACCAAGGATAAATGGATAAACAAATCATGGCATATGTGTATGAGGGAATCCCATTTGCCATAAATCGGAATGGAGTACTGAAACATACAGCAACCTACATGGACCCTGAAACCACTATGTTACGTATAAGAAGCCAGATCTAAAATGTCACATAATATGTGATTCCATTTGTGGGAAAACCCCATAATAGGTTAATCCACAGAGACCGAAAGCAGATTACTGTTTGCTAGTGGGTGGGGGAAGGGGAGAATGGAGCATAGCTGCCCAGTGGATATGGAGTTTCCTTTTGGGGTGATGAAAATATTTCAGAACTAGACACAGGCGGTGGTTGCACAATGTTATGAATGTACTAAATGCCACTGAATTGTTCACTTTAAAATAGTTAACTTTATGTTATGTGAAATTTCACCTCAATAAAAAATTAAAATGCTTTGGAAAGATATACACACACACAGCGCTCTTGGACTAACAACGTCTTACTATCTAATTAGATTAAATAAGACAATTGGGACCATCCCCCATAAAGCCCCTCAGTTTTAAATAGGATCACCTTGCATGCAAACGTGTGAACATCCACACTTTTACTTCCTCATTTCATGCTAAGAGAATGACGAGTCCTTTCTATTTAAAGGTAACTCGTCTAAACCTCTCCATTCTTTCTTCCAAGCTCTCACTCTCCCAACTTTTTGTTTTCTCTTAAATATTCAATCTCTCTTTTCTATCCTTTTCTTCCCACCCTCAAACATATTCTACTACCCTTATAATTTGCCTCCTTCCATTCTCTGCCAACTTTCTCAAATAGTCAGTATGCACGTTCTGCCTCAGTTTGCCTCCATAATCTAATGAACATATTTGCCTTTATTGTAAAAAAAATTCCTGGATATTCTCCTCATTTCTTTTGCTTATGCTATCTCCACCCACTCTAAAAGTATTCTTGTTCCTAGGAGCCCATGGGCAGCCCACTCTTGCAGCATTCTCCGTGTAATCTCAGCCACTCTTGTGATTTTAACTGCCACCTACATGATGATGACAAGTCTCTATATCTCTGACTGAGACACTTCTCCCAAAGCTTTAGACGCATATATTCCACTTCTTACTCAACATTTCAACTTGGATGCTCCGTGGGATCCTCAGATTCAGCATGTCTAAAATAACTTGTCAGCTTTCATACAAAGGTTGCTCCCTCTGCAGCAGCCACTCAGTTAGCTAAGTCACTTGGCCACTCTGTCACTGGACTCTGGCCACACCATGTCTCTTTCTGTTTCTCAAACACTCAAGGTCATTCATAACTCTAGGTTGTGCCACCAGAAATTTCCTCTTCTTGGAAAGCTTTTCTGCCAGCTCTAGGTCCGCTTGGCTCCTTCCTCATATCTACTTCCCTACACAAGAGCCATTTCTGAAAGCCCTAATCTTGCCCCACCCCCCTCAGCAAGCAGACCCTCTTGGACACGTCATTACTTTTATTTGCTTCATGGCACTACTTGAGTCATCTGATTTGTACATTTCCTTATTGTCTGACTCCTTTCCTAGGAAAAGCACTTCTCATTTTGGAAATAGTATATGTGTTTATCTTATTTTGGCCCATCTCCCCTACCAGACTGTAAATTTTATGGGAGCTGGGATCATAAATATATATTCTTTTTTTTTTAAAGATTTTATTTATTTATCTTCAGAAGGGAAGGGAAGGAGAGAAGAAGAGAAATATCAATGTATGGTCGCTTCCTGTGCATTCCCTTCTGGGAACTGGCCTCCAACCCAGACATGTGCCCTGACTGGGAATCAAACCGTGATCTCTTGGTTCACAGACCCGCGCCCAATCCACTAAGCCACACCAGCCAGGGCTATATATTCTTATATAGCCAACTCCAGTCCCCCTCCTGCCTTCTGGCAGGTCACGTTTCTGGCCCCAAGTTGCTGATGTCTTAGTATGCTTTATGCTCGGTCTTCTTTGATATACAACAAAGAAAGAGAAAAAGACAAAAAACTCTCTTCATTCACCTTCTCAGAAGAGTCTAAAGCTCCTAGTTTCTGAGTGGTATTAAAAATGCCTTGGCCCTCACAAAGGTAGTGACATGGCCACACAAATACTCCATGACTCAACATTTATTAGGCACCTCCTATGTATTATATGAAGGATTGTTTGGGTTACCCTAGTGACTTCAGTACTATTTCTGGTCTACAAGAACTCATTTTTGTCCGAGAAGAAACACAAGCAACTGTAACTGTGACAAAGATCTTAGATTATTTGAGATGGTTCTGATTGTTGAATCATGTGTCCTGGTTTGTGATTCAGAGTATCTTGCCCTTGTAACTATAACTTAACATGATAAATACCAATGGATGAACAAAGTTCTTTGCAAGCATAAAAGAAGCAATTCATTCTACTGGTAAGATCAGGGAAAACCACAACAGATCAGTTGGATCTTAATGTAACTATATGATATTTCAACTGAAGGAGATGGGGACAGAAATCCATGAGCAAATGTACAGAAGTGAGTAGGGTCATCAAGAACTAGGAAAGAAAATTAAGAAGTACAAATTGGTAGTTACAAAATAGTCATGGGGGTGTAGAGTACAGCACAGGGAATGCAGTCAATAACACTGTAATAACTGTGTACGGTGCCAGGTGGGTACTGGAAATATCAGGGGATCACTATGTAAAGTATATGATGTCTAACCACTATGCTGTTCACCTGAAACCCATACAAAATAATATCGAAAGTCAACTGTAACTGAAAAATAAAAAATAAAACAAAAATACCAGCAAATCAAATACAACAGTCCATTTAAACGATAATACATTACAATCAAGCAGGGTTCATTCCAGGGCACAAGGATGGTTCAATATATGCAACTGTATCAAGGTGATTCACCATATTAACAAAATGAAGAATAACAATTATATGATTATATTAAAAAAGAACTACGAAAGAGAGAAAAAAACAGCAAAGTGAATGACTACCGAAGGCAGCTTGGTTGTTGCCAGCCTTCAATGCCATGGTGAGGAACAGAGATTTCCCCCTCTAATACATCGGTTCCCCACAACTGTGCTGAACCAAGTACAGAAAATTACCTGGAAAACTTGTTTAAAATACACATTTCTGGGGGTCAGACCTGGTCAGACCCTTTGTAATGGATCCCTGGAACATTCCTGAGAAGTTCCGATGTCGAGCTCAGGTTGGGAAGCTTGACCGTAGAGAATGGAGGAGGCCCTTCTTCGTGTTGCTCCACTAGTGTCACCAAGACTTGAAACTGGTCTACTCAGCCTCAGAGAGTTTCCAAACAGGGTGGGAAGTAGCTTGGTTACCCCACACCTGACAGAGAGTGGGCTCTGGGCTCTTTCTGCTGTTATTATCCATTGTCCAATGTGCTTGGGCACTTAATGTCCACGGGACCTCAAGATTTCTCCCACTCTCCCCATGTGCTCAGTCCATGCAGCTGGGCATCCGTCTCAGTGTCCTCATCAGTAATCCAGTTTCCCCACTGACATGCAGCTTTTGGTAGATTCCAAGCTACAACCTGCCCAATCCTGCAACTCCCTTCTCTGTAGGCCTGGATCCTCACTGTTATGAAAGTCTTACTTCAAAGCAAAGAGAACCCCAGAGACAATGGTCCTCACCAGAATCATCAAAGTCATGGCAACCAAAGTTTTTCAGCAGGAGGATGACATAATCTGGTCTATGTTCCGAAAGGATGAATTCCAAAAAATAGGGGGAAATGCAGGAAAACTTTTAGAAGGCTGTTGCAGTAGTTCAGAGGGAGAGACAGTGAAGAATTGTGCAAACAGTGACAGAAAAAAATAGACAGGTGGGGACTGAGAAGTTGGTCACAGATTAGAGGCGGAGAGAACAAAACCAAAGATGATGCCAAGGTTTCTAGCTTTATAAAGTAGTATTTTAGCTGAATTAGCACTTTGCTCCTGCATCCCTTCCTACCTATTTTTAGACCTTCAAAGTTTTCATTGCATCAGGAAGCACCACTACTAAATGATGTCGCACTGTGTCACAGCCCATTTGTACCAAGCACTGTGAGTAACAGCGCTGACAGCCTATCTCCTGGCTTGAACGAATTTTCTCCACCACAGATATCAGAAGTTACTGGAAATGTACAAAATGATCATTTTCAACCACCAAAAGTAATGCTATTATCTGGACTTCAAAGTAATCCCTCCAAACGTTATTTTAGAAAAATAAAAAGCACTCCTAGTTGACCTTAGAGATGAGACTCTTTTTGCATCTAAGGCTGCTAACCTGAAAATAAAAAAATAAGTGGCAGGCGACTCATTTTTCCCCCCACAGGAGTATTTTCGCTTTACTTAACAATTTCACTTCAGATCGACTTGAACAAATGTGGTGCTCGCTCTGGCAGCACAGACACTCAGCTGAACAGAGCAGACGTGCACTGCTGTAGTATTTGGCTTGAAGAAGATTTTTTTTGGTAAACATACGCTGCCCTGTTTTGTTTTTGAAATGTTTATTTTCCCAGAGTTTCTGTGAGATGTTCATAGATTTAAGGGAACAAGTTAAACTTTAGATTTAGCTTTGAAACTTCGAGGTGTCTTCCAACTTACAGCATCCTAAAAAACACTCTAATATTCAAATGCTGTCCAATTACCCTATCTTGGTTCCTTGAAATATCACAGCTGCCTCCTTTATTCTGCTTAAAGTTGATAAGTAGAACTAATAGTGAAATTAAGCGGTAAACCTGCTGATGTAGGATTCTTCATTCCTAACTTGGCTAATACCCAACTCTAAATTAGAATACAACAAAAACCGCAGGTCTACTCGCAAAGAAACTCAACTCAAACACAGAATCTACAGTCTCCCAAAATGCAGATTTGCCTTCCAGACTTGCCAGCCTCAGCCACTGAAGAAACCATCATGACCTTGTAAATTAAAGCAGCCCTTCCTTTTGCCGGAATTTTCTTCTTCCTGGCTTTCTTCTTTCAACAAAATAACGAAATGATCGCCAAACTCCACTTCTGTTCCATAAATACTTCCTTACTGTGGAGAGAGCTTAAAAAACATGCACTGTGGAATTATTTCCCTCCTTGATGAGTTTGGTTTAGCCTTGTGTGTTCAGGAAGAAGGAACAACCCCTCTTCCCAAAGAGCCAATGAATAATTGCTTACAGGGAAGAAGAACATTCCTGGCCAGGGGAAAGGAGTTGCCAGACCTTCTTGGTACCCTCTCTTCTGCCAAGTAACAATTGGTAGGTTGCCTCGTAATTTTCTTTCTTTACTTTTCTTTCTTTCTTTTTTTTTTTTTTTTTTTTGGCTTGTGATTTTCCACACTGCAGATTCAGAGAAAGTGATGTTCTTCTTTGTTCAGAGAAACCTGGGAAAAGAGAAAAAATACATAAAGAGCAGCTGGTGAGGCCCAATTTACTGCCACCTGAACTTCTCCCAGAAAAGCAACACCCTCCTACACCTGCATGTCAGAACAAAGCTCACCTTCATCAGGAATTTGGAAGAGAAAGCCAAGTTACCTAAGGAGAGTCTGAAATTGCCTTAAGCCAAGTCGCAAAGAACGTCAGCACAGGCTAGAACATGACGGGACATCTGAAGCCTTGACATTGCCCTTCTGTCGTTTCTCCCCCGCTGGTGTCCAAGAGTAGAGATGGCACGACTTGAACCCAGACTTCTCAGCAAATTTGAGAAGAAAAGCTTCTCCGAAGCATTCTCAGCTTCTCTGAACTTACATATCTTCTTTTTGAGATGTTCTCACTTTTAGTGAAATTCTGTGCACTGGTGGGTGGAGCAAATCCAGCTCCATTGTCCTCATGAAGAAAGAGGAGAGAGGATGAAAAGAGCTGTTGAGAATAACTTTCCAGCCCCACATGGAGCTGATCTCTCCCAAAGTGCATGTCAGCAACCCAAAACGTAGATCATTTCATGTCCTTTTAATATTCCTCTAGACCAGGAACGCAGCATATCCTGTCAACCAACCCCCAAACGCCAAGCCAACTCGGGGCTTTTGCACCTCAAGCAAGGTTGACTAGGTGGCCCCAGCCAATCAGATATTTTCTGTTTGTCTCTTAAAAGCTTCCTGACTTCCGCCCTCTTTTGCAGTTCTCTGAAAGGAGCCTGTCCACTCCATTAAGTATTAAATAAGTTTGACTCACACCTAGCCCAACTGGGTGTAGACGATCTCTTTAATAGCAAGTCTGGTCTGTCTGGCATGTCAGGAACCAGAGATCTTTTTACATCAAAAACCATCCACAAGTCTTTTGTGGATGTGAATGAGGAGGGCACAGAGGCAGTGGCTGCCATGACGGCAGGCATATAGGGCCGCTGCCTGCTTACATTTGAGGAAAATTTTGTGGCCGACCATCCATTCATTTTCTTCATTCAACACAATCCCTCAACTAACGTCCTGTTCTTAGGCAGACTTTCTTCCCCTTAGAGACTGTGGAAATACAAGGCCAAGCTCAGAGTTTTATTACCTGCACTTTCAATGGTAATAGTTTTCATGTTTCTTTAGCAAGAAAACTACCATCCCAAAACAGACCTTTAATTTCCTTTGTAAGGTCAACTCTGTAATGCCACTGCATTCTGTAATTCAGCTCTGTTGGCTGTTTACACCCATTAACTTTGGTATGTGTTTTTATTTTCCTTTTTTTATGTTGAAATTTTTCAGTGATTACGTTTGATGTATCAATCAGATGTGCAGAATCTTGACAATGTAGTAATCTATAAAATTGCTTTACTTTCTTGACAGTCATGGGAAAAATTATAATACTGCAGTTTATCTCACAGATAGACTTCTGGAAGACACAAGCGAGACACTCTGATTGTCAAAGGGAGGCTTAAAAACTGATTCAGTTGAAATATAGGAGAGCAGTCCAATTAAGTGTTGGGTTATGAAGACAAATTTGCCTTGGCCAGTGTTTCTGACCTTCATTCTATAGGATTAGTATTCTATTATAGTCTTCTAGTTTTTAAACTATTAAAGATCCACCTGGTGATAAAAATAAGTAAGTAAGTAAGTAAATAAATAAATAAATTTGACTGTAGCACCTAAATTGTCTTCTTTAATCATTTTTTCACAGAGCCAAAAGCATTTATACTTCAAGTCTGACAGAGCCACATCAGATGCTGAGTCCATCCGTCGAAGTGAGCGTTGGCTCCATGTAACAGGTACTGTTGCTGGAGCTTGGAAATGTTACGTCACTAGCTGAAGAACAAATGACTTATGTGAGGCAGAGCTTGAATGTGAACCCAGCATGGCCAAACTTTAAGTCCTGGGTTTGTCCTTTGTCCCCGTGGTTCCCAAACGTCAGCCCCTGGAATGATGCTCTCACCTGATCACTCCCAACATCCATTGGGCAGTGTTGTCAAAATACCTGGGCCACAGGCTTCAGAAAATCTAACCTAACAGATCTGAAAAGAAACCTGGGAAACTGTGGTGTTTTTTAATCTCCTTGATAATTTTCTGCAGCAGGACTTGGAAACCACCATAGCATATACTCCTCCAAGACTTTTTTCTCAGCAATTAATTAGTTGATTTCTTGGAAATCAACATGCTTTTCTTGCAGATCAAAGTATAATGTATCTATCACTCTTAGGGAATGGATCTGATCTTTCTATGAACAGTAAATTATATTTTCCAAATACTTAACATTTCAGTGTGCCTTAAGCTGGGACTTGAGATGGGGTGCTCCTT
This sequence comes from Trachops cirrhosus, assembly GCA_028533065.1. Taxonomy (NCBI): domain Eukaryota; kingdom Metazoa; phylum Chordata; class Mammalia; order Chiroptera; family Phyllostomidae; genus Trachops; species Trachops cirrhosus. Next base: position 176,453,931 of record CM052539.1, on the reverse strand, counting down.
TATGTTCAGAAAATTAGAGTACATCCTTGGGGCTAATCTGTCACCCACAATTGTGTTTTGTTGCAGAACTGTACAGTTTCCTTCAGGGATCAAAATTTTTCTTATTTCTTGGTGTTTAAGAAGGCCAGGGCTATGGATACTCAGGGCAAACGTCCCGTCTCTTACATACCTTTGATTTACTGCACCCACCCTCTGGGCTTTATTTATTTTAGATGTGGGCTATGCATCTGTTTCCATGAATTTTCTAAAATAAAATATGTGTTTTCCTAGGTCAGTTTTTCTCCTGGCTCCTTTTTAAAGCCAGTGTTGAGCATCTCTTGGGACCTGAGGTGAAGCTTTTTATGTCCTATGCTTTCTAGTTAGAGACTCTTTGTGTGCCCCTATGTCCAGGTCCCCAGAGTTTATTTCTCCTTCTCACTTACCCCTTTGCCGTGAAATGGTCCACAGCTAAACTAGAGCGGGCTTCAGCCAGCTACAGTGCGGGGGCCAAACCTAGCCTGACATCAATTTTTGTAAATACCATTTTATTGGAACACAATGGGGTCCATTCATTTGCTTGTCTGTGGCTGCTTTCACGCTACAGTAGCAAAACTGAGTGGCCAGAACTAGATAGAGACCATATGGCCTGCAACGCCAGAAGTAGTTTCTGTCTGGCCCTTTACAGAAAAAGTTTGCCAATCTCTGGACTAAAGGAATATTTCCAGTGAGATTATTTATAGTTTTTCCTCTAATCCTGGATGTATCAACCCAAACCACATATGCAGTAAGGATTTTGTCATGTACCTATTTCTGTTTATTTTCAATATGTAGCTTTAGGGTACAACATATATATTCTTTTTTCAATCCCATGCTCAGGTTTCACTGGTTATGAAAGAGGCAATGTAAAAATGATACAGTCTTGCCCAAAAAAGCCATTCTTTAATATATTTAAAATGAATTACTTCATTACATGTGTGAGGAATGGAGTACAGAGATTATTTGAATCTCTATTAATTTGCCATAATTCCCTCCACTGAATCTTTTCCCAGCTGCTAATGGGAACTTTGATTTCACCAATTTTTAACTTTCAATGTTGCTGATAACAATATATCTAATATCTAATAGAATATTAGCCCTGGAAAATAATTTTTTAGGAAAAAAATCTTTCTATGAATATAAAAAACAATGTGCCTAAAATAAAAAGTGTATTACTCTTTTCAAATCCCGCAAAAGCTACTAAAAATAAGTCCTCTGGATTTGGTATTTAGTGATTGCGGAAAAGCAGCTGGGTTGTAGCTGAAATCCCCATCCTGTCTTTAACTGTGCTCTCTTCCCTGGCAGAGTCATAGATATTGAAAAGTACCAGCGTGCCCTCTTGCGGCACGCTGCAGTTACTGTTCTTTTCTACTAAATTTAGAAGTTTGGTAAGGCCATTAAATTTTATGCAACTCATTTACAAGAGGCCACTCTATCTTCCATTTCATCTGTGATTGATTCATATGGAAAAATAATCAATAATATATGCTGGGACTTGCAGGATGAACTGCTAAAATTGCCCTGGCCTGTATTGAAATACGACTATCTGACACCCCGTCTGAGTTGCCAGGAGCAGTAATAAATCTGTCATCCATCTCTGGTTCATGGAGCTACTTTGTAAATGGAAAAAACATGAAGTCTAACATTAGCATATTCTCTCATGTCAGGTGTTATCAAAACTTCCATCTACTCTGCTTTCCAATTTGTGGATGTAGATATATAGATAAGTGTAAATATTTTTATTGAACGGCACATAAAAATCCCCCTACATGGAACAAAAAAGCTTTATGAAAGTCAAATCTACTTTCTTATTGCTGGTTGTCTCCTTTCAAGGGGTGCTCTGGGTACCTGTTCTGGCCACTTGACTTTGTTAACACATTGGATTAGACCATAGTGCAAGCCCCAAGGGTCCCCTAGATTGTATTTTGGCACTTGTGAGACCAGCTACCCATTATATATCTTCTTGACTGCTTGGACTTTCTGTTGTTTTTGTTGTTGTTTTTAAATATATACAAGACCCACCACTTACTAGTTTAACTGGGATCCCCTACGCAAGTTACTTTAACGCTATCAGCCTTAATTCCTCATCTGTAAAGTGGAGAGATCAGTAATGACAACATTAATGTAGCTGTCATGAGGGCGGGTCACTTAGAAAGAGTTCACTATGAACTTGAGGTGTCTCAACATGCTCAAACTCTGTCATTATTTAGTATTCTCCCTCTCCTTTTGTCACTCCCCACTTTTCTGGTGTATTTTTCGTCTGTTTCATTACATTGTTTTGTTTGTGTTTGCTTTTGCTTATTGTGTAGCCATGGAAAAGCAGGGTTTAAAAGTGTGAGTTCTTGTTTCACAGCCCAGCATTTCAATGGACTCATTGCTGTCTTGAACACAGGAAGGTTGCACTATAGGGCCAATACCTAGAAATGTAAATAACTGAGTATCTCCGAGGTACTTGGGTATGAGTCTTTGGACACCGTTTTTACTGGAGAGCTGAAATAGGCCTCCAGAAAATTTTTTTTTAAGTATGAAGAGTAATATAATGAAGTACTGTTTGTTCTTTCAATGGTTGGGAGATTCTTCTGCGTTTATCTGAAAGTTTCTAATGCAAGTTGCTTCCGTGAGAAAAAACTCCCACATCATGGATTTGTCCATTTTAGAAGAAGAATAAACATTGAATATGATACAACACTGGACAGAACAGATGCTCCAACTATTGAGGGCATATTTTTGTCCACAGCTTCATCAAACATCAAGAGTGACTTTCTAGGTCAGACCCAGCTGAAAAGTACTTATTTTAGAACCCTCATTTTTTGTTTCCCCAGCAATGCTATGACATCATGTCAAAGTTCTTACAGTCAGAATTAGGGCCTAAACATGCTTATTGATTCTCCTTGTATAATTTGTATTTGGAGGCATTCAATCTCCTCATTAGATGTAGCAATCCTAAAATATGCTGGGTGGGGGGTGCTTCTCAAGCAGATAATACTTAATAAATAGAATTTTTACCTACGCCCACCCTGGAATCCACGATTGTATTCTGTTACCTAAGAATTAAATGTTGATTCGCCAGGGATGATCACTATAGTAACTAGAAGGGCACTGGAACATTGAAAATGTGGGAAGATGTTAAATTTAGATCAAAGTAAGTATATGTCACATTATCAACCCTATTCCTGTAGGAGCTAATTTTCTTCAACAGATCTTCCTTATAAATCACATAAAAGGCTCTTTTCACTCCTTTGTGCCAATTTTCAAAACCATTTCAATTAGCAAAAAAAATCTGGCATTAAAAATCATTGTTTTCGGGTTTTTTCAGACTATAACTGAAAATAATCGTGTCCCCAATGCTATTTAGCTTTCACTGGATGATAAATAGTACAGATGTCTTGTGTTTTCTAGATACACACTTTTAAGTAACTCTTTTATTTTTTTAACACCAAAAATGCACCATCTGACCTGCATTGTGACTGCTGTGAATCATTCGAAGTTGGCATGTTGTAGGATTTTAGTGCTTTTTGTGGCATTAACTTCCCAATCCACAAACAAACAGCCTTCAAACTACCCAGAGGAGATCAAACAGTTGATTTTCCCAGGCATCAGAAAGAAGAATTCAATCCCACAAAATTAAATGCCTTTAGGAGAAAAAAAGTTACCATGTCTATGTTTGACATCAAAGACAGAAATATCTTCTGTCTCTGTTTAGTGTTCCCTCACTCCAGGCAGCCTTTTTTATTTTTTGCTTTTTCTCCATTTTTTTCCCTCCTGGCTGTCTGAATTTTAATTAGGAACCTGGAGGATAGGTTTGACCTTCACTTGTGCTCATTTTTTAATATTATACAAAGTCTAATAAAGGACTGTTCTGCTTCTTCACAAATGACTGACTCTGCTTCTTTGGTGCTCCCGACACAGATCTGTGGGGTGTTGGCGACCGTCTCCCCAACAGTAAACTCCTGAAGGCGGACTTCGTTCCAAGTAGCGCAAAAAGCTCATTGTTTGTTACACGTCCTGCTTTGTCCATCAGCTATTGTTGTCTAAAAATAACAGATACTCATGACCCAGCTTTTTACTAAAACTTTCAGCAGACATTGGCCTTCCTTGGATTGTGTCTCTGGAACAGCCGGGTGAAAGGCTGTATTCTGAAAGACTGTCTTTTGCTTCCAACCAGAACCCATGATGGATCAGGCACCTCCTATTGTCTGGACTGAGGAGCGGATGAGTGGCGCAGTGTTTCCTTGGCCCAACATGAGCAGCTGGATACAGTTCATGATGATCGAGATATATCTCCCCCTCTCCTCTGCCCAAAAGTCTGAGGAGAATGAGGTACAGTTCATTGCTAAAAAGAAACAATTCTTCTAGTAACTAGTCCAGACCCACAAGGAGTCCAGAGTGTCAGAGGTGAATATTCGTTTTCTGATGAGTTCTCTGACAATCCTTACAAAGTCTGCCTTGAGTGCGAGCCTGAGAATCCCTTTTCTCTGCAGGCTCCTTTCTCTCCCCCTTCCCCCAAGGATGCCTAGTTCCCTCCCTGGGGTGCTGACTCCATCTTGGGAATAGTGAAGGCAGTGAGATTCCTTGAAAGTTCGTGATGACCATTTCTCCTAGACAACTCAAGTTCTGTTATACTTACATTCTTGCTTCTAAGAAGAGGCTTAGGCATTTCAGAGTCTTCTGATTGGAGCATTTAAAATGTAAATAAACACTTTCCCTTATAACATTAACCACTGCTTATAGCATTAAGTTCAATGTACTTAAGATTCCTTTCACATAAGTCTGTGTTACAAAACCCCCCTCATTGGAGGTAAAGAAGGAAAAAAAGATTTTAAAAATATATACCCATTCAAGAAGTCCACACATGAATTGGTGCCTTCTTTGAACCAGGAATTGTAGTGGGTGCTGGGAATACAGAATGAATAATTCATGGGCATAATCTCAGTAGCCGGAGATTAACTAGGGGTGGGGCAGGAGTGGTAAACCGACACATAAAAAATTAATGGCAGTGCAGCATCTAGATATAAACAAAGTGTTGTGTTAGCCCTGAGGAAGGCCCTAGTCCTTGGGAAAGCCTGGATGAGTGGGAGGCAGGCACAAGAACAAAAGGAAAGCATGTACTTTGATTAATTTTCCTGGACGCAGCCTCCCTAGAGCCATTTCCAAGGTGGACATGTGCCATTTTGCACAGTGCGTTCACATTCTGCACAGCTGTTAACCACAGCGAGACAGTCACAGCCACTGAATGTCAAGGAGAGATGCCAGGAGGGAACGGTGGCACGGGTTTGAATAAACTTTGATGCTCAGGCCCCTGTAGAGTGTATCTGTTTGTAGAGCTGCCATAACAAAGTACCACTGATTAGATGGCTTGAACAACAAGAATTTATTTCCTCTTAGTTCTCAGTCTAGAAGTTTAAGATTGAGGTGCTGTCAGGGATGGTATCTCCTAAAGGCCTCCCTCCTTTGCTTGTAGATGGCTGCCTTCCTCAGGTGTCTTCACCTCGTTTCTGATAAGGAAGAACACCAATCATATTGAATTAGAGTCCATCCATATGACCTCATTTTACCTCAGTCACCTCTTCAGAGGCCCTAACTCCAACACAGTCACATTTGCACTGGGGGGTTAGGATGGAACAAAGATCTCTCTCCTTGATCCAGTTTTGGTCAGGCTCTTCTGAGTTCGCTTTTCGACTAGGCCTGACCTTGGTTGGGCTTTCATGCTATTCCTTGTAGAACTCCTTTCTAGCAAGAATCTTGTTAAGTCAATTTAACCAGAATCACCCATCATCACCCAAGTAAAATGTTCAACCTGGCCTGCCTTTAGCAGAAATCCTGTTAGGTTCGTTTGGGCAGAATCCTCCCTTACCCAGGATGTTTCCTTTTAGTAGTTTTCTGTCCACTGACAGCACCCCCACCCTACTTTTTGGCTACCAATTCCCATTTTTCCTTGTATTTGGAGTTGAGGCAATCTCGCTCCCCCTACTACAAAACCCCACTGTGGTGGTCCTTATACTTATTGTGATAATCCCCCTGAATAAAGTCTGCCTCACTGTTCTTTAAGAAGTGTTATGAATAGTATTCTCTTTAACAGACTTCAACATATAAATTGGAGGGGGAGGACACAACTCAGCCCATAAGAGCTTAAAACTTCAGGGAAGGTATGGTAAGGAGACTCCAGCCATGAACTTCTCCTTCAGGAAACAGGAGTCGGGGGAGGGGGTGCCGGGAGGAGAGATTCCTGGTTTTTTTGGAGCTCTGGAGGAGGACACTGATAGATTGGGGCAATCTGGAGCTCTGCACTGGGGAGTCAGGAAGGAAGAATGAAACAAAGTAGTTGGTTGTTGTCCTGTAGGATGACACCTCTGTCGGGTTTAGGAAAAATAAACTTTAGGAAAAAACAAAATCAACAAATGTTATGACATTTGTTATATGTCTTGCACGGCAATTGAAACTCCTACTACTATTTCACAACCAAAGAATCACTTTCATAATTATTACCAGTTATTGATTGCCTGCTCATTCAGTCCAGCCAAGAAGTTAAGGACAAGGGCCCTAGAGTCACAGATCCTTATGTTTGAGTCACAGCTCTACCACTTACCATGTGACCTTGAACAATTCAATCTCTCTGCACCTTATTTTCTCATCTGGAAAATTTGAATAATGACTATCTTCCTTAAAGGGCTCTAGTGAAGATTGAATGAGATCATAAAGATTATTGTTATTATTAATATTTTTCAGGAAATGTATATAGAGTAGATGTTTTCTATATTTTAATCTCCTCAAAAAAGTCCTGTGAAGTGTGTATCACCAGCCTCACAGTCTCCTAGTATCCCATCGACCCTGACAAAAATTTCCATGAGGAGATTCATGGAAGCTTTACTCCCCAGAACTGATGAAAAGAGTAGCTTCAAGATCACTTCCTTCTCTCAGCTTCGGAAGGTACATTCTATCCTGTGTAGCTGCTCTCCTGGCACAGTTTCTATGACAACCTGTCTCTGGGATATTTTTCTGCTCATCCATAGTACTCATGGCTCTTCTCGTTACAAAAAAATAAATCCATCAAATAAAGCCTCACATCAAGGTTTTGTTAATGGAAAACTTTTGTTCATGGGGAATCACAGAAAGAAGCCATGATGCTTTAAAGACTGTTTTTGTTTAAATGTTACAAAGGCCCATATGCGCTGACTCTCTCCAGCACAATAACTGGAGACATGTACAATTGTTACTAGTACAATACAAAGCAGAAATACAGTTTCATCCTGATATTGGAGCTTTCTTAAAATCCGTTTCTTGATGATTGTTTTGGATTTATTGTCGTAATGTTTCACAATACCACAGTATGTAAACACTGGGAACTCTTGTGTGAACAATTTAATTCTAATTTAACACCTAAGAATTAATAAGAAGTGGCCTAATAGAGTTAACACTCTAAGAACTGGCCAGGTGGCATTCAAAAGTATTCTTGTCAAAATCAGCACCAGAAGTTTTATTATTTATCATCTTCCAGGCCAGTAATTCATACCAGGGGGACAGCTGGTAAGGCCCTATGCCTCTCCCATCAGTGGACAATCCTGTCATCTGATCTAACTAAAGGGCTTGACCTCCCTCTATCAGAACACATGTCTTCATCTCGGAGAGAGCTTTCATGAAAGTGCTGGTCATTATGTCAAGTGTTGAGACTGGAAATATTCCAAGTATACACGGGCAGTATGATTGTTTTGTGCCTGCTTGCTAGTGAATATCTTTTTGCTTAAAATATTAGGGTCTGAAATGTGTTTTTGCTACATCTGCCTAGTGGAACGATGGTAGGTTGGAAACACAGAGCTGACACCCCCCTCTAAGGGTTGGGGAATTCTGATGAAGTCCAAAATGATCTGACATTCATGGAATAGTAAACTGGGTTAAGTTGGTTCAAATTCTCACCCTCTATCTCTCACATGTACCTCATAATAATCTTGTGTACCTGAATTTCCTCCTGTCACACTAGTATTTGTCTTCATTAACAGGTTCATTGATCTTCATGCAAACGCAGTCTACTGATTAGAACACCATATTCAGGCAGTGCAGAAATGCACTGGTTTCCATAACCACCACTCAGGCACTGAGTCATAAATCCTCATGATAGCTTTCAGACTCCTTTTTTTCCTCTTAAATAGACTTTATTTTTTAGACCAGTTTTAGGTTCATAGCAAAATTGAGTGGAAGGTACTGAGATTTCCCATGACCGTCTGTCTTCTCATACACACACAACCTCTCCCACTATCAACAACCCCACCAGAAGGGTGCATTTGTTGCAATAGGTGAACCTACACTGACACATATTTATCATCCAAAGTCCACAATTACATTAGGGCTCAGTCTTGGTGTATATGGTCTATGGGTTTTGATAAATGTATAGTGACACATATCCAACACTATAGTCACAACAGAATAGTTTCAATGATCTAAAAATCTTCTGTGTTTCGCCTATTTATCCTTCAACATATGAATTGTGGTAGGGGATGGTCTCCCCATCACCCCAGCCTCAGCAACCCCTAATTTTATTGTCTCCATGGTCTTTCCTTTTCCATAATGTCATATAGTTGGGATCATACACTGAGTATTTAGCCTTCTCAGATTGGCTTTTTTTTTTTCACGAGAAGTATGAATTTAAGGTTCTCCATATTTTTTATGGCTTGATACCTCATTTTATTTTAGTGCAGAAAAATATTCTATTGTCTGGATGAACCACAGTTTGTTTATCCTTTTACCTACTGAAGGACATCTTGGTTGCTTCCAAATTTTAGCAATTATACTACAAACATTCATGCACAGGTCTTTGTGTGGACATGTTTTCAACTCCTTTGGGTAATACTAAGGAATTTGATTGCTAGATGATACAGTAAGATTATGTTTAGTGTTATATGAGACTGCTAAACTGTCTTCCAAAGTGTCTGTACCATTTTGCATTCTGACTGGTAATGAATGAGAGTTCATCTTTTTTCACATCCTTGTCAGCATTTGTTGTTGTCAGGCTTATGGATTTTGGCCATTCTCATATTATGCAGTGGTATCTCCTTCATGTTTAAATTTACATTTCCCTAATAACCTATAAAGGAGAGCATCTTTTCCTATGTTTATTTACTATTTGTGTATCTTCTTTGGTGAGGTGTCTTTCAAGTCTTTTGCCATTTTTTTTCAGTCAGGATGTTTGTTTTATTATTGTTGAGTTTTAAGAGTATATTTTGGATAAGAGTCCTTTATCAGATATATCTTTTGCAAAGATTTTTCCCCAATATGTTCTTTTCTTGCCATTCTATTGAAAAGACTCATTTTTAATGTAGTGAAAACATGCATATTTGTTTGTGCATGGGTCTTATACCAATTTATTCCCTCTTTCATTCATTCAACATGTATTTATTAAGTACCTGCTAAGTATGAGGCACTGTGCCTGGCAAGCAGTAACCAACACAAGCATGGGGTTGCATATGCCTCTAAGCCATAGCACCTCATATTTTATTTTATTTATTTATTTTATTGTTATATTTATATTTATATAAATATTGTTATATTTATTTAAATAAATAAAATATTTATTTTATTGTCGTATTTATTAATTATAATAAATTATAATTAATTTATTATGAGAGGGTCACATTAAATGTATTGTATATTATCTCATCTTCACAACAACCCTATTGATAAATATTATTATGAAATCCCTATCTTACTTTTATTTTTATTTAATCTTTATTGAATTTTTTTGTGACAACTCATATTTTCAGTCCTCAAACTTGTATTCACGCCCTTTGTGATTTAGCCTGTGGAATACTGTGAAACCTGTCCTTTTCTCTTTATTCCCAGAGATTACCCTAGTTACTCTCCTTATTATGGCAGATGATCAGACCTAACTGGTCTCATTTTTCAATAAGGTCTCCCCCTTCCAATTACTTCTCTACATGCGTGATAGTTATCCTTCCAAAATTTAGATACAATCAGGTTATATTTCTGGTTTAAAATGTATATACCCACAACTATAGCAGGTATCAGTTTTATTCTGCAACACTAGAATGAAAGAGACATCACTTCTCTTAACTTCTCTAAAATAGTTAAATGATGCTGAGCCCTCTTCTATTTAGTCAATGAGAAACTCAATTTCAGTCTCATTATTGGGCTCCTTCCTTCCACAAAGAATCCTCTGAAATGTACAGAAATCTCATATAGAATATTCAAGAATGAGCTCTTGGGTCTTAGTTTACAAGGCTCACCTTTGATCTTCACCTTGACTGCATCCAGGTGGTCCTATGCCAAGCCTAGATCTTTAGAAATATTTGGTTTCTAGCCAGCAAAGCAAAAGTATCTGAGACAAGGAAAAGCAAAAGTTAAGCACCTTCTTTGGTGGTAGGAGATAAAAAAAATACATAAAACAAGAGAAACAAAACCACTAGGTAATATTTCAAATTATCCTGCCTCTTGGAGAGTCCAAATTCCTCAGCATGGCCACAAGACATAGCTGTACTTTGCAACTTCACCTTTATCCCATGATGTGCTGTACCCAGTTCACACCAGCTCATGACAGCAAAGTGCTAGATTTTCAGGGCTGTTGTGATTTAGTTGTTAATCATAACTTTTATTAAAAATTAAATAATAGTATCACTCATTACCCGTTCCCATCTCCCTAGGGAGCCCATCCCCATCTGAGCTCTCAAGGCACTTTGTAAGTACTTGAATTACAACAAATCCGACACTGTTCTTAATTGTTGTTCTCACTAAAATATCCCCAGACTACAAGCTTGTCAATAAGATTTTTCATTGGGAATTCAATAATTGTTTGGTGAATGAATGAGGGAATGACTCTTGAAGGTTAAAACTTATTCCCTTCCTGGTATCTTGGAATTACGTCTCTATCTAGCAGCATTCACAGTTTCTCAACTCAAGCTTTATATACCTACGAGCCCGAGTCCTTCACATTTTTGGATCACTCATCACAGGGAAAGCTTGGTTTCCCTCCAGAAGAGATGTGACTTCCATTCTCTAATGCTTTTACTCTGGGGACGATAAAAATTCAGATCAGATACAAGTAGTAAAGTCACAAAGAATGTTTAAAAAATCCATGATGTAGCAAACAAGTCTCAACGTCCGTATTTAATGCCCTGTGGTCCATGAGCCTAAAATGAAATGTCCAAGTGGCTGGTGGATAAGCCAGTGCAGGGCTCCCTTCAGCCCAACTGATATTTTGGAGGCAGAGAGTGGATATGATGAAAACTGTGAGGCTGGTGGATGTACATGGCATTGCTGGGTAGGTTGGTAGATGGACCAAATAGCCAGGAAGGTTGCTCATCACATAGATATCCCTGGGAAACATCCTCTAGGAAATAATGCCATGAACATTCTGGAAGGTTCTGTCAAAAATGTGACAATGACTGGGGAAAAAAACCACGAAGGTTGAAAACCATTGCTTTTGATCTCAGACTAAGCAACCCCAAGTACGGAACTGCTTAACCTAATTTCTGATTCCACAAACAGCTTTGGGGAAATAGTCATTGCTTTGCCCTAGTCTTCCCAGAACAAGAAGCAAACGTCCCTGAGGACACCAAATGACACCACCACCCCACCGCCAAGCTGGCACCGGCAAAAATGTAGGCTATTTACAGAGAGCACACCGCCTCTGCTGTGAGTGGGCAATAAACTACCAGGGAGACGCGTGCAGCCTGCCTGGAGACAGGGTTGCTAGGTGCCTCTGAAGTAGTGAGACCGAGAGGTGTACGTATTCCCCCCACACTTCTTATTTTACACAGTGACAGTTGGAGCCTGGAAACAAAAGCGAAGCACAGCATCTGTGGTATTAGAAATAATGACCAGCCAAGTGCCCCATGGAGCAGAAGGAGCAGGACTGAGGCTTTTATCAAGGGCAGGAGAAAAAAGTAATATGATTTGGTTTCACCATAATTGCTTAAGCAGCCTGGGTGAGAACTAATTATGAGTTCATCTGGCTCCAGAGAAACCCCCCTCTTCCCTTCTCCAGGATGGTACTAAAATATCAGCATTGCATCACCAGAAATCACTCCCATTGGTGGCCTTTCTTAAGAAGAGCAGCGGCTCGCTCTCTCTCTCAGAAAGTCACTGAAATCTCTAAACCCAGGAATTTATATATTTCCAAGGCAAATAACACATTCTTGGCACTCACTTTTCCCTTGAAAACTCAGAGTGCTTGCCCAGTATTATATCATAGATGAAATGTTGTTTTAAAAATGTAGGAGTGACGAAATGCAGAGAAGAAAACGAAGGGACAAGTTACAGGCCCTACGTTACTACAACAGCCCAGCCATTGTTAGGCTTGGGGGAAATACTGGGTTTCAGAAGCAGGCTGTTCATCGATGATATCTTGACACTTTGGAGCATCACCAGACTCCAGTGGCCCTAAAAGACAAGTACTTTTCCTCAGAAAGTTGGTCGTCTAATTAACAAAGCAGCAGAGCTAACACTGGAAGTCAGCAGGATAGGATTTGAATTCCATCTGGGTTAGTAGTCCAAATTACGAATCTAGGTGAGAGCTAAGTGATGCTGCTCAAATATGCTTAGTTGGACTCTCTGTGAGCTTGGAGAATGAGGCGAGTGGATTGTGATAACCGAAAGAACATGTGTTCAAATCCCGGGATCAACTTGGGTTCAAATCCTGACTGATACTTAACAGCTATATGGAAGTTAATTGCCTTCTCTGAGTGTCAGAGTCAACTGAGAAATGAGGTAAAAATATCAGTCCTTTTGCAGCATCTACGTAAGGATGGGAAATAATATGGAAAGTGTCTATGTGGTACTTGGAACAGAGGATGTGCAAGATAAATGGTAGCACACGTCCCAGTTCTCTCTCAATGAGAAAGTCTAACCTGAGTGCCACTGTGCAGGTGACAAAGACATATCACCCATGACTTTGTCTTCTGAACCACCACAATTCAGTTAGATGGGGCGGGTGGTGGAGGGGGAGGATGACGGAGGGGGAGGGGATTAGGAGCTGTCTGAAGCAAGCAGCAACAAAACAACACTACAGTATTGGATTCTAAATCATGTGGTGCAGATTCGAGGCAGGGTAGGAGTTCAGGGAAAAGGAAGGACAATGTGGCAAACAAAAACTTCATCCAGAACTTGAACAGAAAAACAGACACAAACAGGATTTGCCAACTGCTAAGATTTACACAGGAGCCAAACGGTTGATTTAACAAAAACAGAAGACCAATCCATTGAGAAGAGATTCATTTTAGCACCCAAAGGACATGCTAGAAAAATCAGCCAGCACTGGTTGCTTATTCTGCAAGGTCACATTCTCAAAGAAGACTGAGCCCCTTTGGAAGTTCCACATGTGGACCCTGCCCAGACTCACCGGTGGTGGGTAGGAGCTGAGCGGCCATCTTTATTTTGCAAGAAAAGTCGGCTTTCAGTTAGGAAATGAGGGAAATAAAATATCCAGCTCCATAAAAAGTCCAAACTGCAATACAAGTTTAAAATGTATCACTTTGTAAAGTAAATTGCTTACTCTATCCATGATTTTGTTGATCTCTCTTGTCATAGATCCCTTTAAATATGTATTGGGCTTATGGCCAATTCCATAAACATGGATGAACAATAAATAGCACCTCATCTTGTATAACTTAGAATAATTTCAATATGCACCCACAGGAAAATGCAACCCTCATAATTATTGCCCTTTTTCTTAGTGCAAGGAGTACCATGCTTTATATTTTGTACAGATTTGCATAAATACCATTGGAATTTGAATATAAGTAATATTTTTCCAAAAATTATGCCATGGAAATAAAAGGAATTGCCCTATACTTCAGTCTTTACAAAGTTTCTTGTGTTATAGGAGGTCTATTTAGTTATCTTGAAAACCTAATTGCATATATGTGAATAAAAGGTATCAGTTTTCTCTATTTTTTCTTAGAGATAAAGAAGCTCACCTTATATGTGAACCTATACAAAGTCTTTCCTGTTATGGAAGGTCTATTCAATTATCCCAATTCAGTCTCAATAAGTGCAAGTTCAAATGCTTCTGGAAGTCAGCTAAAGAATAGAGACAAAAATATTTTATATAGATTTGAAATAATTCATAGAGACATGACTTCTAAATTATAACAATTGGGTGACATTGTAAATAATTCTTTTAAAGATCAACTTCAAAAGCAGTATACTAAGCAATTAGATTGGAAAGATTATAAATATAAGCCTGTGGTATAGATTGAATGTTTGGATCTCCCCAAAATTCATATCAGGGTCTGGCAGAAATAAGGCCTGCTTGAGTGTGGTTGGTAGTGTAATAATATGGGTATAATAATTTATAGTTTTAATTTGAACATTTCACCTAAAATATCATATGATGTATTTGAGTGTGATGTTATGTTACAGGATTACATGCTTATGATTTTGTAATAAAAGATTCTGTAATAAAAAGGGGCGTTATTTGTGCTGAGCCCTGTATTAAAATTCTAACCCAAATGTGATGGCATTAGGAGGTGTGGCCTTTGAAATGTGATTAGGTCATAAGGGTGGAGTCCTCAGGAATGGGAGTAGTGTCCTCACCAAACACCAGTGCCTTGTTATAGAACTTCCTGACCTGCAGAACTGTGGGAAATAAATGTTGGTTGTTAAGCCATTTCATCTATGATATTTTTATTATATAGCAGCCTGAACAAACTAAGAAAACACACTCATGAAATAAACTAACTGTGAAGTAAAGGGGACCCAGTGACTGAAGAATACTTTGTTTTTCATACTTTTCTGAAACCCCAAGAAAACGTGGTAAAGAATTTTTTTCCAGGACATCAAATCATAAGGAGAAAGAATGTGTAAAAACAAGACAGCTTCAAAATTTGATAGTTGGGAAGATTAATGAAAGGGAACTGATGTGCCAGGTTCAAGAATGCTGGGTCCCAAGACGGGAGGAAAGCTGAGAAGCGTTTGATTACACACAAGTCTTGAGAGCTGGAGACACCGGGCAGCTCAGGAAGTGGACTGAAAGTGGAGCAGAAAACAAGAGGCAGTTAGAGCCTCAAATCTCCTCTCCACCCCTAGCAAAAACCTCAAAGTTTATTTTTGGGAAACGCTAAAACACGGGGCTCTGGGAGAGCTGGGGGGTGGGGCCCAATACAAGATAGAAAATTAAGGTTAGGTGCGTGTTGGTGTAGGGAAAACAAAACTCATCCCTGCCCCCTCCTCCTCTTCCTCTACCTGGCTCTCAGAATGCTAGCAATTGGACCAGAAAGCAGCTCAACGCTATTTCTCCAGTGAATCCACCCAATTCGCACACACACCAAAAAATATTCAAAGAGAAAGCCTGGACCTGCATTGTTAATACAGTACTCACCAGCCGCTTGTAGTGATTTACATTAAAATTTAGATTAATTAAATTAAGTAAAATTGGAGCATCAGTTCCTCAATAGCCCTAGCCATGTTCCAAATTATTAACAGTCAGGTGTACTAGTGGTTATGGTATTGGACAGTGTCAATATATAACACCCCATCATCACATAGAGTTATAACAACAATGACCCAGAAAAGTCTCCCTACAGCAAAGTCAACAGTATCCACTCTCATACTCTAAGCATGCCACACTCTTAAATGCGTGTCAACACAAAGGATCACGAAGTATCTTGGACATCTTTTAATACAAAAAAATAGAGAACTGAGTTACAGTTTAAGCAAACTGGAAGAACCAGAGACAATATAGAGAGAAGGAAATATTTTATCATTCATATATTTATGAAGGAAAGAGAAGATATTGTGTCTATGAAACAAGTATAGCTTATTGTAAAAAAAGTCATAAGTAAATATATAACATATAAGAAATTTTAAAAATACAATTGCATAAATGAAAAAGTCAGTAAATTGTTAAAAGTTAAAATGGAAGAAATCTCTCAGAAAGAGCAAAAAATGACTCAAAAAATGGAAAAGAGGAGATAAAAGTCAGAATATTAGAGGACAAGTTCACAAATTCAACATTCAAATAAAAGGAATCCTCAGGAACTATGACATAGAAAATGAGGGGAGCAAATTATTTAAGATACATTATTTAAGATATATTTTAAGTAACTCTCCAGAACAAAATGACCTAATATTCAGTGTGAAAGTGAGCCCAGAATATCCAGGTAGCGGTTGAGAACGAACCACACCAAAGTCATGTCGTTGTGAAATCGTACAGCACCAGGACAAAGGTAAGCTTGAGGGTACGGGTGCGAGAGGGAGGTGGTCATCTAAAAAAGTCAATAATCCAAATTGCATTGAATTTTTCAACATTAAACTGGAAATATAAAAGCAATACCTTAACAATTTGTGAAGACAGTATTTTTCAACGTAGATGTTGGTATTCAGCCAAACTATCAATTAAGTATGAGGGAAGAATGAGGACATTTTCACACATTCAGGGCATCAAACATTTTACATCACCTGTAGCCTCTCTCAGATAGCCACTTTGAGATTGTGCTGAATTCACAGGAGGGAAACAAAGAAAAAAGAAGGTGATCCCCTGGAGACAGGAACCCCACAGGAGAGACAAAGTGGAGAGAATCACAGAACCCTGGTCAAGAGTAATTCCATGGTCACGGCAGTGTGGAGGCCCTGAGGGTAGCCCTTCTGGATTAGGGCAGGTTAATGTGCTTCAAGAAATGCCAGAATAACTTGTGTCTGAACACAGCAAGAAGAGATTTAAGCAAATGGTAGAAAGTGTCAATTAGGAAGAGGTAGAAAACTAATCAAAAAAATTTAAGAAAATTATTTAATCCAGAGAAAACACAGTTGTCAATGGGAGGAATAATCTTACTTGTATAAATCATTGTATTTACATGGCATAGGTATGAATAGCATGTACATCATCATAGTAATGCAACAGTTTTTCTCTAATCTAATTATAAAATAACTAAACTATACTAGAAAGACGAGCAAAAAGGAGTGTATGTGATTGGGGGGGTGTAGGGAACTAAAGAAAATTCATCTTCTAAAATGGGATATATTAATATTAATAGATGACGACTGAAACTAAAAAATCAAGAATGAAAATTTCACAATAACTCTGGGTGTAAGAAATACCACATTTTTTATTTTGTTTTTATCAAGTTAAGCTCTTAGAGCAGAAATTGCCTGGCAGGAAATTCCATTTTGGTCATTACTGGACTGCTCTCCTCTGCTCCCATTTCCCGGTGATTTAAAGGTTGGGGGTGGGAATGTCTTCTGCATTCTGAAACATTGAAGGGAAGGCTTGTTGTGGTCTCTGCTGGTGCCCGCTGCTTTGCTCAGTTGTGCTCATGGATAAGCTTGAACAAGGGTCTCTATCATCACAATTCCTGAGACCTTGGCTCCTGGAGTCCTTCCTCCCTAACATCCTAATCCAGTCGCCACCTACCCAACTGGAAGGTAGCATGCAGGCCCTGCTTCTCCTTCTTTGGAAACCACCCAATCCCCTGCCTCCTGCTTCTCTCAAGGAATTGCTTGCTTGTGGCCAGTTTTATTTCCACCCCCTCAAAAGCCTTCATCTTTCTTCTCTTCCACTCTGGGTGATGTGGCATAATCCCCACAATGGGTCTAGTGTTCCAAAACCAAAACCAACACAAAGGAATGAAGCTGTCCTCTGGCAATATCTGCTTTCCTTTCAGCATCCCAAAGTCCCTGGGGCAAAGAAACACAATGGCTTGGCTACTTCTTGGAATTGGAATGGGAAAAATAGCTTTAGCAGTGAAAACCAAGTGCAATTAAAAAAAAAATGTAGAGCAATTAAAATTAAAAATCCTGCCTTTAATAGAAATACACATATACATATATAGTATAAAGAAGCAGGTATATATAATTATATCTATAACATAAGCAGTTGAATGAATGCCTGTATGAAAACACGACTTTTACTATAAAAGCAGTAACTTATTACGATGACCTGTCTCATCCTCCAGTTTTCTATTATTGCCTTTGAGCCACATTCCAAACCCAGGGAAGAAACATGTTTATAAAACTGCAAAGGTCAAGGCCAGTAATGGAAATTGATTTTACATGCTCAGTGGAGTGTTTTTAAAACCATGGAACAGTCTAAGGGAAAAGAAATCTATTTAATTACTCGACAGTCTTTTGTAGTCCATTAAAAAGGCTCCACAATTGTCTACCTCTCCTGAACCAACTTAACATAAATCCCTCCCATTAAAGAAGCACTTCTTAGAAATTGCACAGAATGTGCTCTTCTGAGGAGGTAGAAACTCCAGCCTGAGGATGAACTCACTGTGAAAATAATGATTCGGACATGAGAACAACCTGCTTCCTTTAAATGTTTTTAACGAGGCAGAAATTTTCACGTGACACTTCTGCCCGATACCTGAGTAGCTGGTCCCTCTGAACTTGTATTTTTCTCCCCTCACTTTCTGTTTGACGAGATGATAGGGAAGAAATCAATAATAGCCTCTGCTTCAGGAGCAATTATGGTGCATTTTTGCCTTTCTTCTCTCTGAATTTGAGTCTATCATGGTCAACACTAAAAATCTTTTCCCCACATTTCAGAGCAAATTTGTGTCCTGTAATTTGAAATACGATTTTACTCTTATTAACAATTGATTGCTTTTTAAACTTTTATCATTTTAGATGAGAAATAAAAAAGAAAAAAGCATATAAATTAGAAATAAGGAGCTGTATATCTGAATGACTACTTAGTTACACAACCGAGTGTGCTTGTCTTGATAGGTCAGAGCTCAGATGAGTCTCCTGGGACATTTTTTTCCAGTTAGGGGAAATCAGGCTGCAAGTCTTTCTTAAGATCATTATGTTCATTAGATCATTAATTCAAGTGATTCCATTTAATTAAAGTTCCTGAAGAAAGGGCATAGTCAAGTACTATTGTCTGGAATTTTAGTAGTCTTTTAATTAATTAATTATGCATTAGTTATACAATATGTATTCTAGGATAATAAGTTGAAAACCAAGGCAAATGATTTATACTATTAGTTTGAACAAGTTATGTTTCAGATTGATTGATAGTGTTCTCTCTCCTTACTAACAAGGCTTCACTATAACTGCTATGTCAAGGTAGGTACTCATTAAAAGCTACTTCAACTTTCTTATCTTATCTGAAATTTAGCTTTCTCCTAATTCCTTCCCTTCTAGCCCATTCCATGACAGCCTCTCCCATCTACTAGTCCTAAATCTTCAAGAGTTGCCATTTATATTCTTCCAGACTTCAGTCTCCAGCCTTTAAAAGAAAAACAAGCAAACACTACCCTCAATAATTTCCATTCCTCTTTTGAAATTCATGGTATTTGCTTGTATTAGCTAGGCCAGTCTCAGCCAGTTATCCAGGACTTTCTGTAAGATTTTGAATTACTAGGTTTTCTTCTTCATCTATGACAAACTAGGAAATGGGACCCCAAAATATACCATAGCCTAGTCCCTGGAACCTGTAAATGTTATCTTATTTGGAAAAGAATTTGATGTGATTAAATTAAGGATCTTGAGATGAGGAGATTGTCCTGGATTATCTGTGTGAGCTGTAAACGCTGTCATACATGTCCTTATGTGAAAAAGGCAGGGGAAGATTTGACACAACCACGAAGAAAAAGGCAATGTGAAGATGAACCAAGAGACTTAAAGATGCTGGCCCTGAAGACTGAAGTCATCATAAGCCAAGGAATGCCAGTAGCAGAAGCTGGAAGAGAAAAGAAATTTATTCTCCCTTAGAACCTCCTGATACTTTGATTTCAGTCCAGTGGTACTCATTTTGGACTTCTGGCCTCCAAAGCTGAGAGAGAATAAGCTTTTATTGTTTTAAACCACCGAGTGTGTGGTATCACAGAGCCATAGGAAACTGACATACTATCCTACTCTTTCCTTTCATTCTCTAAGACTTCACTATCTATAAAGAGCCAAGAAGCCATATAGACAATCAGTAGAGAAATAAAAGGCCATGCATCATCGCAAGACCAACGTAGTAACCAACATCCTTAAATATTACCAAAAGTTGACACAAAGATTTTAAAGTGCCTGTTGGATTAGAGAATCATGAAGTCTTCAATAACCACAGAATAGTTTCAGTACAGTGTTAGGGATGACCGTCCCTATCCAGTATGCAGTAGATTGAGTAGTGAACAGGAAGTCAGAATGACAAAATCAGTGATAGACCCCATTTTTAAAAAGTGTGCTTGTATATACAGAAATATAAGGCAATTATTTGGAGTTGAATATGAGACAAAAATAAATTTTTATTTTTAAGGGAGAGACTTGAGGATAGTCATAAGAAAACAACCAGTAGAGGAAAAAGACTGAACACACAAGAGGAGAGATACTTCATAAAATAAGTTCTCTGAAGAGGTGGGCAAGGCTAAGCACAAGCTAGCTACTATATTAAAAGATCAGCTATGAACAGATAGATACCATTTCCTCGGAGATGGGGATGAAGAAAGTAAAAAATGGTAGAGAAGCAACCAGTTTTGTGTTAACATATGGCAGGTTGCATTTTTCACCCGTATGCTCTTCAGTAATGTAACTGTACCACTCCTCCAACAAAAGATGGATTCCTCCTCCTACCCTTGAATTAGGTGGTTCTTAGTGATTTGCTTGATTGATGGAATGCAGAACTGACTTCCATGCTGGGATTTTCATGGCTTATGACCTAGATTTGGAATGCTTGCTCCTGGGCCTTGCCCTTTCTGACCCAGCCACCATGTGTGAACAGCCAATGGAGTCCCACCCCAGCTCCCAGCTTGTAACTACCATTGGTTGCCAGCCATGTGGGAGCGACATCTTGGGTATCCAGCATAGTCAAATCTTCAATTGTCTATAGGTCAAACTGACTGTGGGTTAAGCTAAAATTGCATGACAGACCCAAAATGAGAATTTCCCAGCTGTGTCTGTCAACACACAAAATCTGAAGAAAAAAAATTTTTTGTTTTAAGCCACTGAGTCTTGGAATGTTTTGTTATTCAGCCAAAGCTAATTGAGTACAGAAGAATGGGGAGTTAAGAGTTCATGCTTTATTTTCTCTTAGGCAAGTAAAATGCCAAATGATTTGGAATAGCAAACATAACGAATGAAACAGATAATTGGTCAGAAACTTGTAGAAAAATAATTCAGCAGTGTTAAGAGTCCATTTCATGTCACAGACCCATTGTGATGGCACCAATCTCCTTTACGATTTTTCTCTAAAATGAGCACTCAAAAGATGAATATAGGTTTGAGGTGTGGCAGTACAAATACACAGAGAAACACGGGGCCCAAAGAGCGGAGAATGGTGTCGAGGAAGTGGTGAAAGCAGTTAGCTGGTGCCTAGGAGCAGGGCTGAGTGGTGCTCAAGGCACAGAGCTCAGGGCCCACAAAAATGTTTCACTTTCTTTCAGAAACAGAAGAAAAATAAACTTTAAGGCCAAAGAAAATGTTGAATATATTATATTTACATTTATATAAATGCAACTGTAAAATAGAACTTGTTTCTTTTTTTTGTAATTGAGCAAGACACCAATGGAGGAAAAAGTATTTAGGGCTGAGGAAAATCATTATGTGGTCCTACCTGGGAGGGGCAGACAATATGAGAAAAAAGAAGGACGTTAAAGGTCAAAGGTCTTAATGAAACTATTATAAATTTGCATTCACATTAAGAGAGCAAGAGACCTAGAAGGATAAGAAATTGTGATGAGGAAGGGGCATATGAGAGTTTTAAGTTTTTGGAAAAGAAGAAGGATCTCACAGGTGTTGAGGAGCTCTGAAGTATGCTGGGGAGGGGCGGGAAAGGAGAAGGCTTTCTGAGCAAAGGAGAACAAAGACGGTGGTGGGTAGGTTAAGAAAGCCCTTAACGTTGAAGTGATTCCCCCATCGTGGAAGGAGTTAGAAAGACTAGGATTCTAGTTGGACCAAAGACCTATGTATAAAAACAAACACACAAAAATTAAAGTCCTGGAAGGAACAAAGAGACATTTTTTTAGTTGACAATTACTGACAAAATTTGCATTAAGTGGAATTTTGAGAAGCTCCTAATCAAGTTTTAGAAAAATGGAATATATTTTAAATAATTCTTTTCTACCAAAACTAATGTGAATTCCTTTTTTTTAAGTTGAGATATAATTGACATATAGCATTACACCAATTTCAGGTATACAACATAATGATTCAGTCAGTATTTACATATATTGCAAAGTGATCATTACACTAAGTTCAGTTAATATCCATCACATAGTTACAAATTTTTTTTTTGTGATGAGACCTTTTTACATCTATTCTCTTAGCAACTTTCAAATATGCAACACAGTACTGTATTATTAACTATAGTCACCATGGAGAACAAAAATTTAAAAAATTATTTTACAATAGGGAAAGTATAGGTATAATATAAAATATAGATAGCAAAATGGAAAGATTGATAAACTACAATGCAAATAAAATTATTCTGCATGAGAAACACCACAAC
This sequence comes from Trachops cirrhosus, assembly GCA_028533065.1. Lineage (NCBI taxonomy): Eukaryota > Metazoa > Chordata > Mammalia > Chiroptera > Phyllostomidae > Trachops > Trachops cirrhosus. The sequence continues at coordinate 176,431,535 of CM052539.1, read as the reverse complement.
CAAGTGACAATTCAGCAAACTTGGAAAAAATATATATTGCAGCTCATATGTCAGTAGAGATCTATTTTAATATATAAAGACCTGCAATAAAATAGGAAAATAGATAAGGGTTCTGCACTGAACTCTAACATGTGTCAGGTTTCACCCACGCCACCAAACAATTCTCTGATACCTGCTATGTGTTCTACACTTCAACTCAATTCTGACATTATCTACACAGAGAGATCATCAGATTCCATAGGTTAAAGGCTCAGTCCCACAAGACTGCCTTCCACTTCTGATGCCAATCACAAGTTCAGCTGTTACTTGTGCTTCTGACAGAAAAGCTATAAATCAGAGGTTCCCACAACCTCCTCCTTGGGTTCAATGAACTTGCTAGAGCAGCTCACAGAACTTGGGAAACATGTTTACTCACTAGATTATAGGTTTATTATGAAGGATATTAAAGGATACATTAACAGCCAGATGAAAAGGTACATAGGGCAAGGTCCCTAAACAAAGGAGCTGTTTCTGTCCTTGTGAAGTTTAGGGTTCAGCACCACTCACCAATCCAGAAACTCTCCAAACCTTCTCCTTTTGGATTTTTAATGGAGGTTCCCATAGGCAAGATTGCTTAAGTCATTAGTAATTGATGACTGATTCAACCTCCAGCCCTTTTCCTCTCCCCTTTCTGGAGGTCAGGAAGGGGTGGGACTGAAAGTCCCATCGCTCTAATCACGTGATTGGTTCTCCCAGCAATCAGCCCCCAACCTTAAGTGCCAAAGTCACCTTATTAACATAACAGAAACCACTTATATTGCTTTCATCCCTTAAGAAATTCCAAGGGTCTTAGGAGCTCGGTGCCAAAAACAGGAACCAAGACCAAAATAGAAGGTCCAGGAGAAGTAACGCCTGCTTGAGTGTGGTTTGTAGGGTAATAATATGGGTGCAATAATTTATCATTTTAATTTGAACATTTCACCTAAATGTCATATGGTGTGCTTGAGTGTGATACTGTTATAGTATAGAATGACATGCTTATGATTTTGTAATAAAAAATTTGTAATAAAAAGGGACGTTATTTGTGCCAGACCCTGTATATTTTTTTCTTATTATAAATCAGTATCACAATAGGCAAAGGAGATAGCTTAACAATTCACTGAAAAGGAAATATAGCGTTAAACATTTGAAAAGATATGCATCCTCACTTAAAGTAGGAAAAGCACAAATTAAAACTCCAATGAAATATTTTTTCAATTATCAAATTGGCAAAGGTGAGAAAAAGAATTAAATATTGCATTGTCAGGAATAATTGGAAACTGACTCAAACCTTGCTGATGAGTGTAAATCAGCACACAGCCTACGGAGAGCAATGTTGTCAATATCTATTACAACTTTAAGAAAGTAAATAACTTGGATCCAGCAATCTCACTTCTAAGAACTAACTGATGCTACAAATAACCTTCCTCTTAAAGGACCCGTGCACAGACTTGCTCGGACTCACTGGCTCTGAGCTACAGCACTGGGCTGCAGCTAGAAAGATGCCAGGGACACGGGGGCAGAAGCTGAATTGTACGGCTGTGGGGTGGGAGTTGAGAGAGCAACTGTCTCCCAGGTAGAAGTGCTGGCAGAAGCCACTGTTTTTTGTTGAGACCTGTCTCCCAATGGAACCAGCAGGTGGGCACCATATATCAGTCTCCATCAACCTGGCTAACACAGTTACCCTGGTGATTCCCTGAGCCACCCTGCCCGACCCAGCTTTCGGCCCACCCAGCCATTTCCCGTTGCTTTTCAATGCAAATGACCTGTCTTGCCTCAGGCTTAGGACTTTCTTAAAATTTCCCAAAGGTTCACAAACCCCAAACAAGCAGCATGTACTCTGGTCTCAGTGTGCTCATACCTCTTGCTAAATGGCCTCAGGCGCTGAACTACCTGATCTCAGTTCCAAGCCTGGCCTCTCCAAGGCCAGTACAAGTAGAAACTATCTGCAGATTGCTTTGTAGCTCATGCAGGTGGCTGATACTGGACCGCACCTCCCTGGAGGCCCTGTGGTCAGCTTCAGACCACACCAAAGCACCACACCCAAAGGGAGGACTTAGCCGGCTTCTGAGCCCCGCTGAAGTAAGTCCTGCTCCATGGAGTTGGCCCCTGCACAACGGCTACTCCACTGTTGTCTCAGCCAGTCCTCTCCACAGCCCATGGGCCTTTGGGCCCTCCCATTGATATGCCAACAGCAATTAAGGCTCAACTACAACAGGAGGGTGCACAGAGCCCACACAAGGGGTGGACACAGAGGGCCCAGCTTGAGTGACCTGGAAGGCTGTGCCACTGGGCTCTTCAGGACACCTACTACATACGGCCACTCTACCAAGACTTTGATATGTTGCAGCTCTACCTAACACATAGAAACAAACACAGGGGTCCTGCCAAAAGGAGGAGACAAAGAAACATGGCCCAAATGAAAGAGAAGAACAAAATTCCAGAAAAATAACTAAATAAAATGGAGACAAACAATCTACCAGATGCAGAGTTCAAAACACTGGTTATAAGGATTTTCGATAACTTAGAGGAAGAGTAGATGAAATCAGTGAGAACTTCCACAAAGAGATAGGATACATAAAAATGAAGATAGAAAACAGAATCTTTGCAGGTCAGAAGGGGCTGGCACAAAATATTCAAACTGATGAAATCAGGGTTCTACAATGAAGATTACTCTATCCAGCAGAGCTATCATTTCGAATTGAAGGACAGCCCGGTTAGCTCAGTTAGTTAGAGCATCATCTGGATCTGCCACAGTTATGGGGTTCAATCCCTAGTCAGGGTGCTTGCAAGAAACAATCAACAAATGAATAAATAATTAGAACAACAAAACAATTTCTCTGTCTTTCTCTCTCCTCTTCTCTCTTTCTTCTCTCTCCCTCTCTCTAAAATCAATGTTAAAAAACAAGAAGCGAAAGACAGTTTCCCAGACAAGAAAAAGCTAAAGACATTCATCATCAGCAAACCAGTATTACAAGAAATGTTAAAAGGTCTTCTTTAAGAAGAACTAAAAAAGATTTTAAAATATGAATGATAAATGACCATAAATACATATCTATCAACAGTACTTTTTTCAAAATCTTTATGGCATTTTTTTCCATTACCATTTAGCCCCCTTACACACACACACACACACACACACACACACACACACAAAAACACACACACCCACCGCCCCCTCTCAGCAATCACCACAACAGTTACTTTAAGTACAAATGGATTAAATGTTCCAGTCAAAAGACACAGGGTAGCTGAATGGATCACAAAATAAGACCTTTACATATGCTGTCTACAAGAGACTCACTTCAGATTCAAAGACACATACAGACTGAAAGTAAAGGGATGGGAAAAGATATTGCATAAAAATGGATATGAAAAAAAGTGCTGGGATAGCAATACTTATACCATAGAAAATAGACTTTAAAACAAGAGAAGACAAAGGAGGCAGCAATTCCACTTCTGGCTAAAACACTAAATCAAAAAGACATACATCCATATATTCATTGCAGCATTATTTACAATAACCTAGGTATGGAAGCAATCTAAGTGCCCATCAATAGAGGAATGGATAAAGAAGAAGTGGTGCAGATATATACCATGAAATATGACTTAGCCATAAAAAAGAATAAAACCTTGCCATTTATAACAACATGAAGGACATAGAGGGTATTGTGCTAAGTGAAATAAACCACAGAAAGAAAGATAAATACCATATCATTTCAATGACATGTGGAATCTAAAAAACAATCTTATAAAACAAGCAGACCATAAACAGACTCATAGAACATTTTGATGGTTGCCAGATGGAAGAGGTGTTGGGGGAACGGGTGAAAAAGGTGAAGAGATTAAGAAGTACAAATTGGTAACTACAAAATAGTCATGTACATGTAAAGTTCAGTATAAGCAATATAGTCAATAATGTTATAATAACTACCTATGTATGGTGCCAGATGAGTACCAGATTTACCAGGGTGATAACCTCATAAGTTATTTAAATGTGTGATCACTGAGTTGTGCACCTGAAAATAATATAATATTATACATCAACTGTAATTGAAAAATAAAAATTATTAAAGTAAAGATAAAATTCTATAGCTAGTACCATATTAAATGGTGAAAGACCGAACACATCCTTAAAATGGGAAACAAGGCAGGAATGTCCACTCCTACAATTTCTATTCAACACTGTACTGAAGATTTTGATAGCATAATAAGGTGAGAGAAAGAAACAAAAGAAAACAGATTGTAAAGACACAAATCTCTTTATTCACAAATGATGTGGTCATATATGAAAAAATCTTGAAGAATCTGCAAGTAAGCCATTAGTAAGATGGTAAGTTTCAAAATCAACTTACAAAAACCAATTGTATTTCTATATATTAGCAATAAATATTGGCAGTTGAAATTTACCATTTATAATGGCACCAAAAATTAAAATGCTTAAGAATAAATTTGAGCCCTGGCCAGTGTGGCTCTGTTGGTTGAACATCAACCCATAGGACGGGGGTCACAGGTTCAGTTCCTGGTTGGTGAGTGCAAGAAACAACCCATCAATTTTTCTCTTTCACATTGATGTTTCTCTCCCTCCCTTCTCCTTACACTAAAAATGTATAAGTAAAGTTTTAAAAAAGAACACATTTGACAAAAGATGTTTATGATTCATCCAACTAAACACTTGTGAGAAAAATTAAATACCTAAATAAATAGACAGATATACCATGTTCATAGACTCAGTATTTTTAAGATATCAGTTCTCTCCAAAGTGATCTATAGATTCAAGGCACCCAAGTCAAAATTCCAGCATGCTACTTTATGAAAGTTGCAAGCTAATTTTAAAATTTATATGAAAATGCAAAAGATCCTGAGTAGCCAAAACAACTTGAAAAAAAAGAAAAAAGTTGGAGAGTATTTGTTTTTTTTAAGTATTTTTCTAGAAAGTCATTTCTAAGAGTATAATTACTGGATAAAAGATGAGAAATATCTCTAAGAAAAACCAGTGTTACTAAAGTAAATTTTGCAGCTCAAAAAACTTTTAGATTTGAAATATTTAAAAAGCAAATTAGTAGTTGTCACAAGCTTGGGGAATGCCTGAGTGACTCCATTCTTCAAACACCAGGTGAGAATGAAATGGGATGGGGTGAGGGCGTTGCATGAGATTACCTGCTGGCGAGGTATAACATGGACAGAAAGAAAAAAATCCTATTTACTAAACAAATTAATATAGAGATAAATTTACTAATAAATAAAAAGAAAAATATCTTATTGAATAGAAGATACTTTACAAATAGTTGATGCTTCTAATTATGCTTTAATAGAGCAAAGATTAATAACATCAATTTTTAGAAGCTCCAGAAAATGCACTGAACTAGAAATCTGGTGACCTAAAACTTTAGCATGAGGTCTGCTACTAACCAGCCTTTGGGTGGGTAACTTTACTTCTCTAGGTCTTAGCCTTGACATCTTCAAAAGGTTATTGAAGGAAATAATTTCTAGAGACCCCTTCCAGTTCTATTTTAAAAATTCTCTTTACGTCTTTCTGTAGGGTTTTTTTTTCCAGTGTTACTACATTTTGAGATATTCTCTATTTATTTCTTCTCTATAGAACTCAACTTTTTGTAATTTACATATCTTTATTGCTTGTGTTCAAGAAATCAAGGACTATAAAACAGTTTTCTCTTTCACCACCCAGGACCAGTAATGAAGGCATTTAGCACGTCTCTACAACTGATTACAGATGCTTCTATTTTCTCTTCTTTCTGCAGTCCTCCAAAATGTAGTCTTTGACACATCGCATGTGTAAAACACTACCAGTATTCTTCCCTACTGATTCCCAGAGCAAGTGAAGTTTAAGAAAATACGTAAGTAAACTAAAATGGGTACAGCATTCTAAGTGGAAATAACTAGTTTAAGGTCACCAACTGACCTCTCTCTAGCTGTGTCTGAAAACCTCCCTCCAGTACTTTTATAGTCTGATTCCTTCTTTACAGTAAGAGATATATGCATATAAGAATCTTAGTCCCAAAAGAGCCCTGTTAGCTTATCTTTTTTTGGTGTATAAAGCCAGAATTCAAAAGATATGCAACATGAACAAAATTTTATAAAGTGTTGAAAAGTACGTTGTCTTACATTTAGCTATGATAGAATGAGGTACCCCTACCTTATTCTACTCCTGGCAGATCTTAAATGGCAGATGCTCCTTATAGGGGTCTGTTGTTATATAAGGTTTAAGAGAGATGAAATCTCTCCTTTAAAGATCATACTCTTAGGTTCATGACCTTTTGAACTTTTCTTCCTCTTCTGTTCACTTACTGCAGAACACACCATCACTCCGAAAGATCTGCTAATCTTTACTAGCGTGTGTGAGGCCATTTTGAGATATAAACTTCAGAGAGTTAAAGAAAATTCCAGGTGTGGTCTCATGTTCTACAATTACCTTAGCACATGATTAAAAAATTAGATTTAAGCCCTAGCTGGTCTCGCTCAGTAGATTGATCTCGGGGCCTGAGAACCAAAGGATCGAGGTTCGATTCCCAGTCAGGGCACATGCCTGGGTGGCAGGCCAGTTCCCAGCAGGGGATGCATGAGAAGCAACCACACATTGATATTTCTCTCCCTCTCTCCTTCCTTTCACCTCTAAAGATAAATAAATAAAATTTTAAAAAATAGTTAAAAAAACTAGATTTAAAACTTGAGGCCATCTTGACCATTGCTCAAGCCAGAACCTGAGCTCCCTCCTTTAGACTTTCATATCTACCAACACAGGCTCTGACCCAAGGCTGTTCCCTCCGTTTTAAGTAGAAGTTATACCACTAATGACCACATGAATTGCCAACTTGGCTTTTGTCTCCCAAATGTCACTTTTGGGAAATGTTGACCAATTTGTTTTAATCCCTTTTTAGCTGAGCTTCCAAAACCAATACGCAACTCTGTTATTCTGCACACTTTCCTTATCTGTTCTTTTTTTATAGTTCTTTTCATGGCGTTTCCTATTCTTGATCTTTCCTAAGGCTGTTAAATCACATTGTATTCTCCTGTTTCCCTGAGAACCCTTAAGCTTTGTATTTCATAGATTAACTCAGACCCTTTACTCTTGGAATGTTGTGTAAATTTTGTCCACTTCAAATGGTCTACTCTGAATCTTTTACTCTGTGCTACTCAAACTGGAAATAAATTAGTTATTTTTACCCAAATCCAGACACTTTTTAAGTGGCAGAGAATAAATTTCACCTTCCTTGATTGTCATCGTAATCAAGTGGTGTCTAGTCTATCGCACTTGGGGTGGTCAGGGAGCACAAACAAATGTCTTTAGTCTATAGCCTGTCATAGATAGCAGTCAAGTGGAGAAATATATAAAGTGACAATCTGTAGAGAAATGTATACAAGTAAAACAATACCAAAAGTGAATTTTTTGTTAAAATTGTTAATACTGTCACGTTGATTCCCCGATCTCTATGAGGATGGATATTTGATTTAATTGAGGTGTTGCTGGAGCCTACATTTATTACTGTACAATAAGTTTTCAAAGGCAATTCTGGAAATGTTTTAGTGTATTTGGAACTCATAAAAATTATTTCATTAAAAAAGAATACAGGTTGACATCTGTGAGTGCTATCTCACACTTAAGTAAAAACAAAGTCAGCTGCCACCTGGCTGCAGCAGTACTTTCATTTGACACTTTCAAATACTTGGCTGAAAATAAAGTAGTGTGCTAGCCAACTAAAAAGCAAAAAAGCGTGGAAAGCAGTGGGGCAATGAAAATGGGTAGGAGCACATTTTCAGTTCAACTGTTTTATCGTCTAAGACTATAAAAGCAACAAACTGTAAAACTATAACTAAACCATTTCCCACTGAATTCTACATGATTGTACAGTAAGTGTCATAATCTATCCTTTCCTTGAGAAGCAATTGTCAGTTCTATATTTCAGTCAAAGAACCTACAATGCCAATGTAACAATAATCAGTTTAGTGGGTTAATACATTTTATTCTTTAGATTTCCATTATCCTCTTAATATAATATTATTTTTTTCTACAACTATCTTAATGTCTACACATGATGTCTCTATTTTCTCAAATTCAGTTCACTTTAGATTCCGTAGATGGGAAAATCAGAGCGATTAGAAGTGTGAGAAGAATACCATTCACTGTTGCTGACTCTCAGGGTCCCATGAGCAAAGACCAGGGAGAAGGGTCTGGGAGCTAAGAGCAGCCCCTAGTTGACTGCCAACAAGGAAACGGGGAACTCATTCCTACAAATATAAGCTGTAGAATTCTGCCAATGACTAGAAAAAACAGCCAAGCCAACCCAACTTCTGACCGACAGGACTATGAGATAATAAGTTTGTATTGTTTTAAGCTGTTTGGTTTGTGGCAATTTGTGCTCATTTGTTACGGTAGCAATAGAAAACTAATACAGATCATGACAATGCATTGAAATGAGGGGAGACTATATAAGTGAAGAGGATGGACTGGAAGAAGGTGAATGAGATGGCAACCACTGTGGGGCCTTGTAGAGCATTGTAAGGCTGTTTGGGGCAAACAGTTGAAAATCAAAGGATGAATCAAGAAGGTTTGCTCATTGATGGCCTATTAGGTGTTGAGTGAAGAGAGGTGTTTGTTGACTCCAAAATCATTTACCTTAGCCAAGGGTGGAGGAATTGTACTCAGATGACATAACAAACAATTCAGGAGGGGCAAATTTAGTGGGGGCTGAGAGGTAGAGGCAAACAAGTGTACCTTGGGACATGTTATGAATGAAATGCCTATCAGACATCTAAGAGGAGACAATCATTAAGCTGTTAGATGCACAAGTCTGGAGTTCAGAGAATTGTCTGGAGCTGGAACTATTAATTGGGAAGTCCTTCCACATCAAGTGTTCAAAGCCAGGAGGCGGTAAGTTCAAATACTGAGGAAATGTCCGTAAGGAGAGAAGAGCAGTGCTTTGTGGCTTATCCCTTTTTGAAAGTCTCTCCTAGATTATATATATTTTTTCTGATTTATAAATACAAATATATGAATGATCTCAAAACCAAATAATTTAAAAATATTTAGTTATATATTAATGAGTTACCTGAGTTAAAAGTAATAAAACGGAATGAAATCCATACTATCATTGAAAATGCCAAATAGTTATCACTAATTTAAGGTCTTCCAAATTAAACACAGATCATATAGTTGTAAAAGTCCATTGAAATTTGCATAAGTCACATACCTATATCCAAAGAATAATGAATTATACTCCTCCTATAGCTGTTGCTCTGAAACATTTTAAATGTCCTAGAATTATATATATATTTTATATAACATTTATGCTGAAAATCTGGTGAGGAGTATTATTCTTCCAATGCATTTGGGTTCCTCAACACTATAAAAATTCCATATTTAAATGTCTGCAATTGAAAACAAAGGCAAAACAAAACAAAAAAGATGAACACAACAACTTTGTTCCACTGTTTCCTTCCACACATACTGCCTGCATTGTGTTTTCAGTTGTTGCTAATGAAATGGGTCATAGCTAGTTTATTATTCTCACCAACTTTTCTTCTGAAAAGAAAGAAGTACTTGTGAGTGCTTTAGGCTCGTAAAAAAAATCTTCTCTGTCATCTCTCTGTATATACGCTTTTTGTATCACACAAAAAAGTAAGAGTCGTTGAAACCTTCTTACGAGGTAGAGAAACAGGTGACTTGCTGCAATCAACCGCCTAAAGTACTCTTACAAGCACAATCACAAACTATTTTTGCCAACCACGTCACAAATAATTATTAATGTGGTAACTTTAACTCCACGTTTTGAGCTTCTCCTGGAAGAGGTGTGGGGTGGTTACATGCTCTTTATGGTAACACTTCATTGGATCATCTGCTGACAAAGCAGATTTTTAAATCTTACCCATAACCACCCTAATTAGGACATGAAATGTCAGGACTTGCTGTGTGAATTCAATTCTAACCACCTCTGTAGTGCCACTGACATGGCCCACATAAAAAGAGTGACTCTGCCTTGGAAACAATTTCCTTATGTTTATGGTCTCTCTCCGACTACCTGCTTGTATTGAAAAAAACAGTAAGGAATGTTTGCAATGCAGTTCCACCAGTCTGTGAAACTTCCTTTCGGCTGGAAGCACAATCAGACCTAAACCTTTTATATACCTACAACACTATTGACTTTATATCTTTTTGTGGCACTTAATTTATAATACAACTTGTAATATGTAGATTGTCCACATGTCTACCTTCCATAGGTTGTGAGCAATTTATTTGTTCATTTTTTTATCCTAACAGGCACACTGTTCCCAATGCTCTAGCACAAATATTTGACATGGTTATACAGAAGAGGGCTTTTGAAAAATGTCGCCCAGTCCTACCTCCCTATGCCCATACTTTCCACCACCACACAACTCTTTAAAAAGAGCCAAGAAAAGTAAAAACATGAGGACTTGATTTCTTAATGAAGGCATGCTTTATGTCATTCACTAAGAGATTTATATATTTAAGCCTACTTATCTTGTGCCTTTGAGGAAATACCATTGAATGAAGGTTGTTGTGATGGTTAATTTTATGTGTCATCTTGGGCTAGACCAAGGTACCCAGTTGTTTGGTCAAACACTAAGACTAGATATTGCTGTGATTGGTATTTTGTAGATGTGATTAACATTTATAACCAATGAATTTTATATAAAGGAGACTACCCTTAATAATGTGGGTGGGCCTCAATAAGTTGAAGGCTTTAATAGTAAAAACCGAGGTTTTCCAGCCCTAGTCAGGTAGCTCAGTTGGTTACAATAATGGCCTGATATGCTAACGTTGCAGGTTCAATCTCTCTGGTCAGGGCACATATAAGAAAAAACTAATGAATGCATAAATAAGTGGAACAAAAAATCAATGTTTCCCCCTCTCTCTCCCTTCCCCCTTCCTCCTTCCCCCTCCTTCTCTATTCTTCTCTCTCACTCTAAAATCAATGAAAAAAAGTTTGTTTGTTTGTTTTTTGGAGTAGAATGAATATTACTTCTTTAAGACAGTAAGGGGAATCCTGCCTATGGATTTTGGACTCAAGACTGCACCTTCAACTCTCTCAACTCTTGCTTGGGTGTTCAGGCTGCCGGCCTGCCCTACAGATTTTGGACTTGCCAATTCCCATAATCGCATGAGGCAATTCCTTAAAAGAAATCTCTTTCTCCATATATGCATACTGTTGGATCTATTTCTGTGAGAACCCTAACAGTTATATTTCAAAGCAACTTTCTTTTATAATATTCTGAACCTTTTGCTAATTGTATGTAATTATATTCTTAATTTATGACATGGAATAAGAGAAGGGATTTGTACACTACTTGTTAATAGAATTCAGTTTCTCTGCTGGTATGGAGAACAAAAGAGTATTGTCAAAGGAACTCAACAGCATTGGTACCTCTCCTAACAAGCAGGGAAATTTTAATCAGGAGTTTTTAATAGGAAGCTCTACTTGAGCCCACAGTGTGCAGCCCACCTATACATTTTCTTAACCTGTAATGGGGTGGGGGCTCTGACAGATCGCTAGAGAGTAACCCCAAGCCGACATGACAGGTTGTGCTCCCAGAGTGGGGTAACAGATACTGTGTCCCACTGGTGGCTCTTGCATTGCCTGGCTGGCACCGTGTGGAGCAGGCTCACGCAGGACTCATGCCCCACCAGCAGCAGGCCTGAGGGATGCTGTGCTGCACAACACCGTTCCCAGACTGCTCCCAGGAAAGCTCTCTGGTCTCAGGGATGCGAGCAGCATTGGATGAGGGGCCCAGGGGACGGAGCCCCTCAAATGACCGCCTTCAGTGGTCTGGCAGTACATCTGGGCCCTGGGAGAGGGAGGAAGCTGTGGCGGGGCAACAGAGACATGGCTTCACAAGTGTGCAGTCCGGAGAAAGAGAACGCTTACAGCTGGAGAGATGGAGACCCCTTCATGTAGCAGCCTTAGGCTCCAAAAAGGCACATAAGAATGAAGGGGCATGTCTGGGCATGGGTTTTGATTTGTCTTTTTCGGGAACAAGGGGATTTCCGTGTTTCGCAGAAGAGAATGGCTTGGAGCAGGGTAGCCTCCATTCCCCCAAACTGAGCACCCTGTTAACAAAAACCTTTTTCTTTCCCCACAAATTATTGTGTTAACGCTTGTCTACAGTGCCAGATGGTCAAATCCCACTTTGCCTGGTAACAAACCTTGTTCACACGAATCGACAAATCCTAAACAATTGCCAGCAAAGAATCTGAGAAGTTGCATCAACACATTTTCTGAAAAAGATAGGACATGTTTGGAGAATGGTTGGGGCAGGAAACACGAAGTTGGTGTGTCCAGTTTCCATTGCCTCATTCATCAAGAGAATTTGTGTGTGACTTTTGGAAGTCAGTTTCATTGCATGATGTAATGGAGAAAATAATGAAGATTACAAATTTTCTTTATGCTTGTTTTTATAACCACTGCCAGTTTATTGAGATTTAAGAAATTGAAGCAAAGAAAAGAGATTTAATTTATTTTACTTTAGCCAACCAGTTAAATATTGGAAAACTGTTAAGAAATATATTGAAGTGTTTTTTTAAGGTTTTATTTATTTACTTTTAGAGAGAGGAGAAGGGAGGGAGGGAGAAAAAGAGGAAGAGAAACAGCAATGTGCTAGAGAAACATCAATTGGTTGCCTCCCACATACCCCCAACCACGGACCTGGGCTGCAACCCAGGCAGGCATGCACCCCAACTGGGAATCGAACCAATGGCCTTTTGGTTCACAGGTTGGCACTCAATCCACTGAGCTGCACCAGCAGGGCTGAAGTGTTTTTAGAATTAAAAAGTTTTAATGCCACTTGATAGAGCTCCAATGATCCCCAAAGGCTGCACACTTTTTCCTGATGTTATATAACAGAACTCTCTCTGTCCACACTATAAAAGTAACAGTTCTGTATTCAGATTCCAACTTGACAAATGAATTAAGATGGTAACCAAGATTATTCTGTTTTTAAAACCTAACTCCTCTAAACTCAAACGAAGAAGAGATTTTAAAGAGTTACACAGTTATTTTGTGGGAAATAAGCCCTGATTTTGAAAGCTATTCATAACTTTGGGATTGTGTATGAGTTGTCTACTGTGACTTTGGGATACAACCACAAGAAGTGTGTGACTTTAAAGCCCCTGCCCTATTAAGGTGGGTCATTTTCAAAAGAAACCACTTGTGCTAAAAGCAAACTAGACCTATTAACAAACAATCTTAGCGAACATTTAGATTTCACTGTGAAAATGAATCAGCCGTGAAAGGAAAATTACATTTTATTGTGTAATTGTTTGTTTCAGCTCGGCTCTTCTTCAGCCGCCTAAAGAGAAGGGTCCGGCCTTGATAGACCAATTCCTTGGGGGCTTTTGTGATTCCAACTAAGGAAAAAAAAGAACTGGGGTAAAAGAGCTGCAGAACTGACCACATTTTGAAAGCACACAAGCAGCTATCTTGTGTGAGAACAGTGGAGGAGAAAAAAAGAGAAGTGTTTAAGATGTGTTTGTGACTTATATGCTTCAGTGTTCAGGCTATGAGAACTTTAAAAATTTATTTTGAAATCAGATTTCAGATACTTGCCTGTGTTTTTTGGAAATGGTACTTACTGCTCTAAGTCTGGATCATGTGGGCCACAGATTTCTAAACATTATACAAAATAGCAATCTTGAGCTATAGGAATTTTAGAACACATTTTGAGTAATGTTTGAGGCTTCCTAGCTACTTTATGAAATTGCAGTGATAAAAACCTTTGTTGGTAAATAACCTCAATCAGATTGTTATGAGTTTAGAATGAAAACACCCTCATATCTCCTAGAATATTTCAGGGTATGAATATCAGTATTCTCTTTAAATTGACCAGTCCAGTAGCCCTAGGTAGAAGAGTATAATTTTTTACAAAATAAAGTGTATTGTACTGGTTTTGGGATTGCATATCTATTTTTGCTAAAAAAATATTGTTTTGAATTGCTAGTAAGCTATAATTACTAACATCAGTAATAAAAACTTGAAGTATTCATGAAGCTGGGCTGAACACATGCTCCGAGGCCTACTGGACCGTGAGAAATCTGGTCAATCTATAAGTTGACCAATCAGTTCTTGAGTGATTTACAACATGTTTTACCAGGAAAGAGTGAAAACTCACTCTTTCAATAGTAATTTTTTAAAAGTAGAAATATCTTTGTATTTTGGGGGCCTGTTTCGTGTATTCAAGTTCTTTCACAAAACGAATACCATGGTCCGAATTCAATATAAAAGGTTGAAAAGATGCTCCTCGTTTTCTTCAGAAAGTTAATGTACCTTTTCCACATTTGTATTTGCTCAAAGATGAAGCTTTGTATCTGGGAAATGCTTGAATAAAAGGATCGCAAAAGCAGAAAGCCTGCACTCTCAAAGTTTCATTCATTCAGACAACACCCCAGGAGCCCCTCCTTTATGCAAGACGCTGCTCAGTGCCAGGTTGGGGGGGGGGCACACAACAGGTAGTCCCTACTCTGAAGGAGCCACCTGCTCAAGTCCAACTAGGCGCTCTAAATAACCTAAAATTAACATGGCAGCTGCGCAGTTGACATGTCTGCACTTACTACAGCGAGGCAGCTTCCCTTCCATAGGGTCCATGTCGCCCCTGCCACCCCCTTTCCTTCAAACCCTGGTACTAGAGAAATGGAGGTCTACAGAGCTGGATTTAGAGCTCGCACTCTCAACACAGTGGATGTCAGGGCATAGAGGAGCAAGGAGAGACAAAAGGAGGGAAGCCGAAGCCCGCACAGTCCAGGGACGTGGCCCGCGCAACCCCAAAGTCTCTGCAGCAAGTAGGCGGGCGGCAGGAATCCGCTCGGCCCTCAGAACGCGTCTGCACTACACCACGGTGCTACCCTCGACGCCGGACTACAAGGTCCGCGCGGGTTAGTCGCGGCCGGGTTTCGGGGGCGGGCTCTCAACAAAGCCCCGCCCCCAGGGCCCGCCCCCGAGGCGCGCGAGCCCGTCCCGCGCGGCGCCAACCCTTTCCCGGGTCATCGCCCCTCCCCTCTTCCGGCCCGCGAGCCCCCAGCGCGCTACCTCAGGTCTGCGCTCGCCCGCTCGCTCGCGCTCGCTAGCCCGACGACGCGGGAGCCGCGCGAGCCGGACCAAGCTCGCAGTGCTCCGTGCCGCCGAGCGGCGGCCCCCTGAGGCGGCGCCCTTGGTTCCCCGCCCGAAGACGGTCGGGTCCGCCTCATCTACGGCTCCAGAGCGGCGGCGGCGGTGGTGAGGAGGCCGGGCCGGGGGAGGCGGGCACGGTGGGACTGAGGGCTGGGGTGGGGGGAGGGTGGTCCGGGCGCCCCTGCGGCCACGTCGATGGCTGGCTGAGGGAGGCGCGCGCCGGAGAACCGGGAGGAGTGAGAGATCGAACCGAGTTGCATCGGCTCCGGCTGGGCGCGAAGAAAGGGCTGGGGACCGCGGGGGCGGCCGGCGGGTTTCCGCGGGACCCTCGGCGGGATCGGGACGGAGGAGACGCCGCCTCGAGGCAGCTGCCACGTTTCCTTCCTTTCCCCAGGGGGTGGGCGGCCGCCCCGCGCCTTCCCACCCCCCGCCGCCCCCTTCTGCGTCCGCGCGGTTTCTGGAGCCGCAGACCCCGGCTGACCGAGGGGCGCGCCTGAGGGGAGCGGGGTCCTCGAACCAGGCCACTCGGAGACCGGACCCGGGGTGGGGGCGGCGCGCCCCGCCGATGGGGCCCCGGGGCCCTCCCCCCTGAACTCGCGGGAAGCCCCGATTGCACTAGTCGGACGCGCTTTCAGGTCGTTCTCTGAGGAGCGGGTGGAGGTATTGGGTGCCTACTCACCTCGCACTCAGAGAGCCGAGCGTGAGGGCTTAGCAGCGGGTTTCACGGCCCGGAGAGTCCACCTCCCGGCCCTGCGGGCATCTCGGTGGCCCCGGCGTCCGGAGCCCGCCTCGCCCCGCCGCTGAGGCCGGTCCGGGGCGCCGCACCCCCACCGCCGAGCGCCCGCGTCCTCCACCTTGGGAACGTCTAGCGGGAGAGACATTGTTTCTAGAAACGGTCGCAATTAGCTTTTCGTTACAAGGAAGGGAAAAGTACAAAGTTTTAAACTCCTGGAAGACGGAGCTGGGTTTTCTTCTGGGCTCTGTGCACGCCCCGGTGAGCCGAGGAGCCTCTGGAACAAAGTACAACTTGAGGAGCAGCCTCCGCCGCGATGACGACGTCCCGGGGTGACGTCACTGTGCGATATTTAAAATGGGAGCTTTTCGCTCTCGGTGTGGGTGGAGGGATTGCGGCCACTCGCTCAGGGCGCCTCAGATGTCCCGGTGCCTGTGTGCTTCTGGTTTCTCTCTGCCTGGCTTGGTGACTCTGCCTCGCTTTACCTTTTGGTACTCCTAGAGAATCCCGGGCTGGGGGGCGGGGTTCACTTTTCAGCTGTTCCAGGCATCATCCCTTCAAACTGAAAAAAAGTAATTCCATATGACTCATCTTGTGTTACAACCAACAGCAACCACTAAGTGGTTATTTCCTTCCTTTTCTTTTTGATACGAAACGGAGCAAACATAAAAGGGAAAGCAAAACCCCAAACTCAAATATGTAGAGCACAGTTGGCAAACTTACTGAATGAGGAGAATGATCTAGTTAACAGATTCAGTGCTTTCCGTGAGTGTTGTTCCTTGTTTTGTTTGGTGGTGTGGAGGCTCATGTAGTCCATCACCAACTTTTACCCAAACCACATGTTAAATCGCAGTGGGTTTTCACTTCCATCCTAAGGTGGTTGTGTGTATAGCTTTATAAAGTGGGAATGGCTCACGTTTTTTCAGGAGGAGGCTGCACAGCATTTGTGGGAGGGCTGGGGTTGTGTGTGCCTGCACCCGGTTGTGTGCAGCCTGGTGCCTGGTGCCTGGTAGCTGGCCGTGGAAAGTGGACTTGGCATTCTGGGATTCCAGGGGGAAGGTTTGGGTGTCTTCCCACCCAGGATCAGGGTGGCTGTGGCTGCCAGCACACCTCTCAGATAACTATATAGAATTTATTTCACAGTGAGATCCCTTGTTTGAATTTGCACAAGGAGTAAAGGAATCATATTATGAAGAGAGACTTTTAAGAGCAGGTTTAAGAAAAGAAGAAGGAAGCTAACAGAATCACCTTTATTTTTTGAATGTGTGAGAACACAAACTATCAGGTTAGTTGGGTTTTATACTAAACATAGCAGAGGCTGTAAGTCTTTAATAATTGGCTTCAAAAAAGGTGATGTTGCTTAGTAAATGCAGCATCTGAATAACTCCAAGTTACTTCAGCCAAATGAATGAGCTCATCGCATAAAGGCAGAATATACATCGAAACAATCCCAGGACATGGTTGTTTCTGCCTTTATGGATTAATCAATGGTATATCAGATCTGCCATTTAAGGAGTCCTCCTTGAGGCACTTCCAAAATGCAACTAAATCTCTGATTATTTCTTTTAGTTTGATTTTCTATAGATGACCCTAAGTTTTCATTCTCTTAAGTGTGTTCTCATGGACCTACTCTTTTTTGTCATATCTGTTCCTGAAAGAATGCTTACAGACACTCTATACTGGAATATAGCAGCTTTATGGAAATATAATTCACATACCATATAATTCTTAGGTTTAAAATGTACAGTTTGTTGGTTTTAGTGTATTCATAAAGTTGAGCAGCCATTATCACAGTCAATTTTAGGATATTCTCATAACCTCAAAAAGAAACCCTGTACTAATTGACATCACTCCTCCTTCCTCTCTGTCCCTAGTGCCCCGCTAAGCCACTAATCTACTTTGTATCTATATAGATTTACCTGTTCCAGACATTTAATATAAATGGAATTATGCAACTTTGTTCTTTTTGACTTGCTTCTTTCCTTTAGCATAATGTATTCAAGGCTCACCCAGTGTTGTAGCATATATCATTATTTCAGCCTTTTTGTTGCCCGATAATATTCCTTTGCGCATGTATATACCATACTTTTAAATTAACTTTTTTGTGTTTAAAAGTCAAATTATTTCACAGAATTTTAAACTTAAGATATTACAGCTAAATATTGACACATTTAGTAAAAACTATATACTGTACTGGTATTATAGTACTTTCTGAGCGATATCTCTGATTTTATTTTAACCAGTAGGAGCAATTTGTTGTGCTCTCTTTTTGAATTACTTCACAGATCTAAGTGGTAGGATTCTTAAATAGTATTTTACAAAGTTTTTGTGGCATAAATAGTGATTGTTCTCCAGATATGAGCCAATGAAACAAGATAAAATTGGAAGGAAGAAGGGGAGCTGCAAGGAGGGATATTTTGCACAGCTTTATCTTCCATTTTTTATATTTTGTTTTGAGAAAAACTACTTTATCTTTGCAGGGAAAATGAAGAACGAAATTGCTGCTGTTGTCTTCTTTTTCACAAGGCTAGTTCGAAAACATGATAAGTTGAAGAAAGAGGCAGTTGAGAGATTTGCTGAGAAGTTGACTCTGATACTTCAAGAAAAATATAAAAATCACTGGTATCCTGAAAAACCTTCAAAAGGACAGGCCTACAGGTAAAGGATTAGATTGGACAATTGGATTAGACTAAGTGAAGAGGCTGATTGGTTTCTAAAATGAGTGTAGGGCCAAAGGACTGAAGGGGTCCAGTCCACGCCTTTCATAGTTTATCTGCAAAAGCAGAACTCTGGGGTGTCCTGGTATTTTTTCCTTACTTATTTTAGAATAAATGTATTTGTTGGAGTCCCCCTGCCTGGACTTGGGGGGCTGATACTTTAGGCTCATAGGAGTTAGTCTTCTTGTGGTTATAGTTTGGCTCCTAGTTGAGTACATTCCTCTCTGTTATCACAGGTATTTGGGGTTTTTCACAGTTCTAGGGGTACACTAAAGCTATCACCCATAAATGGACATGGTAGGAGTTGAGGGAAATGGGTCTCCTTGAATCTAAAAGTAAATTATATGTTACATGTTTTACAAAAAGTAAAAATTTTACAGCAAATGGGAATCAAGATGATTAGATACCTAATACATTCTTCATACAGAATTAACTTTATACTATGCATAATTCTTTTTAGTAGAAGACAGTGCAGCTATTTTATAGGTGAAGACAACTTGCCTGTGATTCACAACTGTAGCTTTGAGATTTGAACTCAGATATAACTGACCCTAAATTCTTGTGGGCTTTCTGTACACCCCACTCTGAGAGGGAAGGTAATTCTCACTTGTAACTGTCTTGTCCTCTGGTTTATAAGTTACATTTATAGCTTAAAGTAAAGAAGAACAGACTCCTGTGGAACATGTCCAGGCATGCTTACTCACTGCTATTGATGTTGACTGCTCGGGAACTCTCAACTTAGGTTGAGAATGTTCTGCTAAACTCATTGGCTAAACCTTGCCCAATTTGTGGATGTGGCCACAAAAAAATTAAAGTGGGACAGTTGTGGCTATCAAGAGTAAAGAAATTCTTTTATTTATGGATATTGTTATCTTGAAAGTTTTCTCTACAAACCAGCAGTTCTGTGCTGTGATATAAAAAGGACTTCCTTTTAGTCCCTGAGCTCTTGCAAGTGCAAGACTATTCAAAGAATGTACATGGTAGGTGAAGATACAATTTATTTCTCATTTGCTAAAAGTTAGGTGAGTGTGTGTTCCATTGAAAAAAGAATCAAAGCAATGTTATTTTCCCCTTTGTACCTAAGAGCTTTCTTGGTAAATTGGAAATATGGTGAGTTAAAGCAGAAATGTGGATGTTCTATATAAAACAATCTCAAGTTATTTTTTATCTTGTCACTCAATTCTCTTAATTTTTCTGCACATCTTCATTACTGATGGAGTGAACAGCTTTTGTGAGTTAGAGCTGTTGAGGCTTTTACACATATGTAATTGACATTGGATGAAGGTGTATGGAAGTGCCGAGCCACCATACTATTACTGAGAAAAGGAGACACTGTCAAGTAAATGCTTAAAGGTCACACAGTGTATAATTTCATTTCCATTACTTCTAAAAACTTGAGGGGAAAAATGTTAGCCAAAAAGGATTAAATTGGCATGTGATCAGAAGTATCATTATTAAGTCATTTTGAAGTTGTTTTTGAAGTAGAAAACAGACTTAATGCTAGGTCGTTAACTATTATAAAAATGAATCAATTATAGGATTAACCAGAGTTAGTATATTCTTCAATCCATAGATTAGGTTGGAAGTGTTCCTTTTCTTCTAAAGTGTTTATAAATTAAAATTGTTTCTCTGCAATATGTACAAATAGATGCTTTTGGAGGGCAATTTGGCATTATTAAGATCTGTAAAAAATATCCATATTCTTGAACAGTTAAGCGTCCTAAAAAATCTATTCTAGGAACTTAATTA
This sequence comes from Trachops cirrhosus, assembly GCA_028533065.1. Classification (NCBI taxonomy): domain Eukaryota; kingdom Metazoa; phylum Chordata; class Mammalia; order Chiroptera; family Phyllostomidae; genus Trachops; species Trachops cirrhosus. Next base: position 176,411,181 of record CM052539.1, on the reverse strand, counting down.
GAAATGTAGACAAATATGTATAAATATGGATGTTTTTTACACTTTATAATTGCAAAAAAATTGGAAAGAACTATACTGGTGACATTAATTGATAGACTGTTTTTACGCAATGTTTAAAATCCTGTTTTGAAGAGTGGTTAATGGATAAGTAGTCACAGAATATAGAGTGAAAAACAGGATAAAATATATAAGGTATGTAAATTTTGTTAAAGCAGATACATACATTTTTAAAAGATTTTATTTATTTTTAGAGAGAGGGGGTGGGAGGGAGGGAGAAAGAAAGGAAGAGAAACATCAGTGTGTGGTTGCCTCTCGCACACCCCCTACTGGGAACCTGGTCTGCAACCCAGGCATTTGTCCTGGCTGGGAATCGAACTGGCGACTCTTTGGTTCTCAGGCCTGGGCTCAATCTACTGAGCTATACCAGCTGGGGAGCAGATAAATACATATTTTTAAGCGTAGAGCCTACATCAGTACTTAGCAAAAACACATATTAAGATTACCCTTAACTCCTTTTGATTCTAGGACGCATGGAATTTTTTTTTTAAATTCTTACCTGAGAATGTGTTTATTGATTTTTAGAGAGAAGTAAGAGAGGGGAGAGACAGAAACATCAATCAATTCCCTCTCATACATGTCCAGACTGGGAATTGAACCTGCAACCTTTTCTGATGTATGGGATGACACTTCAACCAACTAAACTACCTGGCCAGGGCTACATGGGCCTTTTCTTTAAAAAAATGTATTTTTAGAGGGGAAGGGAGGGAGAAAGAGTGGAAGAGAAACATTGGTTGCCTCTTGTACACCCCCAACCAGGGACCTTTGGGTTTGCAGGCTGGCACCAAATCCACTGAGCCACACCATCCAGAGCATTTTTGAATGAACCTACACAGCATTAGAATGTATAACAGGACCATCTTAAGAGCATCATGCATGCTGTAAAATGATTTTTTTGCTCTGAATTTGCTAAATTGTTAATGAAGTGTTAAGATAGATACGGACAGAATATGGTGTCATTGGAATCTGATGGTCTATATTTGAACCCTGGATTCACCACTTTTTAGCTTTGTGACTTTGGGCAAGTAACTAAAATTCTCTTTGTTCTCCTTTCTTAAAATGGGGAAAATAGTATCTAGGTCAGGGTAATTAAGAAAATTAAAAGAGTTAACACATGCAGAGCATTTAGGAAATTGTCCATTGCACAGTAAACATTTAGATAGAGTTGGTAATTTACAGTTGACCCTTGAATAATAGGCGGGTTAGGAATGCTGACCCCTACACAGTCCAAAATCTGCATATACTTTCTGATATCCCTCCCCAAATTTAAGTTGCCCTCAGTTTCCCCAGAGAACTGGTTCCAGGACCTCCCTTGATACCAAAATCTGTGGGCTCTCAAGTTCATTCTATAAAGTGGCATAGGTCATTGCGCATACTGTTGGGCTGCTGCATCTATGGACTCTCAGAACTGTGGATTGAAAATAATGTACAGGTAGTTATTGAAGAAATTTGCATATAAATGAACCAAGTAATTCAGACCTGTGTTGTTCAAGAGTCCACTGTATTATTTAAATATGCATATTAGTTACTATTAAATGAGAATATTTTTCACCATTTAAAAGGAAAATGTAAGTCAACTAATAAAATAATTTAACTTGCAAAAACTTTAAATGGCATGTTATCCTATTGATACCATTGTATTTATGGTTTGATTACTATTTGTCATTTACATTGTGTTTTCCATACTTGGTAGAGCTCTGGGTCTGAGAAAGGGGTGAAATGGTTTAATCTAAATTCACCCAGTACTAGTTCTAGGGCTAGTACTAAAACTTGGGTTCTCTTGATTTCTTAGTTGTTGGCAATAAATGCATTCGTTGTAAATACTATTTCTCTATATAAGTAGAATGCTCATTTTAACATGTATTTTGCATTTGTATTGGGAGGCATCTTTGACCATTCTCTCACTTATTTTGACAACTATTAAAAATAAAACCCTTGCATAACAGAATTTAAATGAAATAAGCCAGTAACACTTTGGATTATATTTTAATCTTAAGTATGGTCTGTGTCCTTGACTAATTCTAGTTTTATACAACAGTTACAGGTAAGACAGAGGACATTCTTCTTAACACTTATTTTATTATCTGAGATGTATAAGCAAGGCAGTCATAGATCAAAATTTGTCAAGAGAATTTCCAAGTACTATTTGAAACACTGGTTGAGGTCTTTTGTGTGGACGTTTTGTTATTTACGAACTTGGCCTATGAAAACATTTACCTTCAGAGCTCTAAGTAATTTCATACAGCGTTCATACTCCTTGCTCATATAATGTACATGTTGAGTAGTTTCGAGGTAAAATGAAGTAGAATCAGTTTGAATGATGTTCCTGGGCTCACACAGATGCCCATTTCTTTTTACCAGCCTGGGTAGTCTTATTGATGCTGCCTCTGCCTTTAGTTCCCATTTATTATCTAGGATAGATACACTCCTGAGTTCTCTGCAGGGAAATTTTTTTTTTCATTCATATTGGCAAATACTAAAAAGATGTAATGAGGCTTGTGATCATGATTCAGTTAAAGCTGTTAACATGACTCCACTTTATTGTAGATGCATTCGTGTTAATAAGTTTCAGAGAGTTGATCCTGACGTCTTAAAAGCCTGTGAGAACAGCTGCATCTTGTACAGTGACCTGGGCTTGCCAAAGGAACTCACTTTGTGGGTGGACCCATGTGAGGTGTGCTGTCGGTGAGTTTTTGAATTGGGTGGCTGAACTGATTACCATGCTGAAACTGACTTCTTGAAATTCTTTTAGGTACTGCCTGCCTGTGTGTCTTTATGGCCAGAAGTTGGTTGCTTGGCTTCCTGAGATGTGGATTTTGTAAAGTACTTTTTATGAGGTGATAGGAAGGAACTGGTTACATTTCTATTTTATAGATAAAGAAACTAAAACACTTGGTTGGACAGGGTTTTTCTTTAACTTAGTAAAGAACTTTATGTAGATCAAGAAATAAAATTGAGACACCTAGACTCCCATAGGTCAGTTCTTCTTTCATTGGTGGTGCACTTGTCTTTCCTGTTTTCAAATTAGGAAATAAGCTAATCTCAAATAATACTGGATAATAAATTTTAGTTGGTCTCTGTTTCTATTTGTTTCTATTCTTGGCCTCCCTTTTTGATTTTTAAGTGACTGATTGATATTTTTATGGTTTTGTTTTCATAATGGAATTATTTTTTGTCTCCTAATGAACAGAATTGTAAAAGGTGAGTGGTAGGTCTGAAATCTAATTGTACTCCATTCATTCTAAAAATATTCAGTTGTGGGCCAGGCTTCTTAGTTGTGGCATTTCTGAAAATGAAACTGTCGTTATGTCCTTCAGGTAGTTCAAAATGTAATAAATTAGAAGAAAGAATAAGCAGGTTACAACAGAGAATGATTTGTGCTATAATAGGAATATGTATAAAATGCAGTGGTTGATGGCACAGTGGAGAAAATTAGTGCTCTGCTGAGTCAGAAAAGACTATTTGAATAGGTGATTTGATACTTGAGTTGATCGGGGAAGGATGAGTTGCACTTGACTAGGTAACAAGGTGGGAAGGACCTTTCCAGGCAGGAGGAACGGGATAAGTAGATGCTTGGAACCCCCAGTGAGTAGTTTACTATAGCTCTTTCTTTAGGATTATTTCTCTTTAATTTTGAGGAACATTTCACCTGTTGACTATAGTAGAGATGCTTTATGATGGAACCCCCCTAATACATTCCAAATGTTCATATTAGTAATAGCCTTTGACTGGATCTCCAACAGTGAAAGTGGAGGTGAAGACACATCAGAAAATGCGTGGTGGTTCTTTCACTGAATTTTCTGGCCTGTCTGGGACTAAATAAGGACTCAGCTGAGGCCTGGGTCAGACTGGAGTCTGACCACTGAACCACTGGCAGAAAGACCTCAGTGTACAAGAAATATAGTTATCACAAAGCTATTACATTAAATTGCTTGCATTTTTATTAGGACTGCACTTAGATGCTGATGGACCCTTCCTTAATAAACAGTTATTTAAGTAGTTGTGTAGTTTTTCAACTAATACAAGATTGTAAGCAGCATTTGAAAGGGGGTTGCTCACAGCAGTTAGGCTACAAAAAAACCAGTCATGGTCTGACATAGAGGTGGGTGTGAAGAAGCTAAAGAGTTGGTACAAATGTGTTATTACACAGTCAAATAATGAATATTTAATACAATGACTTTAAAATCATTAGGAAAAAGTTTCTATGTCCAAGAATGTTTAACAAGTTGGGTAATTATATGAGCATTTTGGACATATTTATTTGAAATGTTTAAACCATGGCACCTGAATATAAAAGCTTTAGTTATGTGGACATTCTACCTAAGTGGGTGTTAATAGAGAAGATTGAAGTAGTGATTAGTGCTTTTGGACCAAACTAGAAAGAAATAACTGAAAATTAAAACCAATCTCATCTAGCAGTTAGTTATATAACAATAAATATCTGAATAATAACTAACAATAACTGGAGACTAACGAAGGTTGTGAAAAAAATTGAAATGTACTCAAAGAAAACATTCTTCGTAGTCTGAGTTTACTACATCAGAATAAAAAATTGGAAGGGTGCGGGGTGTTACGTACTTATAAAGGTTAGTGAAATATTTGAGAGGATACAGAATAGATAATACATCTTTCCAATAAGGAGAATTGGGCAGTTTTATTATCTACTCAACATATTTCTATAACTTTTGTTTTAAAAAATTTTTCTGTGATCCTTTCTTTTCCTGATAAAGAGCCTAGATACTATTGATTTGTTTCAAATTAACTAAATTGACCTTAATGTTTTAGTAGTGTATCATTGAAAAATGGAAAGTTTAAAAGTTGTTCACTACTAATTCTAAGGAATTAACTGTACATTCTAATGTTACTGTAATATAGTAAAGCAACTTTACTTACCATGAAGAGAGCACTCATACCAAAATACTACAAAAGGAAAGATGTAGAACTTAATTGAATTTGCATGTCAAAGAAATCTGAGTTAATACAGTTGATCCTTCAGTCATTAGATGTCTGCCCCTGATTTAGGTTTCTGTTTCTATAAAGGCAGGGATTTTTCTCAAATTTCCTGCCTTTCTGTTTTGCTTGAATTTTGAGTCCATTAATGGACAAAATTGAAGGTGGGCCTAAGTCCATTGTTCATATGGACATTAACACATGAATTAACCTTTGATAGTATCATGATTTGCCTAGCCTTTAAATGCTGGAGAGGACAGGATGGTAAATTTCTATTGCCAAAAACCCTATGCTTAGTAAACTTGAAATTATAATACATGAATTCTGTGTTGTGAGGGACTTGCCCAACTGTTCAGGCATCTGATAATAAGAAGAACCACCAGCAGAAGACCAGCCAGTATCCAGCCAGCTCCAGTTACCTCACACTGCAAATAGGAAACTGAGACCTGAGGCCTGGAGAGACTAAATTACCTGTCTCTAGTCACAAAACTAGTTAATGGCCCAGCCAGAACCAGAAATTTGTCCAGTGTTATTTTTGCCATCCTGTAGCAACTCCTTTTATGAGGTAAACTGAAAAAGAATAGAAGAAAGAGCTATATGCACCATATTCAGGTTGCATTTATGGCCCAATTCAGCCTATGCAAATAGAAGATAGCACAGCTATATGGATACACAGAACTCATCTACGAGACTACTTAATTTCTATATAAACTTGCAAAGGCTTTATTGCAGTTAGGCTGTTTACTTTATTGTAAATATCTTGACTCAGAAATAAGTTGAGACAAGTTATTTGGAATGAAATTAGTTGATGTCAATTATAATTAACTTTATTTTTATTGAAGTTGTATTTATGTTTTTTAAGCTTAGAATCACTTTTTCTAACTTTAATTACATATTGTGTAAGAACTGCCTAACAGTTAATATTCTTTGTCCTAATATTTACTAGAAATTGTTTCATCATGTTTATGTTGTACAATCTATTTAAATAAAATTGTGGATTTTTCCTTTGGCCTCTGAATGAACATGACTGCTTTTACTGTTTACTATTTTCCCTTATTGCAGAAATTATTTTCCTTTTTTTAAATAACCAACAGCCAAAGTTACATATTTTAACAACTATTTTTCTTAGATCAAGTCTTTAAAAACATTTTGGAAGTATAAAAAGGCTTGTTTATTTGACTCTTTAAAAAAATTAAAATGAGAGGTGACTAGCTTTGCTAGGAATCACTATGACGTACGCAGTATAGTTCAAGCGGAACCCCTTTATTTCCTCAACCACTGTTTTTTCTTTAACCTCAGCAGTTGCCTCAGTTCTTATTTTTGTCTGAATATAAGAAACACAGGCCCCTTTGTGATTAATCATGATAAAAGTAAATGTCATAAATATCTAGTTGATTTGTGACTTGAATTATTAGGATCTGTATTATAGGGATCACTTAAAATATATTAGAATATTTTACTTTTATAGTACATAAAAATGTAATCAAAACAATGAATTTCTCTTTGATGTTTTAAATAAGTGTTTAGGAGACAGCAGAAAAGTAAATTGAAAAACAGAATAGAAGAGTCCCTTTTATCTGAAGTTCAATGGATCAGAAGTAGAAAACTGGCCTGCCTGCTGGCATGAAGCTAGGTTAGGATATTATATATGTAAGATCAAGATCTAGGAGGGTCCCTTCTTTGCTCTGGAACAGGGACATGTCCAGACCAGTTTAATTGTTTCTATGGACATTTCTTGTTTTGTTGATGTGACTTCAAGGTTTGTAAGATTTTTTTTTTTTTTTAATTCTTAGGTATGGAGAAAAAAACAATGCTTTCATTGTTGCCAGCTTTGAAAATGAGGATGAGAACAAGGATGAGATCTCTAAGAAAGTTACCAGGGCCCTTGATAAGGTTACCTCTGATTATCATTCAGGATCCTCTTCTTCAGATGAAGAAACGACAAGCAAGGAAATGGAAGTGAAATCCAGTTCAGTGACTGCAAACCCAGGCCCCATGTACCAGGTAACCGTGAAACAGCTTTATATTGAAGGTCCATGAGGAAGGCTTGCCAAGTCATTCCATGTTGCCCAAGGTTTCTCTGATTTGAGATTCCAGATTACAGTTGTCTTTCCACACGAAGTTGTTTGTTCCTCTGAGATGTAACTAGGCATCCTAGGTCACTCAAGCCAAAACAGTATCTCCTTTGCTTTAACAGTTGAAGAGTTACGTAGTTACCATGCAAGCACTTACAGGATATGTTCATTTATTTACGATTTATACCCCACATGCCAAAGAACATTTAATATACTTATAAAAATTCTTAACAACAGTAATTCTCAACCAAAAAGATATTCTGGAGTAAAACATATTTAAAGAAATCTTTGAGTTGAGCCTTATTCTGTACTTGAAGATTTTTCTTATTTTAAGGACAGCTGAGTCTCGAATGATATGGGTATAACTACACGAGTCCACTTAAGGTGGATTTTTTCAGTAAATACCTGCACTGTTTTTAGTCTGAGATTGGGAGTTTGAGGATGTGGAGGACCGACCATATGCATTAATCTATGCCATTTTATATAGAGGACTTGAGTATTTACAGATTTTGGTATCTCTGGGGTCCTGGAACCAATCTCCTGCTGATACCAAGAGACAACTAGTTAAGCTTTTAGGGGAGTCAAAAGTTAATACATCAATATTTACGGGAGAGGGCGGTGTACCCAACCCCCATATTGTTCATTGGTCAGCCGTATACTTTTAAATACACTTGTTTTTATTAATTTGGCTTTAATTAGACTTAATGAAACATACCAGGTTTACAGTAGAGTTGGGTTTGTGCTGAAGTGAGAATTTAGACCTTAATAAGTAAGAAATTTGAGTTACCAGTTTTGAATACGAAAAACTAAATCTTTAAATTTAACATACATTTATATAGTGAGCATTCTCTCAATGTTACTTCATTTTTGATTTCTCCTTTTACTTTTTAGTTGCATTATCCTTCCTAAGTTTTAAAGGATTAGTTCTAAAGATAACTATATTGTATATGTATATATGTGTATTATAAGATACACATGCACCTGCTTTTAAAAACATCAAACAGGATAAAAGTGTAGTAGTGACAAGCATTTCCTCTACCTCCAACCACTAAGTCCTATGCCTTTATATAGTAATTCCCAGTTATTTTTGTATTTTTTCTGAGAGATTTTGTATACAGTAAGTAACATTTGTAGGACCTTCGCCTTAAATATGGTGTGCTTTTTTTTCCTCTTTGCATAATTTGTAATATATTGCAAATTACCATTGTTAAATTGCCTGGGATTCATTCAAATATGTCCAGTTTTACCTCAGTTTTGTTAGTTATTTAACAAAGCAAGAATATAAATCCCAAATTGAACTGATTGCTGCTAACATTTTACAATTAAATTACCCTTTAATATTTAGATTTTACTTTAAAATTAAATTGTATTTATTTTCCACCGACGTTGAAAGACTGTTAGGATAAAATTATAACAGGAAATGAAAGTCTGTTGTGCTTTTTAAGTAAAACATTACTTTTTGACATTATATCCACTAACAAAAAAATTTCATGACAGAAAAGCCTGGTATATGCCATTGTGTAGAAAGCTGGTGCAAGTGGCCAATTTTAATTTTTTTTTTTTTAGAGAAGAAGAACCTAATGGGTATCTGACACCATACACAGAAAAGTTTTAATTTGGGATGGATCATAGACCTCAAAATAAAAGCTAAATCTCTTGGTGATTTTGGAAGAAAATAATAGGGAGATTGCTGGTTGCTTCAGAGGGCTATGTTTGAGTTTATTCATTTTCACTTATTCAGAAAACACTGGTTGATCACCTGTTTTTAACATACAGGGTGGGGTAAAAGGTTTACAGTTGTTTGTATGGAAAATAATACAATAATTTATAAATAATACAAGAATAAACTGTGTATCATGTACTCAAAACTATAAACCTACTTTTGCCCCACCCTATATTTAGACTTAACCTTAGGAATGTCACTCTTTGGGTGAATGGTTTTGTTTTTCTTTAATGAGGAATATGAAAATTCACCTGGTTTTTACATAACAAATAACTAATTTTTTTCTTTGAATTGATTGTTTTCTCTTTCTTACAGATTTCAGAACTTATATTCCCACCTCTTCCAATGTGGCATCCTTTGCCCAGAAGAAAGCCAGGAATGTACCGAGGGAATGGCCATCAGAATCACTACCCTCCTCCTGTTCCATTTGGTTATCCGAATCAGGGAAGGAAGAATAATAAACCTTATCGTCCAATTCCAGTAACATGGGTGCCTCCTCCTGGAATGCACTGTGACCGGAATCACTGGATTAATCCGCACATGTTAGCACCTCATTAGCTGCTTTTGATTCTGTTGGTGTTGAGAGAAGGTAGAATAAGCCTGACTACATATTAAAAGTTAAAAGTTCATACTCAAATAGTAGTAAAGTTAGATGGGTTAAACCATCAAACTTATTTTTATAGAGAAGTTATTGAGAATAATCTTTCTTAAAAATATATGCACTTTAGATATATTGATATAGTTTGAGAAACTTTATTAAAGTTAGTCAAGTGCCTGAGTTTTTAATATTGGACTTGAGTATTTATATGTTGTGCATCAACTCTGTTGCATACAAGAACACTGTAGGAGTGGACGATCTGTTCTAGCACCTTGGAGCATTTACTTTGTGGAGAATATGTAAGTTATTTATACACAAGGAAATATATTTTATGTTACTGTTTAGAAGAATTGTGTGAAATCATGTAGTTGCAAATAAAAAGTAGTTTGAGGCATGACAATGTGTGCTTCTGTTCTGTGCATAGAAAAGGGAGAGCAAAGGGGATGTTTCACTTCATTGTTTAATTAAACATTTAGCAAAGAAAAAAGGTAAACATTTTTATTTTCCTTTAAAAAAATCAACTTTAAAAAAAACCATACTTTGCCCAAAGGCTTACAGTATCAAAATATGTATATAAAAAGTCTAAAATTTGTTAGTAGCTCATTGAAAATATAAACATAATAAAACATCTTTCAAAATGTTAAAGTCACTGTACATAGAATTTTCCTAACCAAGAATTTGGCCTATAGTAATTTGGTATGACATTTGACTTATGTGCATAATTCTGTTGGATAAAGCAGAAATGTCCTTTCAGCCACTCTAATTTCTGTGCCGTATGCTTTTGCCCAACACATTAAGGTCTTTACTAGAGGTCCAAAATAAAGCAAAATAGAACAGTACGTCGGATTCTTCAGTAGTCCTTATTTATACCACTGTAATTCCATCAGTCTTGTAAGTGTACTCGGACTACAAAAAGAGAAAAGGAGGTATAAGAATTTGGTTCCCAAAGTAAATTTTAAAACACTAAGATCAATATTTTTTTCCATCTCCCACATTTAAATTATTTAACTTAGAAAATCATTACTTGCTAATAAATCATTAGATGGCCTGGCCATTTTAAGTATTCCTATTGTTTTTTCTGATAAGTTCTATTGTGGTATAGGATACCAGAGAAGTACACAAATCATAAGGATATGTAGCTCAAAAAGATTTTAAAGTATGTGGAAATTTGCAGTATCAACATAATAGTTTTAAGCCTTAGATACTTTTCTTGTTTTAATGTTATTGTACTCTGATAAGACATACACAGCTATTAACATATTTACAAACCATATCTACTTTTCCTCCAGAAATACATGAGGTTGGCAAAAGTAAGTTTATAGTTGTGAGTACATGAAAGTTTATTATTGTATGTACCACACAGCAAACTAAACCTACTCTTGCCTACCCGTGTATATAGTGGATGCCTGTTCAGACTTCAGTTTACTTTTCTAGGGGTAATTAGCATCACCAGGCAGATTAGTTGTATTTAAGTTTTAATTTTAAAAACTTAGCTGTACCCTTCCTGGAGAGAGTTTTATGTGGAAATGGCAGCTTTGTGGTCAGTTGTAAAGCTGACAGGTTTTAAGTATTTTTGTCATGGAGTTAGCATTTAGTTTGCTCATGTAATTAGAAGATTGTTGGGAAAACCACAAGTATACTACCATACTGTCATAAAAGGAAGTATTTTTGGCACATCTAGTAACCAGACCTTTCCACATAGGATACTATAAAATCTAAATCTCTTATTTGTTTTGATAACTAAATAGCAGGGTGCCTAGGGGAAAATGCTGATTTTGAACTTGTATATTAGATGAACTACCTGTAGAGATTTCCAACTTTTATTGACAGTGCTCCCCACACACCTTGTCCTAAAATTAATTTAAAGCAAAAGAAAGCTTTTATCAATATAGTTTTTCCAGTCCATGTCTAATGAAACCATCTTTCTCAGCACCTGGGTCTTCAAGTCAGTCTAGTAAACATGGGATACAAAAGTTTCTAACTTTCAGTGGTAAATAGGACTAAGTTGTAAGATGTCTGAAGTTTCTCTTATATGACTAGGACTGTTCTAATGAAGATAAAATGTGGCTGCATAATCGTTTGAAAGCCTTACAGGCTGTTTTTAACAGGAGTGGTTTGTGAGTGAATGATAATTGTCTTAATTCTTTTATTTTGCATTTGTAGATGTAACTGCAAAGTTCTAAATTTAGAGGTTAAACTTGAACATAGAAATTTTTTAAAACTTGGTAAATTTTATTACATCAGTAAGTACAATACTTCTGGCTTTTTAGTGTAATATTTGTTTCAAAGTATTTAACTTTTCAGCAAACTTCTATGATTTTAAGCTAATAAATCATTCATGTTGACTTTTTACTCAGCTATCCCTGTTAAAATAATTTCTTAATGATTGGGAAGAGGGAAAAATACTTACAAACACATATGATATGCATTTACCTTGCCAGGGTAGCCATTCTACAGGTAAAACTAACTTTTTAAATATTTTATTACTATGTGCCAGTAACTTGTTTATTCCACATAATAATCCCATGAGGGGAGGTATCAGTATTATTTCAGTTAAGATGAGGACTTTCAGAGAAGTTAAAAACACCTAGAGTCACAGAAAGCTAAGTAAGAAAGCCCTAACTTAAAACCAAGCTGTACTTTGTTAAGCCCATGCTCCTGATGCCTTTATTCATTTCATTACTTAGAAAATCTACCACCTCTTGAAACTTGTGAGAATGTTCAACATCAAGCCAAATTTGAATAACAAGGGAAGAAACAAAGATTCTATTGAGTGAGAAAGCAAAAGATCTATTGATCAATGACTAATAGTCTTGACAAAGTTCCTTTTTCACACACTATTCAGATATGTCTGAAAAGGAGTTGACTAATAACTTGATAGTCACTTTATTTGCTTGAACTAAATGAAATTGTGAGAGAAATTACAGGCCAATTGAGATGACAAAGCTGTACCATTGATTGGTCAAGGGGAAAGATCACAGAATTAGTGGTATTAGTAAGGCCCAAGTTTATCACAAGCTTTAACTCCTGTTTTTGTTAGTTACCTGTGATTTAATATAGTGTACAATGTTCTCATGTATTCTCTAGAGTATGTATTCCAGTTGTGAGGAAGTAACACTGAGGCTTTAAGGAAAACAACATCCTTGGATTACGGATGGAGAATTACGGCATCAACTCATACTGGAAAATTGTCACACAAGCACTAGTTGTGGAGGAGGCTCTATATTCCTGTTCAAAATGTGCACACTTGATTCACTGCAGAAAGCATCTCCTGCCTCCCAATTTAATAGCATTAGGCACCTTCCAGGTTCCTGTGCTCTTTCACATACAATTTAAAAGGTAGTACATCTGACCCTTAAAGCAAATTCACACCCTGACTGATGGGGCTCAGTGGACTGAGTGCCAGCCTGTGAACCAAAGGGTTGCTGGTTCAATTCCCAGTCAGGGCACATGCCTGGGTTGCAGGCCAGGTTCCCATTGGGGGTGCTTTAAGAGTCAACCACATATTTTCTTTCCCTCTTTCTCCCTCCTTTCCCCTCTCTAAAAATACATAAATATAATCCTTCAAAAAAAAAAAGCAAATTTACCATTAGGACTTGTAGTAGATACTCCACTGCTTAGGGTGGCTTATTTATTCCTTAAAGCACATGATCAGCACAAAAATACGGAATTTTATTTCTAACCTCAAAAAAGGAAGAACTTTAACTACAGAAATGACCTTTGAAGTATGGAAGCCTTGGGAGCCATGCTTTAATTTCACGGGACTCAAAAATACTAAGTATTATGACAGACATCCATAGCTTGGCTTATGGATGTTTTAAAACACATTGCATATATTAATGTGTATACAATATATAGTAAAACTTGGGAATATAGGTGGCAAGCATTTCTAACCAGGCTAGAAGTTTAGTGGGTAACTTAAGTATACAATTTAGTGTCATGACTGATAAACTGTATGAACTTCACTAGTAATTAAAGCAGATTTATTTTGGCAATCATAAGATCAGAAATGCCCAATGTTGATGAAAGTGTGTGAGGAAACATAATACTGTTAGTACAGGTTTAAAGGAGTATAACTTTTCTGAAGGGCAGTTAAAATGTAAATGCATATATCCTTTGACCAACCAGCTGTACTTCTAGAAATTCATCTACAGAATCAGACAAGGAGGCCATTGTCTAAATAAAAGTGTTCATTGCACTTTTACCTAGATAATGGCAAAAATAAAAACTCGAGTAGCCACTGATAGGTGAACAGTTAAAATACGAACATCTATTCAAAAACACACCGGAAAATACGTAGTCACAAAAGATGAATCTGTAATAACGTGGAATAGAATGTTGCAAGTTGGGGAAATATTGCAAGTAGAGAAATAAAAATATTATGTCTAGGATCGTACCAACATTGGAAAAATAAATTCCTAATTGTTAAAAGTAGTGTTCTCAGAGGCAGGGGAAGACGGGCAGATACAGAAAACCGTATTTTTCTACGTTGTGCATTTCAGTCTAGATATTTATGCTAAGCATTATTATTTTTATACTGAGAATTATAACGAAGGGTAAAAAGAAACATTTTTAAAAGCACTTGACATGTTTGGTGGATTTATTTTTAAATACTATACAACACTGATAACCAAATTGCATGTACGTTTTGAGGGCAAGCTGTTGCATTTCTGAATTAAATGGTTGCAATGTGGTTACCTTTTATTGTTGTTGATCATACTGTGTCTAGAAGGAAATATTTCAAAATAATAAATGCTTGTAACAGAGTGGTAGTGTTCCCAATTATGTATCACATGATTTCATGATAAAAAATTTAAATAGTACTTTGTGGGAGATAAATTCCTATTATTAAAGAAAGAATATTGAGTACTTAAAAACAAATAGAAAGGTGTGAGTCTGATAGAGGAGAAATATTTATAAAAATTTGCCAAAAAAAAAAACTGACTAGAAGAATGTGCCACATTTCTAAACTGACTCAATATTATAAAAACATTACTTTCCAAATTAATATATAAAGTCAACATGAATCATAATTAAGATCTCAGTGAATTTTAGTGGAACTCAAAAACTTGACTTAAGTTTGCATGGAAGAATAATTTTCAAGAATAACCAAGAATTTTTTTAAAAAAGAACAGTGGACAGGGACTGTCTTTCCTTCTAATTTATAAACATATACTCTAAAGGATAACCTAGGAGTGAACTAATACACTACTTATAGAACTATAAGTACAGAACCAGGAATATTTATACAATCATGTGCTATGTGCCCCATAACAAGGGGGATACATTCTGAGAAATGTATCAGTAGGTGATTTTGTCCTGTGAACATTATAGAGTATGCTTACACAAACCTAGATAATATAGCCTACTAAACTCTTAGGCTATATGTTATGCCACTATTGTCTATATATGTGGTATCTCATTGACAGAAACATTAGGCAATTCATAACTATATAAAGAAGTTTAATGTATGTGAATGTGTATTTACAAATTGAAAATATTCACTAACCAAAAATTAGTAGTAAACTAAATATTTGGTTATGAATTTTTAAGACTTAAATTCCTACTTCAAACCATGAAAGTTCCAGATAGATTAAAGATAAAATATAAATTATGAAACTATAAAAGTACAGAGGAAATACATGAGATATTTACAAGCTTTAGCTTAGGAAAATATTCCCTGTGATGACAGAAAGAATGCTGATTTGGAATTGAAAAAAAATTTGAACTGCATATCAAAAGACATCATAACTTAAGTTAAAAAACAAACTTCCAAAGAGGGAGAAAATTTCCAAAAAATGTTTAAAAGTTAACATTCTTAATATACAAAAACCTTCTACATATACTTGTTTAGCAGAACCAAATATAAAGAAATACAAATGGCTAAAAACAGAAGATGTGCTAATGGCACACTAATGACAAGGGAAATAAAAGCTGAAACCATGAAGTACCATTTTTCACCTAACAAACTGAACCATTAAAAAGCCTGTATTTTGCATTCTGTATGGAAGGCAATTGACAATGTCAAAAAATTTTTAATGTGTATATTCTCTTGCCCTGTAATTCAAATTCTATACATCCAGAAGATAACCTATAGAAATACTTTTGCAATTGTATAAATATCTATGTACAATTGGTGCAGCACTATTTGCTGTAATAGATTATAATTCATACTGTGTAAGAGCACATGGCCAATACAAGAATAATCTCTGACTACTGATGTGCAAAATTGCCCACCATATTATGTGTGTGAAAGGTGAAAATAGATGCAAAAAAATGAAAATAGATGCAAAAAAATAGATGCAAAATTGCCCACCATATTGTGTGAAAGGTGAAAATAAATGCAAAAAAAATAATAGAATTTAACAGGTTTATCACTGAAACTGAGTCTTGGAGTATTCCTGTAAGTTGCCCCAACTGATAGGAACTTCAAATCCAAGCAATGTGACTCCAGGGCACCTGGGAGCTAGACAGAGGACTGGAGTAACAGTTCCAGTTCCCTATCATTAACAAGGGGAATTATGGTTCCCCTTAAATTGGTAATGATAGTGTTTTTCTGTTTCCTTTTTATGTCATTTGGGAAACAATAAAATGGATATTTTGGTATTTTCTTGGTTTAAACAGGATTTCAATGAAAAGAAACAAATCACCTTTAAAAAATTATCAGCCACAAGAGGGCATCAGATATTCTTTTCCAACTTCCAAGCTAAAAGTTGTGTTCACAAAGATTAATCTCCCTTCTCTCCCTTCTCCATGATAAACGTTAATGGTTAGTTTAAATCACTGCTTTTCCTATGGATCTACACATAGAAATTGTCACTGGTAATTAAGAATTTTAACTAAGTATGTCACAATTATACACAAAAATTATTTATTAGAAGTATTATTCTGTTAATACAAGTAATGTTAACTAAGGAAAAATAGTTAAAAGCAGAGAAAGATCATTCATATCACCTATAGTCCCTCTAGCAGAGATAACCACTGTTAATATTTTAGTGGAAGGGGAATGTTCAAAGAGGGAGCTTTTAATTTACATTCTCCCATACTGTTTTGTGATGATATGAAATACATTCATTTTATGATCACACAATTTGAAAATGTGAAACACTGGATTATGACACTGATTTTTTAAACACAATTTTTAACAGTTTCACAGTATTCACATATATGTGCCTTAACTGATTTACCTCATAATTATCATTAGATATTAAGCTACAGATCAGTTTTGCAAATGTCTTTTCAATCATATATCTAAATATATACCATACCACCTTTGTTGAAAATGGAGTGGGAGGAAGGGATTATTCAAGTGCAGAAATAGACAAACTGATCTTATAACAAAGCTGCCAACTTTTTGAAATCACACATAGAAAATTACAGATGACAAATTTTTTAGAGTCAAACAGATAAGTAAAGCTTTAAAACTCAACAGAAAACAACCAGTGTGATTAGCTGACTATTTGTTTCACTTAATTCAGTGGAAAAAACACTGTTCTCATATCTTCTAGATCATTCATTAAACGTTTCTTCTAAGGAAACAAAATTTACTGATTAAACTTGAAAGTATATTTAAAATTTTTGAATTTTGTCTAAAGGGACTGGAACATGAAAAATGTAAAATTCACTTTTGTCATCTGAGTATTTACTAAGTAAAACCTAACTATTTCATGTTTTCTACTGTTCCCCAATGATAAAACAGACTATATATAAAATCTGATATTGATAGTTAAGAAGATCTTTTGGTAAATAACTTTGAAAAGACTAGTTGTGATACTTGATACTGTGAAATCTGGAAAGAAATACACAAAAAAAGTTAAAATACATATCTTTAATAGGGATTTGGCATGCAGATTTACAGTAAAATCCCTCTTCCCTGACACAATTAGTAGTGCCAATCAAAAAAGTTTAAGTGAAAAACCATTAAAAACTATACATCCCTTAACATTTTAAAATGTTTAAAATTTATCAGTATGCTTTCAGTCATCAAATTTTTGATGTAAATAATTTTTCTTAGAGTATGGGCCTGGTGCTAGGAGTGTCTGTTTTCTTTATAAACATCATCCATATTATATCAATCTTAATGTAAAGTTTGGTTTCTTTGCAGTGAGTGAAAACAACATATTTTTAAAGCTATTGCCAGCAGAGTCATTTCCTCAGATATGTTATCTTCACCATGTCTAGTACTTGTGCCCAAATTATGTACAATTTACTCAAATTATGCAATCAGCAACACAACAAGCATAAACAGGTTTGGTACCAAACAAAGCAGACTCTTGTCAATCATACACCCACTGGGGACACCACAGGCGTCCCTGAGAAGAGTGAAGCTGTTGATGCTCACTTGCGCCCTTGGCATGGGTGAGCACGTTCCGCACAGGGAGCGGAGGGCACGGGTTAGGCCAGATCAGCTCTGTTCCCTGGCCTTCTCCCAGGCTAGTGTTGCCGGGAGGGGAGTGAGCGGTCAGAGAGAGCCGTACACTCTAACTCTACTCCTCTTTCCTTTCATATAGTTTTCTCAGGGCTGGGACTGCCAAGGACTCAAGGCTCCTAGAAAAATACTGAACCAGGAATCAGGAGACCTAGATTTTGTTTCTAACTGTGGCCTTGAGAAAGCAAAACCTTTCTGAATTTTGATTTTTTTTTCATACAATGATATTGAACTAGATACCATAGCCTATGGATGTTTTATTGGAGGGGTTGTTTTTACAAAATTTGAACTGCTATGTAAATTTTCTTAGCTATATCACAAATATTTTGCTCTTATTATGAAAAGTTTAAACGGAAGGCACTATAAACATGTTCACAAAGCCCTGTTAGGGTTGCATCTTTGCCCTGGACACAGCAGACCGTATCTGTTAGTCGGTTCGGCAGAAATCATGTTTCTTTTCACAAGATTATTTTACTTTGTGTTTTGTTATTTCTGTGAACAGGTAAAATGCCCCTTCCTTGTCACCAGATGGAATGACGGGTGGAGGCTGATGCTGGAGGACTGATTTTCTGACCGGTTGCAAATCTTCTTTTTCTGTCTATCCTACTGTCTCCTCTCAGCATTGCCAGGTCGTTCTACTGTTCCCCTAGAAATGGTCTCATTGTTGACAGTTCTGGGGTATGAGAAGAAAATGTCCTACTTAGCAACATTAAAGGAGCACACTGCCGGTAGCCAACATTCGACTTGAAATGGTGTGTGACAGCCGGCCTAACCCATGACCTAGACACATCTTTTCAAGCGCAAGATACCTAATTTTCTTCATTAGTTTAGTTTGTGCTGACTTCATAAAACTGCTTTAGGCAAAAACTCCAGGAACTCGAAGAAACCAAAGATAAATTAAGAAACACACTGTGACGGGAATACATGTGGCGATGGCTTGACAGGAGCATAGCCAGAGCTGCTGCAATCATCAGGAAAGACTGCTGAGAGTCTATTACGTGTCGAACTTCATTCATTCATTCATGCCTCACCTGAGGACATTTTTTTTCATTGTTTTCACAGAAAAGAGGGAGGGAGAGAGAGGGGGAGAGAGAGCGAGAGAGAGGGAGTGAGAGAGAAACACTGATTGGTTGCCTCTCATAAGTGCCCCAACTGGGGAAATAACCTACAACCTGGGTGTATGCCCTGACTGGGAATCAAACCTGCAAACTTTCAGTTTGTGGGATGACACTCCATCCAACTGAGCCACACTGGCCAGGGCATTATTGGAAGATTTAAATGCGAAGATGCTCCCTCCACCTTTGAGGAGTCACATCTGCTCAGGGAAAGGAAACAAATACATGAAGAGAGAGGTAGGCGATCCTCATCTTCCTTTGAGGGTACAGTTTCAAGGAGGGAGAAGTCAGGTTGAACCAATAAGACAGTTTAGGAATAATGAGGATTTCATGGTCAGAAGGGTAAGACCATAAACAAAGTCAAAGGAAGAGGATAACCTAGCAAAAAAAGTTTTCATATCACACAGGGCTAATTTTAATACATTTAAGAGCTCCAACTTAGCAGTATATAAAAGAAAAAGGGGCAAATCACAGGAACATAGTTCCCAAATGGTTTTTAAATACAGATGCTCAACTAAACAAGTAACAGAATTTTAAACCATGAGATAATTTTCTTCTTGGAGATTGGGCTAGATCAAAAGGTTGGATAAGAGTATTGGTGAGGATTGGGGAGAGATCAGCACTCATTCATTGCTAACGTCAGCTGCTACAACACTGACAAAGCTATTTTAATAATAGTTATGAAAATACTCTATACTCACCAACACCCCTCCTAGAAACTTACCTTAAAGGTATATTTACACATATACATGATGTGTACATTGTACAAACATACTGCTTGTAATTTTTTCACTGCATCAAAAAGATGGGATCAATTTAAATGGCCATCAATTGGAGGCTGGTTAAATAAGTTACAATGTTATCACTCTGATTTAAACATTACAGTTTTAAAAACAAGATAGGGAGATAGATGTACAGATAATATAAAATAGATAACACAGATATAGAATAATCTGAGAGGACAGGTTAAATTAAAAAACAAGTGTGTCTAAAACCTTATCTTTTCCAAGAAAAAAAAGGATATGCATGCCTAAGCATGGAGTGAAGGGCCGGTTGTGAAAGGCTAGGAGAGAAACAGCCACTGGCTTCACTCCGGACCTCCTCAGAATCTAAGAAGGGTTTTAGAAATTTCTTTCTAAAATGTTCTTCCACTTCCTCAAGTTTTCATAATTCGTTTTTTTCTAAGTTGGCTCCTGTTGAGTCTGGTCACCCCATTCTGTATTTGTGCAAGTTCACTTTTCAAGCCATGTGCAGACTTTCTCACCACATGTGCTCACACTCACTTTTTCTCTCTCGATACTGCCTTTTGGGAAGAAACCAGACCAGGTGTCTTACAGACAGACCATATGACGTGAACTTATTGAATGCATTCTTGCCCCCTAATGCCATTTCTTTTCTAAAAATTCATTATTTACCAAGCTATAATATATCCGAGTTAGGAACTGAAGATAAAAGTGAATAAACTTGGTTCAAACTCATAAAGGGGATATATTAAATGTGTTAAGTAATTAGAATAAATACATAAAAGACCTGTACTAGCAATATTGAAGGCTCAGACACACCCCTAAATTGCATGTGAATGGGGGGGGCAAGGGTACAAATCAGAAAAAGTGACTTAAAGGAGAGCATATTTGGACTCAGACTCATAGGGCAAACACGCCCTGGGAAGGTAAACACGGAGGGGCTGCTGTCTGGTTGAGGAAACTGCATGTTCACAAGGCATGAAACCCCAGTGCGCAGTTGCACCTGGAGGTGTGGAGAGAGCAAACTGGAGAGAAATGGAATGGACCATGAGATACCTTTTGTATCAGATTAAGATGATCTAGATTTTAACATGTTTGTATTTCTATTTTAAGACAACCAATCCACTAGGACTGGGGACAATGACTCAGGGCAAGAAAAAAACATAACGGCTTCTTGGACCTTGTTGGGGACTGGCATTAGGCTTTTACTTGAGTACTTTCTGGATCTTCTCCCACCTCTCTCATTCTTCATTAGAGTTAGAATTTTCACAGCTCAGCAGTGAAACTAGAAGCAAACTGATCACAGAGCTAGTCCTTGATTAACTAGACTGAAATTTCTCAGTCCTTCATTAACTCATGAAATTCTTCTTTTTCTGTAATTACCCTAGGACAACTTCTTTTCTCCTAATCAATTATAGAAGAAAATCCTTTAACCAATCATTTGATTTATACTTCAGAAATACCAGCAAGAAAAACTGAGCTGAGTTCTTAGGACAGTTTTCTGAATCTTTGTCTGTTGCCCGTATTACATTTAGAAATTATACTTGATTATGCTTTCAGACTTAAAACGAAACCACTTTTATTTAATAACAAGTTACTTTACATACAGTTTTGTTTCAATTACATCGGTTTTGCTATTTGGTATTTAATTAACCAGAAATATGATCTGGCTTTTAGAACTGCAAGATTAAAATATGGTCTAAATTAAAGGCATTAAATTATACTCAGTAGTTTAACTTAGTATATTTTATTGTAATCTTGGTTCCTTGAAAATCTGTGTATTATTTTCAGCATCCTGGCTACCAGGGACGAATGCAAAGACTTTTCATTATATCAATTTTATTTCTTTAAAATCTTCCAACATTCCATGATGCAGGCATTTTTATCCCCATTTTAAGAACTAGGAAATTGAAGCTAAGTATCTAGCAATGAATAGTGTTCAAATATGTCTGACTCCAAGGCCTATGCTCTTCTCATTTTAATCTGAGTAGAATATCTAACGTTAGTATAAACCAGTTGTTTTAAACCTGGGGGGTAGGGTATTTTGCCCTCTACCCCAGTGGACATTGGGAAACATCTGGAGACACTTTTGGTTGTCACATCTGTGAGGGGGGAGCAGGGAAGAAGGCTGCTGGCCCCTAGTAGGTAGAGACCAGGAATGATACTGAACAACCTGTAATGCACAGGACAGTCCCCCACAACAAAGAACTATTCAGCCCAAAATATTGAGAAACTATAGTATTGTACAA
This sequence comes from Trachops cirrhosus, assembly GCA_028533065.1. NCBI lineage: Eukaryota > Metazoa > Chordata > Mammalia > Chiroptera > Phyllostomidae > Trachops > Trachops cirrhosus. The sequence continues at coordinate 176,389,243 of CM052539.1, read as the reverse complement.
ACTAAATATTCCTCACAACGTCTTCTTACAGACTCATTACTATCCATCCTGTTTTTTTCTGAAATCAATGTTTAAAGTCAATGAAAGTAGCTTTAAACCAGAACCAGATATGTTTAATACATATATGCATGCACATTTTTTTCACCTGCATGCACATTTTTAAATGCAGCTGAATACTGCTTTAACTTTGCACTGTAAAACACTGTGACATGATCACTGAACTTTGGAGTTTCATCCCCAAATATTATGTCATGTACGGTCATGTAACTGTAGAGTGGGGAACCATATATGTACGTTTCACATGTTTCCATTGATGTGTGATTGTTCTGACCTACATTCTGTTTAATAAAGGATTCAGGGGGTGGGGGAAAGAAAACCTGGACTCGGGAAACAGGGAGGAACATGAAACTGAAGCTTGATAAAGTAGACATTTTTTTAAAGGCACAATGAAGCCACACCATGAGGCAGAAAACTACTTTCTTGATTTTATTTTAAAAGTACACAAGGTCACAAAACTAGAGCAAGTTCTTGCTTTTTTAACCAAATTTTGTTCTTACAAATTTCAAAATCTGCTGCACCATTGGATATTTAAGCCAGAAACTTTAAATACAAAAAGCATTTTTGAAACTGACACTATCAATTCTCTACTTGCATATATGAAGTGTCAAAATATTTTTCTCAGTAGTACAAGTGTATTTATTACAAAAATTCACAGTTAGGGATGAGAATAAGTGAATCAGTGAATTGTGGTTCTCTTAATTGCTTGTGTTATTCAAAGTCGAAAACACCAAGTCTTCCTTGATTGGAGATTTTAGTGTTTCTGAACAAAGCAGACCCAACAGATATTCTCCACACCCTTAAATTACAGAGCGGGCTATTTTGTAAAGCTTGATTTTAATTCACAGTGAGAAGCCAGAGGCAGCAAATATATGCTGGTGTTACTATCCATAAGATCAAACATTTGCTGGTGTTACTGTCCACAAGGTACACAGAACTGCAATTCACAAATTTATTATTCTTCCCTGCTTCTGTAACATTAGTAAGTAGAACTTGTGTTCAGTTGTGGACCATATTTTAGTGCCAGAATAGGCAAACAACAAAAAATCCAACTGCAGAACATGTTGCCTTTATTGCAAGAATATCCAAAGGCATTTGAAAGGCATTTGAAATATTAAAACTTGCCCAGAACATTTATACTAAACACATAATATTACAAAGATTTATGTACATATATATATAATAATATAACGTCACAAGTCACTAAGAAGTAAAAATGGTGCCAACATTTTCTACAAACTACTCCTCACATGACACATCAAAGCATTAACCACGTGGTATGGACTTTTTCTGTTCACACTGGAATAAGGCATCTGAAGGCCCTAAGCACTGTGTAGATGAAAAGAAATTAGGAAAAACTTCACACGTTTATATAACTTCGAATTTACATGCTGCACTCACAGAAAGAGACAGAGAGTGGTTATTTTAAAAAGCCATACATTATAGAATTGGATACCCACCTTCATGCAATGAGTTCTTTTTATGTTTAATCACGATGTTTACTTGCCCCTTCACTTACTCCTAATTTACAATACTCAATCTTGAAAATTATCGTTTTAATAAAAACCAGACATTAATTCATACCAATAATCTAATTGTGTTTCATTAACGTCCCCCTAAGACACACTTTGGCTGTGTTTCCATTGTAACAATTCCATGGCAGGATTTTGTTTTGTTTTTTCCTTCTAACGAGAATATTAGGTAAAGTTGCCAATAAGAAAATGAATACCTACAAACTATATGTTCAAAGCACAGAACCACATCTTCTGTGGTATCACTTCAAGTTATCCTGTGCGACTCAACAAGATGCTGTCGAATCTCTTAGGTGTAAAGTGGAATCATCTACTTTTGCCTCAAAGATGCAGTGTCAGCCTTGACTGATGATGTTAAGCTCTAACGGAAATATTTGAATAACAATTTTTGTTGAATCCCTTGAGGATTACCAGTCACAATTCTAGAACAAATATCTGATCTCTGGTTCAACTGAAAGTATCAGTGAGAATTACTTAAGAAGTCAATCAGAACTATTTGACTTTTGGATTAACTGAAATTTATAATGAGAGTAGCTGAAGACATAGTTTAAAACTTAATTCTGTCCTTTAAAATTCATCATGCTCAGGAGGTCTCTTCAGGTTGCATAACTGATTTTTACGAGCATGTTCCTCAGGGGATAGCCGGCATGGACCTGAACTAAAAGTGCTTCTGGAAGAGAATCGGACATGCTTATAGCGAAATCCTAGACCAACTATGAAATCTAAGGCCAGGAAAGCCTTACACAGGTCCATTTTTTGTAGTAATTTCTACTTATATTGATAGCATAATCTTCATTACATGAAAACTAATAGAAAAGACCAAAAGTTGTTTATTAAAGTTTGTGCTGTTATTTCTTATACTATTATATAAATTTATTTATACAAAACAGACCAGACATCTGGAGTGCAAAAATAGTTACGGTTATAAAATCAGAAACACAGTAAAGAGTGTTAGGGGTGTTAAATTTTAAAATCTTTACGAATAACACAATCTGTTAACTAGCATCTGGGAAGAATAGAAAAGAGGAGGCAAACTGAAAGTGTGAGGACAGAAAGGTGTCACAGTGATGCGCTTTTAGGAACAGTACCTTCACCTCTAAGCACCTTTTAGGTGATAGCTAGCTCATAGGCACCAGAAATTCATAGTAAAAATTAAATTACCCAAAAGGCACAAATGAAAACGTTAACACCAAGTAGAAAACCAGTATTATGTAAGGCTAAAAATCTATTTAAAAAATGCTTCTGTATATGTAGAACTATACACTAATCCATTACACAGGCATCCAGCTTAAATTTACCATTAAAAATGTACATAATACTCTTCCTAATCATAAATTCATGCCAACATTAATTTATAATACAGCATGAGCCACCACAGCACCCAAAAAGATGAACAGAAACCAACTCCCTGAAAAATCTAGGGAAAAGGTTTTAGAGCTAGTGAAATAATTTATTGCAGACCTCATTTACTACAAAGAAACCGTTGGCTCATACTACTATACCCACACTCCCTCACAATCTTAAGGGAAATACAATAAATTCACTTTCTTCTACTCAAACAGTATTTAACACATTTGGCAGTTAGGAGTATTCTTTTTACTCCTTTTCCTTTCGTTTCCTTCTGTTTTTTTAAAGAATAAATCACTTTCACAAAACTAAGACTCAAACTTTTCAAAGCTTGACTTGATTTTTTGCAACCACACAAAGACATGTTGGCCATACAATAGCAACTGCACATCCTCCACGTCTGGAGCACAGAACTGACGGAGGACACCAGCCTGAAAAGTCTTTCGTCGTTCTAAGTCTATGAAGAAAACATCCTCCAGGAACTGCATTCAGGAAGGCAAATTCGGGATTACATTTTTCTAGAACATACAACATGCAACACCATCCAAAAACAGCAACAAAATGCTGAACCAGTAAAAACCTTTTAAAATTTGGAACCAGTAATTAGGGAATTTCAACCTGTTACCTGTCAAACAATAAATGAGTTATCATTTTTTCTTATTAGAAAAATATGACCTAAAGCAGAGAACCAGTACTTAATTTGGGAACTGCAAAATACTCCATCCTTGATCTGGCTGGTCACCATTTTGACCACAAGCCTTCAGGTATTGATCACTCGTCCCCGAAATCCATCGTCACTATTGAAATCCTAGTGTCACTGCTCTGTGTAGCTGACAGCAAATTTTCTAAATAAATCCAAAGACACTCCTTTATTTTAGCATATAAAAGAGCTCACTATGTCTCTGTTGCCTGAAGCAGTCTATCAATCAAATACTTAACAAGTCATTCATAAACTTTGTTAAAAAACTTTTTATGAAAAGTAAACTAGTCATTTCTAGAACACTGTAGTGTTTTTTTCTTATGTTGTTAGAGCTATTCCAAACATCTTTAGAGTTTTCCAAGAAGCTATAAAAACAAGAACAAACATAAAGGAATATAAGAGTTTTTGTCATGAAGTATCTTTACCAATTTTCAGTCATAAATTGAGAAAGGGATCCTAAAAATAATGGTAGAAATAATAAAGCACTACTTTCAGATGATTCAAGTATCAACTTGGTGTGCACAAAAGTTCACCAATTTCTTCCTCTATGATTTCATATCCAAAGGGCTACATCTTACTAATTATTGATAGTTAGAAATCTACAAAGTCAATCTCTTAAAGGAAATCTTTTTCAGATGGCAAATTTGTCTTTAGTAGCTTTAAAGCCTTTACTATTTTGCTATAACCACACAAAACTTTTTGAAAGGTATTTCCTACAGTTTCTGGTTCACTTTTTGATCTACTGAGGCTGGTAGCGACATTTGGAACAGAACAGACTTTTCCTATGTTGAAAGGAGAAGAGCGGCATGGAGCGCAGAGGTGGGAGGCACAGAGGTGCTATACTATAGACCCGTCCTTGCTCTGTGCTGGAATCATCACGGGCACCGCTCCCATCCTACTGAGATTAGGGGCAGCTACCTTAGCAGGTGGGAGAGTCGGGCTCTGAGGAGCGCGGTCAAAATCTTCGCTTGGTACTTGGTTATACTGAGTCTTGGAATAGCCTTCCATGTTGGAAGGAGACATGGACCCCAGGGATGAGTGATTGCTGCCCATGTAGCTTCTGGCCGTGGACGTCCGGCTCTTCGGAGGAGGCACGTCTTCCCTAGAAAGCAAAGATCGCAATAAAAGCTCCAAGAATAAGTTTCTAGAAACCTACAATTTAGTAACCTATGACTCATGGGTTGGAGGCTATTCAAGTGTTAAGTATATAAAAGTGTGTGTGGCACAAAAAAGGCAAGAGCAATAAAACACAATGTCACCAACTGTGTAATTCTCCCAAAGTTACGATTTACAGAGTACCTATCTTCATGAGTACTAAAAGGTGGTTTTTACAATAATTTATGATTCCATTATGTTGTCTTATAAGGAACAAACCTCAAATATTTTCATACTTCAGTACAACTAATCAAAATAATCTAATTAGAGTCATATAACACTTTATAGTTGATAAAGCACTAATACCTAGATATATTTCTACCAAAAAAAGAGAAAAAAATCCCTGTTATGCAAGTTACTTATCTAAGACCATAGCTGAATACCCAGCAGATTCAAGTCTGCAAAAAATGGGAATTCAGGCATAAGAATTTTTACACTGACAAAGAATATAAACCTGAGTTACCTCTTGTGCCATTTAAAAATACAAGTGCCCAGACCGCACCCCATACCTACCAAATGTCGATTCCTGGGTGTTACTTAAGTCACATGTTGTTATTTTTTGAAGTTCTATAATCCAACATGCACTTGTGGTTAAGATCTACTGGTTTAGAATGTTAAAAAAAAATACTACTTATGTAACTTGATACAATCAGGTCGTTTTTTTTTTTTTAATCCTCACCCGAAGGCATATTATTGATTTTAGAGGTAAGGGAAGGAAGGGAAAGAGGAAGACAAACATCAATCTGTGAGAGAAACATCAATCAGGTGCCTCTAGTATGCGCCCCGACCAGCGACTGAACCCTCAACCCAAAATATGTTTTCTGACCGGAACTGAATCCATGACCTTCTGGTTTACAGGCTGATGCTCCAACTAATGGAACCACACCAGCCAGGGCACAATCAGGCCTTTTTTTAAAAAATTTCAACATCTTGTTAATTGTTTTGCCTTGAAAACTTCATATCTGCCCTGTATTTGGGGAAGACAGTAGTGAGATAAGCCATTTTGCAGTAGTTATTAAAATAGGGTCCAGAATTGGAAAGGGGCTTGGGAAGGGCACAGTGGAGGTTGTCTGGATCTGCATACTTGAAATTGGAAGTAAAAGTTTTCAAATGTGTTGAGGGAAAGAGCTATGGCTTTTATTCGATTCTCACAGGGGTACATGCTTTGGATGGTTAAGAGAACTAATTCCTTCAGATATAATAAACTTAGTATACATCAGTCAACTCTTGGGCCACTTAATTACCTGATATCATGATGAACTTCCTTTTCATATTTTTTTTCTCTGTGCTTTTTATGACAGCAAAAGACGATCAGACCGATGATCACTAGCGCAAGCAAAGTTCCTATAATAGCTCCTGCAATTGTCCCAGCTCTATTTGAAGCTAGAATAATATGTTCGTAAGAAAATAATGGTAAAAAAACATATTTAGTCATATTGAAGATAAGGATACACATCGACAGATTGATTTCATTCCACATATTAACTTTAAGGACAAATTAATTAGCATTTTGGTCCAAGGGGAAAATCCACTGAAGAACTTTCTTTTGAACTGTAGAATCTATTTCAAACATAAATGCGATGAAACCAGATTAGAAGACTTTACATTCTCAGCTGTCTGACATGGCATATAAGAATGTTCCAAATATTTTGTACTTATTAATATAATGGCAAAATATGGTATAAGAGTTGATTTGACAACTCATCTTCTTAATGGTGCTACAATAATGGAGGTTTCATTCATAAAATGTAATTTTTCCTTTTGTGACTTAGGAAAGCTAATAACCAAACCATAAAGTGCTTTGCTTTGCATCCACTTGTCCTCATTATAGCCTTGCTGACTGAACCAAAGGGGGCTATATAAAGATAAGGGAAACGAACATTATCACGATGAACAGAAAGAAGGTACTTACGAGGAACAACGTCCAGGCGCAGCTCGCATTGATCGGAGCCCACTCTGTTGCGGACTGTACAACTGTACACCCCGGAGTACTCAGTAGTGGCGTTTTTTACCGATATAACAGGTGAAGTCATTTCTATGAAAAGAAAGGTGGGGCACAGCAAAACCCATTTTACAGGACAGCTGAGTTCTCAGTAAAGGCAAACCCTACTAAGTCTGACAATCCAGGCAAAAGGGACAGAGGCTGAAGCTGGGTGCAGAACAAGCTGCCAGGCAGACACATGCATGTCTCCAGAATGCAAACAATTGTGCCTCCAGTTCATCTGCATCAAGGCAAAAATAAACACGACCTCCCTCTCTACGCATAGAGTCTCAGCTGAAGCAGAGCCATATTGATTATAAGAAATATTCCATGCCACAAAGGCTCTTTGGTGCAGTGGGAAGATTTGCAAAAGCCATTTCATCCACCCCCAAGAGGAAAGAAATACACGAAAATAGTCAGAAGGGGTCATACGGTTTGTCTCCTAATTTAAAAAAAGAAACAGAAGCGGAGAAAAATCCTACCTAGTCAGGGTGGGGAGAGTGTAGATCAGTTTGAATAACAGGTCAGTTACAACAGTGAGCAATCAGATTTAACCAATTTGTAACTTTCTAGTCAATGTCACAGAGGTGTTTTTGAGATGTTTTTGTTTTAACAAACATACCATGGGTAAGTTATAGTATCTTCAACATGAATCTAGGCTCATGAAACTTTCAAGATCCAACACTTGCTACAATTCAGTCATTAAGTTATAATCACGAACATTTTCTGTCAGTATTGCCTTCAATTAAATATATATATTCCAAAGAAATTAATTATAATATCCAAAACAGTGAAACTGTTGTAAAAATATATCTATTTATACTATATGACAGTAAGTTGTCATTATAAAACACTGAATAATTTCCACAGAATCCTGATTGCTCTGTACAGAAAGGGGAAAATATTTGGGGATTAAATATATATATATATATATATATATATATATTCACCTCCCCCCACCCCCCGCCCCAATTAGGTTTAAGTCCAAATCAATGGCATATTCTATGAACTGTCTCATCAGCAGTACCTGTTACTAACGCTGGGGGCAGTTTCTGTGAGTTGGACAATTTTTGCCATTCATACAGTAACGGAAGTGAGCCTTCCTTCGGTTCACATTTCATTTTAAAGTCATTTCCAATTTCTTCTGATCCGTCCACGTAACATCTTGTACCGGAAGGCTTAACTGAGAAAAGAAATGATAACTGTACACAAAAGAATGGAATTTATGTTTACAAGGATTACTTAAACATGGAGCATGCTGCACAACCCCTGACTCGTCATCACGTGTTCCCGGCTCAGAGCCAACCAGACTGAAAGACTGCAGCAGGGTGTCAAGAAGTTTCTCAGCTTTGTCCAACACAAAACAGGCAGGACTGGGCTCAGGCAAGCAGCCACTGCACGGGGAGGAATGGCTGGAAAGCAAGCAAGCCTCTGCCCCTCCATTCCTAACCGATCCCTCTACTCCGTGCCTGACATGGGAGTATGTGCCACGCCACGACCCTCTGGTGCCATTACCGTGCCCATCAGGGGATTTATAATAAATAATGCTGCTAACAGGGACAATTTGCTTGGTGAAATTAAGGACCAATTAATATTCCACAATTACATTAACCCCAAACTACCCAGAGAACAGTGTTACAAAAACGTAAATCTGAGGCTATACCAGGTCTTTCTGGGTCACTGTTTAGAGAAGCTGGTAACCCCATTACCTGAAATTCACCCCAACACTGGATTAACACCTTGGCATTTCGTACTTTTACTGAATTTAGTTAAAGCATAATGTACACACAATAAAATTAACACGTTTTAATAGTGTAAGTTGATCATTTTGACAGTGTGTGTCCATGCACATACACCACACCCCACCCTGATAAGCACCACCCAAATCCTCTCGTAAGCCACCCTCATGCTGGGTGCAGTTATCTCAGCCACAACCCTGGCCCCAGGAGCCACCCATGGGATTTTCAGCACCACAGATTAGTTCTGCTGCTTCTGGAGTCGTGGGAGTGGAGTAATACAGGACTGCTTTTGTTTTGCTTCCTTTATTCATTGTATGGCTTTAGAAATTGATTCATGTTGTCTCTTTCAAAACTCCATCCTTTTTCACTGTTGAGTTGTATTCCATGGACTACAACATAAATTGAGCTACCCATTCATCTGTCGGTGAACACTGATTCCAGCTTTTGGGCTACTGTTGAAGCCTGATTCACTGAACTGACCAGGAGCAGGTATGTAGTCTGTCAAAACCAGACTGACTAACCAGTGAGGAAGGCACTATTAGGGGCGGTGGGGTGTCACTGGAGCGAGACAGGGGAGGGGTTCTGAAGGATTCTAGGAGACTCTAAAAGAAGCAGAGATTGGTTCTGAATCCGATGCTGTTTCTGAGGCTCGATTAGGAGAACTGGTGACGAAGGCCACTGAGCAATTGTGTACCTTCCTCAGTGTGGGATGGGCAGTGCAAGGTGGGTGTGGGGCGACACAGAGGAGATAGCAGTAATCTGCCTGCAGCTGTAGATTACTGCAGCTCCCCGACCTTGGGAGAAACCATGTCCCCTCTACACCCCTGCCGCTGGCTGTATCTGTATCTGTATCTGTATCTGTATCTGTATCTGTATCTGTATCTGTATCTGTCCTCACAGCCTGATAAATGGCAGGACTGTTTTTTTTTTTTTTTCTTTTTTAGTCTGAACTGCTTTTCATTCTTTTCAGTCCTAGATAGGCTTTTTACTCTTTCACTACTAGGAATAAAGGTGAATGGGTTTTGCAGTTTTACACAGTTATGAACAACACTGCTTGAACACTCATGTAAATACTGGAATGTCTTCCTTTTTGCAGTAATTGCTGGATCAATTTATGGTATGTGTATGTTTAGCTCTAAAAGAAACTGTTTTCCAAATCTGGCCAACAGGAGCTGTCATACCCAGTGGGGCATCTTTAACCACGGATGTCAATCATGATCTCATCTCTTCACCCACTTCTTCATAATTCTTCAATCTGATGGTATTTCTCCCCTTCATCTGTTACTACTTGTACTTTTTCCTAAGGATCAACAAATGCATTTAACTGCATTGTTGATTTCCTAAGCAAATCTGTCTCTTTTGGTATTTATCAGTTGCCCTGGAGACTACATGAATTGGACATTTAAATTGGTTTTGCAAATTATTTCATCCTGTGAATCTTCAACAAAATGAACTTTGTTCTTCGTTTCTACAAACTACCAATAAATTCTTTATTACATAAACTAGCAGTGGGACATGAAAGCATTGCTTTGTACATCAAGCATCTACTGGTGATATAGTGTATTAACCCTAACCCTCATCTTTTCTATTAAAGGCACCCTTTCCCACACACCAAACACATCCAAAAATGAGCAGTTAGTTACCTGAAGTGACTGCTTTGGAAATGCAAGGCCCCACTGAGTCTGAGATTGCAACATACTCCAACCACAAATAGAACAAGACTTTACCAACAACAGTTTGAGTGTTGCCTGGGAGTAGTCTCCCTGCTTTCCAACCCCAACGATTATGCTACAGGAAAGATTCACTCTTTATCCATGGCATTTGACTGGATTGAAAAAAAAGAAAACCACAAAGGGACGCAATAAAGTTTTATCCCCTAATGTTTCTTTTGTCTGGTGTTCCAGGATACCTGGCCATTGTCCTCAGAACATCTTTCTCCACGATCACTAGCTTAGATAATAGTTCTTCTCAGGGAAGGGTACCTGATCATTAACTTGTACCTGACCAATGCGCCACCAGTGTAGTAATGCTGTGCTTCATATATGCATTACATCATCACCGCTCCATGTCAGTGGCCTACCTCGGTCTACAGAAAACACACCCTAAGTCCCCGTATGGAACAGGATATACAGGGTGGGGCAAAGTAGGTTTACAGTTGTAAGTATGCAAAACAGAGTTTATTCTTGCATTACTTATTGTATTATTTTCCATGCGAACTGTAAACCTATTTTCACCCCACCCTGTGTACTTTAATCATAGTGTCACTTGTCTAAGAACGCTAACTTTACTTGGTTCAGAACACCCTGACTCCAGGCAAACTCCATGCACGGATGCTAAAAATCAATGGGCAAAGTTTGAGGAGAAACAAGACATCTGTATGTTCTCAAAGTGGTTCCCCACAATATTTTTTTTAATTACAGAAGGAAAAATTGTAAGCTGGCAGTGGACTAACCCATCATATAAAATGTAAACCAACTGATCATGATTAACAAAGAGACGTGATATCACGTGTCCCTTGACATGAGTAGAGGAGACTAATGAGACGCAAATGCAACATGGATACTAGACTTGACCCTAGGACAAAAGGACATGAGTAGAAAACTGTGAAATTCAAACTAGGTCTATACTATAGTTAATAATATTGTCCCAAAATTAATTTCTTGGTTTTGATCATTGTACTATACTTCTGTAAAATGTTACTATTAGGAGAAATTAGATGACGCGTACACTCTCAGGAACTCTCTAGTTTTGGAACTTCCTATAAAACTCAAATTATTTCAGAATAAAATACCCTGCCCTACACTACTGGCTTCCGAGGGCCAGTGCTGACTGAGCACCCCCACATGCCAGCGCCCGTGTCCTGCAGTATGGGCGCCATCTGAGTGCACTGTCCACGTCCCGGAAACCATTCACTAGGAACGCTCTCCTCTTTAAACAACCCAGTCTCTTTATACCAAAGGGTCTCAGGAATAGGCCCTTTCAGAGCTGTGGGGAAAGGCTCTGGTGTGGCCGCAGTGCTGGTTACTACTGTGGGTTCTCTATTAATTCCCTTTTTACCATCACCCCCATTCAGCTTCTTTATTGAGCTGCATCCACATGCATATCTGGTGCACTTGACAGGGCAGGGATGGCTCTGGGAGTGGAGCATGCTGTGGCGACAGGTCGCACCTCACTCCCAGGCAGCTCAGTCACCCCCGGTTCATGTCCACAACAGCACACGGGGCTCAATGACTCATTCCTCTGCAAACAGCGTGGCGGCATCTCCTCCAGACTTCCCACAAACACATCAAAGTTCATGCACAGTCTCTAACAGGGGACCGAGCAAGAGCTACACTGGACTACCACTCAGTCTGGTTCCTAAAGGGACTTCATTTTGTCTTCCCCCTACAGATTGCCTAAGCAGAATTTTCAGGAAAAGCTAAAAGACTAGCTTCCTTCCAAGTATGACTTTCAAGAGAAAATTCTAGTAGTTTCTCCAATAGCATGACTCATATGACAACAGGGAAGAGAGTGCTACAAGCAAGTCTGTTCTAACTCTTGAATATTAGTCGTCATCACTACTCTTAGCAGTAACTTCCTGCTTTCTCTTCTTACCCTCATTTAACCCTCCTCTGTCTCCCCTCTGGTTTGAAATCAGGGTTTACTTGGCCATGGTGATTCCCCAGAGAGTTAACAAAAGATGTCACTGAGTCAGTGCTTCCCACTGATCCATTCTGAGGAATTAAATGTTGGGGTTGCAACGTTTAATGTGAAAGAGCCATTCCTCCTGCCCGACAGTCACGGCTGCTGCCACCAGTGTGGCTGGCTGTACCATTGTCCAACCTGGTTCCTTCTGGGTCATGTGCAGCCTCGTGCTATAATGATCCCTTCAGTGGAAACCTGTGAATTCAACCCAGAACCTGGTCACCTGGTCTTACAGAATCAATCACTCTCTTTCTCTCTCTCTCTCTCTCATTCACTCACACTCACTCTCTCTCACACACACACACACACACACACACACACACACACACACACACTGTCAGCTCATTTACACCCCTTCTGGAATATGCGCCAATCATATTCCTTGCAGTATCCCTGCCCCATCAAACAGGGATTTCATGATAAAAAATTCTGATATTCTGATTAAACTGGTATACTCTGTTTGGTACATCATGAACCAGTTAAAATACCATATATATCTTAACTCAGTGCTTTCTGGAGAGTAGTGTTAAAAGAAGATATATAGTCAGGGTTATAATCCAAGGTAAGCCTGGGCCTGAGACATGAGTTCAGACAACTTATTAAACTTGTAGCTGCCTTCACATTTATCAAAAAGAAAGGGCCCTGGCTGGCGTAGCTCAGTGGATTGAGCGCGGGCTGTGAACCAAAGCATTGCAGGTTCAATTCCCAGTCAGGGCACATGCCTGGGATGCAGGCCAGGTCCCCAGTGGGGACCACATGACAGGCAACCACACATTGATGTTTCTCTCTCTCTCCTCCTTCCCTTCCCCTCTCTAAAAATAAATAAATAAAATCTTAAAAAAAAAGAAAGGTAACTCCATGCTTACTGAGTGTAGACACAGAAAGCTAGAATTTTCAATATTACAATATTCCTTTTCCTGGTTTCTTAATCAGGTTCACTTGCTTCCATACCACAGGACATATTTTGAATGGGTGCCATTTAGAATGAAGTACCTTTACCAGGAACCCCTTGTGTGCCCACTAAGGTTGTTGCCAGAGGAAGACCACCTTTCCAACCAAGACAACCCCTGACATTGCTGCTGGAGCGCACGGAAATCTGCACTCCTGTTCCTGCGCTGACAGTCATTCTTTAGAAGAGAGTGATGTTCAAAATGAGTCTGGAACCCAATATGCTTAACCCCCCTAATTAGTTCTCTAAAACAGAAGGAATGAGGGAGAAGTTGCTATGGGGTATACCTGTCTTGATTTCAGAGAAGAGTAATAAACTTTCCAGTCTTAGAGAGTTTATAAAATCTTTAAACTTATCTCCTAGAGAGGGCTACAGGATATCCATCCGAGTGACCATGTGGCAAATCTCCTTACTTTCAAGATGAAAGACTGTGATGCTCATGGAAGATAAATGACTCTGATGTGCAATGGTCTTATCTCAATTCAATATTCCTTCTACCATACTCCACCTCCTCTATTATAGTACTCCAGTTAGTCACCACAGAAACCTCATCTATTCTTTGGGTAATGCAGTTTGAAAAAGTTTTTGGTACACATAACAATTTTGAACTGAATGAGATCAAGTATAGGTTTAATGATAATTACATCTTGCAATGTTTCACAAAGGTAGGCTGAAGCCCAGGAAATGAAAATGCTCTTTAATTCTCAGGACAAGTCTGAGGACAACACAAAAAACAAAAAGAGAAACAAAACCTGGATCCCCTAACTCCTGGCTTGGGGCTCTTCTCCTGTATCACAGAACCTCTTCATTTACTTTCAAACTCTTTTAGCCACTTCGCAAATAAGCTGCTCACTCATTTCGTCTTCCCAAAAAAAGTCTGCTAGCTTTACGTTTTAAATGTTATTTAAAATATAGAATTACTTCAAATGTTTACAATCATTACTCTAAAAAACAAAGCTTTGTCTCATATAAATGCTGCTACTATCCTACTGTGATCACTCACCCTGTTAATAAGTAACATTAATGAAAATAACTTACCAAGAACTGCCAGCTGAATCTTCTTATTTCCAACACCAGGGGCTTTTTTCACTTTGCACTGATAAGTGCCAATATCCGACAACTGTAAATTTGTTACATTTATTGATGCATCACCAGATTTGACATCGCTGCTTGTAAAATGTACTCGTCCTTTTAGATCTTGATAGTAGTCGTCATAAATTTTGTCACCAGAATATATGATAATCTACGAGAAAACCACAATAAGACAGGAAAATAACAACAAAGCAAAACCTGTCTCATTAAAGGCACTCTGGATACACTACACTACTATGGGATCAAAAAAAAAAAAAAAAAAAGAATGAGAACACATATCATGAGGAAACCTACAATTATTCAAAGCAAGATTAAGGAAACGTTAAGACATCAGTGTGATCCTTGAGTACAGGGGCACTCCCATTTCACTGAAACGAAGATCCAACATGATTAAGCAATACAGCCCTGAATGAGAGTTGAGTCAGTGAAACTGGACAAGAATGCAGGCTTGTGAATTGCTGTACCATCTATTATTTCTCACCTGCCTCAGAGGCTGCAGTATGTATGCCGATCAAGTGGATAAAATTAAGTACATGCCACCATCATTCCCAAAAAAGGGCTTATGATAATTTACCTGTGAAATGTAACAAAAATTAAAAAAGGCATTTTTTGTCTGAATACTAAGTTGGGGAGTTAATAGTTAATACTTGAGGGTTCTAGACCCTAACAAATAAAAATCCTAAAACGAGCCTCTTAAGAAGCGTGCCCAGGTTAACAGGACCTTTCAGTGAACCCCCTGTGAGTAACAGCAAAGGCCCTTTCCCAATTCCCCTGAGCTTCCTGAGCCAGTTACAGGCTTTCGGGGAAATACTAAAGGTTGAATCTAGTGGGAAAATCAATTCTGTGTTAAACCTGACTTGGAAGAGAATTATTGGTATAACAGTCACCTCTAACTATAACTAAAATTAATTTAACACACCGGATCATTTTTTTCACATTTGCTAACAAAATCCTTCATTCTGGTCATCTGTGACCCAAGGGCCAAAGACCAGTGGTGCTAGTCAAATGATAATCAGAAAACAGACTACAGTCTGTAATGTGCAAATAATTTTTTTTATCCCAGATGTTCATTATGAACAACAGTACAGTCAAAATAAACATCCTCTGTAGGGATTTCTTAAGGGCAGCGACTTGGGTTCTTTTCTGTACTGTCACCTCCCTACCATGCTGACCCCCACTCTTAACTGGCTAAAGATCTTTTATTTACATAAACACGAAGTGTCTGCTTCTAGGAAGCACTCAGGCGCAGTTTGCTAAGTAAACAGTTGGAGGGTCCACAGCTGACTAACTCTGGAAACAGCCAGGACTGCATTCGCTGCATTTCTTGCCACACCCACGTGTCAACAGCAACCCTGAGAACTCCTCAACGGAGGTTGCCCTGTCTCCCTTGGTACTGAACTGTGGACTCCCCAGAAAGTCCAATCTATTGTACTTTCAATCCCTCACTTTGCTACACACACACTTCCGCAGTCTTTAGAAGAGGGCCTGACAAATAAGAGATGTGTCCCCACTGTCAAGTTCATTTTGTAAACTATCTTGGTATTTTCCCACAAAAGCAATGTTATAACTGGAAGTTAAGAAATGCAGAACTACTGTTTACCAGGCATTTGATTCCTCTTCACAACTTTGCAGGGGGGTGGTACTGTCCACATTTTTCCCCTTTAGTAGAGGAAAGCAGTGGCTCTCACACATCAGCTAGTGCACAGTCACACAGCTAAGATGCAAACCACATCCCTTTGAGTTGGCAGAGTATACTGGTATTACTAACATTTCTACATGACGTGTAGGCTTACAAGATACTTAAGCATACAGCATTTCAGTGAATTCTCATTACAGTCTTAAGAGGTAGGTGTCTTTGTTCCCATTTGAGGAAACAGAGGCTCTGAAACATGGGAGGCAGCACAGCATGGTGCCAAGGATAACAAGGTGCAGGGTTGGGGGTGGGGAGGGTCAGAGAAATCTGGGTTCAAACAACAGCTGTGATGCTGCCTGCTGTGTGACTCTGGGCGGGTTCCTTCAAATTTTTGGACCTCTGCTTTCTCCTCTTGATGCATAAAACAGTAATTCTCATTTTAGGGTGCTGCTTTAAGGCTTAAATATATATAATTTGAGTATATGAAACACCACAGAGCACACAGTAAGGACACAGTACATGGCAACTGTCTGCTGACTAAAGAGATCACACAGGGAGGATGGAAATTGCTCCAGCCCAGTCCCCCAACACACTGCCTGCTAGCGTAAATATACTAAAATAAGGGCTCAGCTAACACATAATGTAGCTAAAGTCTATGAAAGCATTTTCTCCTGTGCCAGTCTCTCCCTAAACCTGCTAGCTTTCTTCTGACCTGAATTTACTGTGTTTTACACTATGAGGCTAGTTTTTTAGCCCGTAAGTCCTATGGGAAGCAAGGCCGTGTCTCCCACTCAACAGAAGACTTCAGGTCCCCCCGCCCCCCCCCCGCCCCGTGAATGGATGCACAAGACTACAGACACACACTGGGCGTCTTGGTCTCTAGAAGCACCTGGTTATGGCTTCACTCATAATTCTTAAGCCAGAGGCATTTAATACCTGCCCTCTCTATTCATTCCTCTTGACCGTGAGTGGAGTCCTGGACTTGAAAGGGAGATGGACCCTGCACTGCCAAGGGCATGAGGGTATGCAGGACCTCTGATAAAAGCCTGTGGTCTGGGTGCTGGCCCTGCCGTGGCAGGGGTGGGGGGTGGGAAGAGCAAGGCAAGGAAGGAGGGAACAGGGTGTCTGGGCTGAGCAGACAGAGTGAGTCAATTTCAATTTATTTTGCGTAGGGAGACAGAAGGAGTTTCCAGGAACAGAATCAGGGCAAAGGTATGGTGTTGGAGGGTGTGGCCCTAGTTATCCTGAACTTGGGAAAGCACCTTAAGTATTTCCTTTACAATTTCATCATGGGCAAACTGCCTGAAAACATGCCAATGATAGTAATTATTTAACTGCACTGTTCAGCCATTCAATGGCTGAATAACCCCCTCTTTTAGATGGGGTATAAGTAAAAATAAAATTTCTCTTCTAAATATATATAGGTATGCACAAACACATACACATACATATATGCACATACACACAAATATGTGAACATATGCACGTTGATATACATGTACACACACAGCTGATTCTCAAATAACATGGGCGTTAGGGGTACTAACGCCCATCCCCTGGTCAAAAATCTCCACATAACTTGTGACTGCTCCAAAACTTAACTGCTAATAGCCTGCTGCTGACTGGGAAGCCTTACGTATAACAGAAACAGTGGATCAGCACATATTTTGTATGTTATGTGTATTATAGACTGTATTCTTACAATAAGTAAGTTAGAGGAAAGAAAGTGTTATTAAGAAAGTCATAAAGGAGAAAATACATTTAGCGCATTTATTGAAAAAAACCCACATATAAGTGGACCTGCACCGTTCAAACCTAGGCCGTCCAAGATTCCACTGAATTACCATATTCCTCTAATATGTGGACTTATTTTTCTCTCCCTGATCTAATATAATTTACTAACATTGAGTTCATGATTTTAAGTTCATTTTTAATTACATGTGTCAGATGAAGTGAATATGCAACATTCTAAATTAAGTAAAATATTCTGCTACAATTAAAGGGAGGCCATTTTCCTCCTTGGTGCTACCTTTGCCTTTCTAAGTTTTCTATATTGGCTCTTATTACTTTGTAATTTCAAAATTTTCTGTAACAGTATTTTGATATTTGATTTTTTAATTGGTACTAAATATTTTATAAATTGCTGTTTTGCTAGGGACACTTTGCTTCACTTTTAAAGAAATTCAGTACACAGGATGTTTACCTGAAACACTACAGAGAACAGACTTTGCAACAGCATGTAGCTGTGCTGTGCACTGTTGTATTCGATGACTCTTTTACTGGCATCAGAATCCTTGTGTTCAAGTCAAAAATTCAATTCTATCAACTTTTCAGGAGTCCAGCTAACTCACTGTCCCTGCGCATATGCATATTTCTGCCACGCTATCATGTCTGCTCCACAGCGTTCTGACTCACCTACACTTTACAATCCAGATTTTCAGAAGGTCCACAAGTCCTGCCCCACACACCTTTGTGGTCAGCACAGTGATGGGCACTGAAGACGAGTTCCAGAAACATCTGCTGAGTGAGCGAGCACTCAGCAAACTTACCACTTGATCCACCTTCTGATTATCAGCTGGTGATAGCAGCCACTCAATGTCCAACGGCCCCTGGTCTTCCGGGCTCTCGGTGAATTTGCATGGCAAATAGGCAGTTTCCCCTTTGGCCTTTTCAATCATGTGTTCAGGACTGGTGATACTCAAACTGCGGGTCACATCTGGGGAAAGAATATGCACACGGACTAAACGTCTGCACGCTCAGCGCACCAGCCTGTTCAGAAGGAGCACGGGATGCGGTGGAAACAGGAGGCGACTTGGGACCAGAGTAAGAGCGTTCAAACTCAGTGGTGCCCGGTTTGTAGTCTGTGCCTTTGTGAGATTAGAGTGACAATATCTATGTTATTCAATAAGATTTCCTTGCAGAGCACTGTGAACTTGCCAACTTTATAGGAATACACGTTTCTATGCGTAGAGTGTGCTTTATATCCAAGCGAATGTTTAAAACTGAATCAAGCCAGAGTCTCTGAAAGGCCACTTGTGTCGTACTAATTCAAGGCCACATTATTCACGCTGGCCTGGGCGCCACACACACACTGGGAAGTCCCCACCGCTGGGATGCATGCGCATGCCGATGAATTGTGACACATTCTGTTGCCAAGACTTCTTTAATTCTAAATTTTTATCAAATTTGATTCTGTAACTTTTATTAAATGCTTTAAAATATTTCTAAGCTAGGAGAGTAGATCTGAAGAGTTCTCATCACAAGAAAATAAAACTTTTTCTTTTTCTTTTCATTGTGTGTGCGTGTCTGTATGAACTGATGGATGTTAACCAAACTTATTGTGGTGATTATTTCACAATATGCACATGTCAAATCACACTGGCCATCTTCAGCTTATCCAATGCTGTATGTTCATTACATCTCAACAGAACTGGGAAAAAGTTGTTGTATAGTTCTAAGCAATAAATTTTGATGACAATTCAAAAAAGGGTAAACTGTCAATTTATATAGTTTAAATTTACCTAATAGTGGATATCAATACTATCTTTAAGATATTTCCTTCATTACTTTCTATTATCCTTTTGAAAGTCAGTCATATTTATTATATTTTTAAAAAATACATCTTAAAATTCCAACATTCTGAAATTTGTTCAACACTTCCATTTTGATCACACTTAAAGAAAATTAATGCTAAACAGCAATACTTGAAAAATATGTAAAAGGCAAAATAAGATGTCCTGAGCCCCTAACAAAAATTCCAAGAGACTATTCGAATTGAGTTTGTCAAGAAAGAGATGGCTTTGCCCTGGCTGGTGTAGCTTAGTGGATTAAGTGCGGGCCTGTGAACCAAGAGATCACAGTTCGATTCCCAGTCAGGGCACATGCCTGGGTTGCAGGCCAGTTCCCAGCAGGGAATGCACAGGAAGCAACCATACATTGACATTTCTCACCCTCTCTCCTTCCCTTCCCCTCTTAAGATAAATAAATAAAATCTTAAAAAAAAGAAAGAAAGAAAGAAAGAGATGGCTTAGTCCCACTGAAACATTATAAGAACTAAAACAAGTCTCCTTCTTCTAGACTTGGGGTGGTGAACACACAGTACAATATATAGTTGATGTACTACTGAATTGTACCCCTGAAACCTATATAATTGTATTAACCAATGTCCCCCTAATATATTTAATAAAAAAGGAAAAATTAAAAATAGTAAGTCTCCTGGCTGCTAATGGTTTACAACAAAACTATTAATCTTTTATATGCCTAAAAGGTAAAAATAACCTGTGAGCAAAATGGCACCATTTCTTGATCTGTATAAGAGTAAAAATACCAAGTTTAATCAATTTACATCTTGTTTTTCAAAAAAAGCAATTTTGTTCATATCCCTTTACACATAAACATAGGTCTGTTCACAGCTTATGTCCTATGAGAAGACTAAAGTTTCAACAAGCTAATTTGGTATAAAATGAAGATTCAGTCTATAAATGAACTATCACACAAAACTTATTATTTTTTTTTACTATTTACACCCTAAAAGTTTTCATAGCACTTTTAGATGACATTTTCTGGTGTATAACTCAAGTATCTAATGTATGCAGAACCTAAGTTTCAACTAAGCAGCAGACTTCAGCAACACTAGCTTCCAGGGCTGGACAACAAACAGGAAGAGGCCGGAAGCACTGAGAGGATGGTACACAGATTCTGGCTCTCTCCCTTCTCTTCCTCAGCTCCCACCATAAACATAAAAGCAGTAGAGAAAAATTTAGAGTAAGTAAATCCAAATCCTAATTCTCCATAAAAAATGTTGACAGAATAAACCAAAAATGAAGAATTAAGTTGCTAGCTGCCCTATGGTCCTTTCTGTTAGCACATTACTATCACTTGTAATAAAATGTTAATAGCCCTGGCTGGGTGGCTCAGTTGGTTGAAGTATCGTCCCATACTCCCAAAGGTTGTGGGTTCAATCCTTGGTCAGGCTCTGTGAGGGAGGCAACTGATCAATGTGCTCTCTCACATCTATGTTTCTCTTCCTTTCTCTCTTTCTCTAAAAGCAATAAGCATATCCTTGGGTAAGGATTTTTTTTTTTAAAAAAGTTAAGAAAGTTGAGGCCAAAAGATTCAAAATGAAAGTGAAGCCAAGTTACAGTCAAGACCATTTACATTCAAGCACCATCTTAAGCTTTTAATCACATTTAAGAGCCCTCCTTAAACAGCAGATTAAAACTGGACACAGACTCTCTGCCCCCTTAAATCGAAGGCTGGCCTGTTGACCAATGGAATATAGCATGAGTGCTGCTACTCTGAGGCTGGGCCTCACGAGGCCTTGCTGCTCCCACTCTGGCCCTCTGGAAACCCTGCCACCGAACGAACGAATCACATGGAAGAGAACTGGTATGTCTGACCGACAGCTGCAGCTGCCCAATATGCAGTCTCCTAGAACTCCCCCGCAGTCCAGACAGCTGTCTGCAGGCCGTGAGTGAGCCCAGGACTTCCCCTCTGAGCCTGGACTAAACAGGCAACCCACAGATTCAGGAACTAACATGTACTTTTATTTTAAGTCTCTATAGTTTGGGTGCGTTTGTTACACAGCACAGATTGATGATACACCATCCAAATCCACCTGTCCAACCCAAAGGTACTACTAATACTGCTAAAAAAAAAGTCCATTCTACTCCATTCTGGATTTCATAGCTATATTTCTTTCTACTTAAAATTATGTGATTTGATATTTATGTGTGTGATCGATCTCAAGTGTTTCTCCTGAATTAATATTCAATCCTCTGAATACATACTTTACATCATTATTAATAAGTTCAAATCCATTCCTACCTCATTCACCAAGGTAGCATTCTTCTACTTCTCCAGCCTACAATGATTTCTGTTTTTCTACAAATGCTCACAGTATATACTTTATTTTATGCTATCTATATCACGTTTTTTACCTTAGCATATACTATTCTGGATATTTTTCTTTTATAAACTTTATTGTGAAGTCGACTAAGGTAGGCTCCATGGTTTTGTCACAGGTTCTAGATGTTGAGGAGCTTACCTTCTGCCCATAGTACTTACCTTGTTTTTTCTTTTAATTTTTTAAAGATTTTATTTACTTATTCTTAGAGATGGGAAGGGAGGGTGAAAGAGAGGGAGAGAAACATCAACATGTGGTTGCCTCTTGCACACCTCCTACTGGAGACCTGGCCTGCAACCCATGTATGTGCCCTGATTGGGAATTGAACCAGCGACCCTTTGGTTCACAGGCCGCTTGCTCAACCCACTATGCTACTTCAGCCAAGGCTACCTTGGTTTTTTTTTTTTTTTTTTTTAATGCTGATTCACCATTAAATCATTATTAGCTCCATTAGGGTTGGGAGAAATTGTGGGTGCCTCTATGTTCTGTTGTAGTTCCTTGCACATTGGTAGAAAAGAATTGGTGACTAGATTATAAATTTGATCAATTTCAGAAATGCTGAAAGAGCACTAGTTTGCCAGCTTTAGAATACTCCTGCTACTTGAAGATCTCCTTTCTATAGCTACTATGATTTGTCACCTGTATTTAATTGATCTTGGTAGTAACACTTTATGTATTAGGTAAGATAAAAACAATCTGAGTACACTCCAGAATGAAAACTCCATTCCAAAATGAATAAAGGCATAGCCCCAAAATATGGCGGTAAGGACAAAAATGAAAATTTGCTATTAAAAAACAATTAAAACTTTCTGATTACTCTGTGCTTTAGGGTTTTTATGTTGTAAAACTCAAATTAAAAACTTTAATGATGAAGGATATTTAAATGTGTCTAAATTCAAACCCTAATCCTGCTCTCAATACTTCTACCTATACAAGTCATTAGAATAAAATACAACTTAGTTTACATAATAGTATACTTCATTCTTAGTTGACAGATAAAAATTACTTTTATCTTTAAAAAAGCACCTTAGAAAACAGTTACATGTGTATAAAAGTACTTTGGAAAGTTATATACCAAACTGTTAACAGCGGATATTTTTTTAAGAACTGAGATTTTTAAGGTGGTTGCCATTCTTGCTTTCTACTGAGAAGTTCTTAATGTGTTATTGCTAAATAAATTTTAAACGGACTTTTAAATGGCTTTCAGTATGTCTTTTCCAAAAAATGTTTAAAACATTTGACTGCTCTTCAATGTATTGCACTGGAAATGAATTAAAATCTCAAGGTCATACAAAGTAGTTACAGGGTTTCCTAGCAACACTGAAGGTGCCTCTGCACAGAGGCCGTTTTTCGAGTGTTGCTGTATACACAGTCACACTGTAGGAGCCAAAAAGTACTTTTTAAAAATTTTATCAGTATCTTTCGATTAGAGTTGACATTCTATGTTATTTTGTACTAGTTTCAGGAGTACAGCGTAGTGGTTAGACAATCACATACTTTACAGTGATTACCCCGGTATTTCAAGTACCGACCTCGCACCATACACAGTTATTACAATATTACTGACTGTATTCAAAAGGCAAACACTTGGTCTCCTTAAAGTGTCTCTGGGAATTCTTTCCTAACCTATTTATGAAGCAAACTACATAATAATTTAAATTGCAGACTCAAGCAGAGTCTGAAAATTAACCAGATAACAAATCTCTTTATAACTTTATTCAAACATATTCAGAGTATGACAAAATACGTAGCACATTATCAATGAGTACTTGCAGGGTGCACTTAAGTACTCAGCGCTGGATTATATAACATCTCCCAACTCCAGATCATTTGGATCTGACGAGTTCATCAATGCGGTTTTTTAGTCCTTTATGTCGTCCATTTACTACTAAGGCCTTAGATATGTTCTATCTACCCTGAGAATGGAGAACTGGAGATCACAGAAAGCACTAATTACAGCTGGAGAAAGAAGGCAATGCTTGAAACAGATCACCTGCCTTGACTTTTGGAATTCTATTTTCAAGTCTAAGCTATATGTTAGCTGGGATGGTCTTCAGCTTTTTCCCCCCCTTATGACAATCTTAAAATCATAGAAAGTGCTCATGAAACTGGGATTGGTTCAAAAAAAGGGAGAAGTAAATCTATGAGAACTCTCTTAATAATGTTTTGAGTAAGGAAAACCTCAGAGAAAAATAGAGGAGAATCACAGAAGCTATGATGGGAAAAAGACTTAACTATATTAAATATTTTAGGTTAGAAAAACAACCAGCTTGCATTCAGCACACACTTGCTGAATGAAGGACGGCTTTCTGTTATTCTATCACTGAGGAAACAAACAAAAGGAATGCTTTGCAATGTGTTTTCTGTGCATTTACCGACACCAACAAGACAGAAAAATGTGAAGTCTGACCAGCGATGGCATGTGCACGGGGATTTTAAAATCACTTTCGCGCAGAATGCAAGTGGTGACAGGTCCTACCCTGTGCCCACTGTGAGTATTTCACATTTGATTTGGAAGCCAAAGACCATGATTCCTGATTACCGTTGGTTTCCTTTAGCAAAGCAAGATTTCAGCTACTCAACTAAGATAAAAAAATGAAAATATCACAGGCACAAGTACATTCATATCAAAGAAGGGAAATAGAATCTACCAGAGATGAAAGATGATCCACTTGAAAACAGGGGAGAAAAATTAAGTTGTAATGTGGCTAAAAGCAGGTGAAAATAAAGTAAGACTGTTACCTCTTAAAGGTAGAACTGTATGGGTCGAAGTGTTCTGGAGGCCTGGGGCCAATCATACAAGGAAATCAAAGCAATCAGAGGAAGCACTCAAGGGAAAGAGGCAAAGTCCCTGTTTGTGGAGCACTTGTGCTTGTGCATGCTTTCCGGGTCTGAAATGTTCACTTTCTCCTCCTGAGATCACCTCCAGCCATTATCTAAGGACTCCTACCCATCACTTCCTCCCCAAGGGTTTCCCTAGTCCCTGCAGGCAGTCAGTGGTAACTGCTTCCCCTATTACACAATGCTCTTTTGTAGATAGCTGTTGACATGCCCCTGCCCCGAAGCACAGAAGATCACTCAACAGATTTTCAGGGCATTATCTCTGGAGGGGAGGTTCCTAAGCCTTGTTTAGTAAGCTCTTCTGACCTGTGGTTAACCGCTAAACTGCAAGCAGAGGGAGGGTGGGCACTCAGAGCAGAGGGGAGGTGAAGGAGCTCTTGAAAGAGGAGTAGTGATGGGAGAGAAAAGACCACAGGCCTTGTGGGGATAGCACAGAGAGGGGCGCCAGGGGAAGACCTTGTGTCCAGGGAAGCACAGAGGTGGAACAACGAAGCCCAGACCGGAGATACGGCTCAGAGGGAGGTGAGCAAGCCTGTCATGTGCTATTGAGAACACAGGATTCCTCATTATTTTAATGTCCACGTTACAGGAAATGTTAGCAAATCTGGTAACTAACATGATTGCAGTTTTATATATGATTATGCTGACATGAAAGAAATATGACATTAAGAAAAATGTTCATGAGTGAATATTCTGAACTCACAAACTGTGAAGAAAAGTTGACTGTCTTCCAGCTAGCCATCTCTAGAACAACATGAAAATTATTACAAACTGAAGTGTGGTTTCCCAAAGAAAGAAAAGAAAAATTAGAAATAAAAATAACAATTTAAGACCTAAAGTCCTGTATATTTCTTTGGTTTCTTGGAAAGTTGTATATTATGACCTTAATGTCAGTTGTGATAAAAAATTCATTTGATATTGAGAATTTTGAGAAATGTCAAAGAATGTCATAAGGATATATTATTTTAAATAGTATACATTCATTTGGATTATTGAGTTCAGATCATAGAGTATAGGAAACTTACATATAAACACAACAGTAAAGTTACTGGCATAAAAAACAGACATATAGATCAATGGAACAGAATAAAGATCCCAGAAATAACACCTCATGATTTTATAGTCAACATGTGACAAAGGGGGAAAAAACATACCATGGGGTAAAGATAGTCTATTTAAATAAATGGTGTTGGGGAAATTGGACAGATGTGTGTAAAAGACAGGGGGTGAGAGGGAGAGAGAGAGAGACAGAGACAGAGAGAGAGAGAGAGAGAGAGAGAGAGAGAGAGAGAGAGAGAAACTAGACCACCTTGTCACATCATACCCAAGAATAAACGAATAAACTCAAGCCCTGGCTGGCGTGGCTCAGTGGATTGAGTGCTGGCCTGTGAACCAAAGGTTCGCCAGTTAGATTCCCAGTCAGGGCACATACCTGGGTTGCAGGCCAGGCCCCTGGTAGGGGGCGTGCAGGAGGCAACCACACACTGATGTTTCCCTCTCTTTCTCCCTTCCTTCCCTCTCTCTAAACAATAAATAAATCTTTAAAAAAATAAACTAAAAATGCATTAAAGACTTAAAAGTAAAACTTGAAACCATAAAAATCGTGGAAGAAAACATAGGTAGTAAAATCTCATACATTTCTCATAACAATATTTTTTCTGATATATCTGCTTGGATAAGGAAAACAAGCAAACAAATGGGACTACATCAAACTAAAGTGTTTGCACAGCAAAGGAGACCATCCACAGAATGAAAAGACAACCCACTGGATGGAAGAAAATATTTGCTGATACACCTGATAAGGGATTAACATCCAAAATTTATAAGGAACTTATAAAACTCAACACCAAAAAAACAAACAATTGAACTAAAAATTGGACAAAGAGCCTGAACAGACACTTCTCTAAATAGGACACAGAGATGGCCAATACACGTCTGAAAAGATGTGCATGTCACTAATCAGATAAATGCAAATTAAAACCACAATGAGATAGCACCTCACACCTGCAAATGGCCATCATCAATAAAGGAACAAACAAGTGTTGGTGAGGATGTGGAGAAGTAGAAAATTCATGTACAGCTGATGGGAATGCAGACTGATGCAGTCACTGTGGAAAGCAGTATGGAGTTACCTAAAAACTGAAAAATGTCACTACCTTATAATGCAGCAATTCCACTTCTGGAAATTTATCTGAAGAAACCTGAAACACTAACTCGAAAAAATATATACATCCCTATGTTTCTTGCAGTGTTATTTACAGTAGCCAAGACTTGGAAGCAGCCCAAATGTCCATCAGTAGATGAGTAGATAAAAAAGTAGTATTCTATTTAAACAGTGAACCACTACTTGGCCATAAAAAAAGGAAATCTTACCCTTTGCAACAGCATGGATGGACCTGGAGAGCATTATGCTAAGTGAAATAAGCCAGAGAAAGACAAGTACCATATGGTCTCACTCATATGTGGAATCTAATGACCAAAATGAACTAACAAGCAAAATAGAGACAGACTCATAGATAGAGGGTAGGCCGACAGCTGTTGGAGAGGGAGTTGGGGGACTGGGATGGGGTGGAGGGATTGAGCAAAAAGGAAAATATTCATGGACATGGACAACAGTGTGGTGATTGTGGGGGGAAGGGAGTAGGGGAGATGAAGGAGGATATAGGGAGATAAATGGTGATGGATGGAGACTTGCCTTGTATGGTAACACACAATACAGTGTACAGGTGATGTGTT
The DNA here is from genome assembly GCA_028533065.1 of Trachops cirrhosus. Classification (NCBI taxonomy): domain Eukaryota; kingdom Metazoa; phylum Chordata; class Mammalia; order Chiroptera; family Phyllostomidae; genus Trachops; species Trachops cirrhosus. Next base: position 176,361,892 of record CM052539.1, on the reverse strand, counting down.
GTAGAATTGTGCACCTAAAACCCATATAATGTTGTCAACCAGTGTCACCCCAATAAATCCAATAAGGAAAAATAAATAAGGTCCATGAGAATATCTAATTAACACAATAGTAAAAATTTTTTTTCTCTACCTCCGATTTGAATAACCCTACCTTTTTTGGTATAACTTTGAGGTCTTCCTCCAGGGCAGTGACTTATTTTCATGATTAATTCAAATAGTTTTAACTGTTAATATTAAAATGATGTATGGATAACATTTTCTAGACTTACACTTTTTGTTTGTAACGTGTTTGCAGATTTTTGTGTTTGAAATGCATTAGTTTCAGTTTATAAATTTTGTACATATTCTGTATTCTTTAGAATAAAATACTAGTTTGTGTATTATATTCTATATTACACAAAAATAAATGTTGACATACAAACAAAAACAAAAATACAATGGTAAAAAATGACCCACTAGAGCAATGTTAAGAAATAACATGGGCAAATCAGAAACTAGTATATTTATTAATTGGGACTAGCAAAATTTTGTTGTGTGTTTGATAAATATTGCAAAAGTCAGTGTTAGCAAGCAAATCACTGGGATATTTCAAACCCTGTTCAAAAATGCAGCCACCATGTTATTGGGATCATCCCCTTTCTCTCTTCACCAGTTATTAACTCCAACCTGTACTAACTTCATTCTCACCTGGAAGTACTCTTGACATTAGCAATATTTAAAGGTCACCTAAGTAGTGACTGTCTCTAGAAAACAAAAAGCAAAAACACTTTAAATATGTTAATGCTAGTTAGCTACTCCAAATAGACTTTAATATTCTTGGGGTATTAAAGAAAACACTTAAGGGAGGCATAAATTACCATTTTTGGCTGTGTATAATGCACACCCATGTTTTTGCGCACATTGTGCACGGGATTATTATACCCATTAATGTACGCATTGCATGAAATCATTATACCCATGTATAATGCGCATCCTTATTTTTCCCTCAAAAATTTGGGCAAAAAGTGCACATTATACATGGCAAAATGTGGTAGGCTCTTTGCTGTGTAGGAGTTCGCTTCAGCGTGTGCTCCTCAGTACAGTACATTAATATAATGTAGAAATAAATTAAAACAATGAGAAATTACATTCATATACTTACTTGATTTTCTATGAATTTTTTAAAAAAATATAAATTCCCAGCTCTTTACCTACAAAAAGAAATAAAAAAGCAGGCACCCAGGAAATAAACTGAGCTGGAGACCATCACCTTATAGTAGTAACTGAGTACTTATTATGTGCCAGGCATTTTCAAAATACTTTAAACACATCAATTCTTTCAATTCTCATAACAACTCTGAGAGAGGTACTAGTATTATCCCTACCATAAAACGAAGGAACAGAGACACTGAAAGGTATTCAAGCTACTAAGTGGAGCAAGATAGAAATGTAGGTGGCCAGGTTCCCAAGCCACCATCATCCTGTAAGTAGCAGTCTGGCAGTAAACACCCAGGGACCTGGAGACTGCATTTTAAAAATCACTATAGCCCTGACTGATGTGGGTTGGTTGGGCATCATCCCACAAAGAAAAAGGTCACTGGTTCGATTCCCAGTCAGGGCACATGGCCAGGTTGCGGGTTCAGTTAGGAGTCGGGCGCATACAAGAGGAAACCACATAGATAGTTCTCTCTCACATCGATGTTTCTCTTCTCTTTTTCCCTGCATTTCCCTTGCTCTAAAAGTGAGAAAGTATAATCGTTTTTAAAAATCACTATTAAACACAGTATATTATTAGATCCCATTCCAATCACCATGGTGGATGTGGGTTTGGAATTTATACTAATCTCCTTTACTAAATGTCTAAGGAGACAACATTTTAGGTAGCACATGGTTCAGGAGTTTGGGTGAACAGTTTTGTAATACAGAAATAAATACCAGACTAGGAATCCATTGTAAAGTTTTTCACAAGAAAGGCTTGATCATTTTGGACACGTTGCTTCTCTAGGGATCAAACACAAATTAAGGGTGTGGAAAGGAATTATCTATTGCACATCTAAATAGGTCCTGAAGTCAGACCATTAATAAATCAACCAACAAGAAGCCTTCCCCTGACATCCCCTCCACCCACACCTCAAAGGCAGCGGGTAGCAGTTCTCTGAGTGAATGCACCTCACGAGTGCAGACACTTCTGGAGCAGTGGCATACTGAATTACGGACACTGTTCTGCCCATTAATAGTGTGGGCTCTAAAGTCGGATCTGGCTTCAAATCCAAACTGAGCTAACTGCTTGGCCACCGGCAAGTTTCTAGCTTTTTTAAGTATTAAGGTTTTCTTTACAGTGGGAATTAATAGTAATAATGCCTCCTTCATTGTAGGAATTAAATTAAAAAATGCATGTACAGCATTAGAATAGTTCCAGCCTCACCTGGTGCGATCCTTTCAATAAACAGTGTTTAGTATGATAATTCAACTGTCATTTTATAAGCCTGTCACACCTACTAGGATAAACTCCTGTAGTATTGGGAAAGTATCTTTTAATCTTTTCTCTCTCACCCTTACTCCACATAGGAAGAACTCAAAATCTGTCATGTAAATAAATGACACTGAAATGTATCTACTAGGTTTGGCAATCAGAACATTATCTAGGCCTAACCTGACTTCGTGAAGGCTTTGTGGGAAGGGGCAACGGGACATATCTGACTACAGAGGGGAGGTTTATGAGTAAAGGCAGAAGTGGCTAATTGCTGTTTTTGAGGAACTTTTGAGGCCATCAAGGGCAGGAGAAGATTAGTGAACTGTGACGTGTGGTCAGGGAAAAGAAGTTTTTTCTAAACTAGGAAGTGTAGAGCATGTGTGAAGCCACAAGGCACCTTATGTCATCCTTACATCATTTTAATGCCACCTACACACCATTTTAACTCTCTGTCCCTGAGAACTCTCATGTATACGGGGTCTCCGCCTCTCTTACCTGTGGGGCTTCTGTGCATACATATGTATTAAATTTGGTTTTGTCTTGTTAATGTGTCTCAAGTGGATATAATTGTGAGACCAGCCTAAAGAACTTTGAGGACAGAGGAACGTTTCCTCCTCCCCCACAGTGGCAAGGCATGTCTTGGTCAATGTGGAGAAGAAACCAGAATTCTGGTATAAGCAGGAGACTCAAGGGCAGAAGGGTCGGTACACAAGGTAGAGGGGGAAATGGTCAGCAGAAGCCTGTGGGGCCCCAAGAGAGCAATCAGAAAACCGTGTTTGTACACTGCATAGCACATCTGATCTTGTTAGTGTTGGTAGTTAGCTAGTTATTAACAAAGAAGAAAGCAAACAGAATCAGACATTTTTTAAGCCTCATAAACTAGGGAGCTGAATCAGATATTAAACCTAATCTACTAGGAAGCTGAACTGAACGTTAAGCCTGCTTTGCTAGGAAGTTGAAGCATTCACAGGCTCCCCAGGGGGCTGCCACATTCTCCACCTCAGGACTTAATCCCCAAAGCAGACAGGAAGAATCTCCCCAGAACTGCTGGCCAGTACTGGGGTTGCCGGAGGGGGGCGGGATTTCTCTGCTGGGCACATGCACAGTAGAAATCAAGACGGTGCAGGGGAGGTCCTTCTACCTTGAGGCAGGGCAGTAGGAGCCAAAATGATGGTATAAAGGGGCAGGGCCTGGTCTAGGAAAAGGATCCAACTGGATGAGGGCCTGAAGCCCAGGAGGTCTAGGAGAGGGGCTGGTTGAGGGGAGGGCCCAACACAAGCCCAGGGGGAAAAGCCAGGAAGTGGCTGAAAGAGAGCTCACTAGTTCTGGAAAACAAGAGAATATATTGAGGATGATCAGGAATCTCAGGACAGTTGCTGCTAGAGCCTGCACACCCTCCACATCCCTGAGGGTTTATCATTTCCCTTCATTCCAATAAATCTTACCACTATGCTTAAACTTCCCCTATGCATGTGACCTTTGAAATTATTTCTCGTGACACCACAAGAACCCATTTTCACGGGCAACAATCTGACCCCCTCCCTGTTCTGCTGACTCCTTCCTCCAGACTGAAGCTTGCTGACAGTATTGCAATGATGTCTCCCTCAGATCTCCCAAAGCACTTATTTTAACACCTTGTCCATATGTATACATTATGCATTTACCTGCAAACTTCATCCACAGAGATTGAGGTACTCTATAAGAAATATTTAATATATAATTTACAAATCAGGGCCAGGAACAATAGAAGTTATAATTGAAAGCCAGACAAGAGGAGTTAAGAATGTGAACATGCGGAGAGACTTTAAGTTAATTTATTGTATTGGACTGGGGTCCACCCCTTTCCCACTCCCCTCACTCATCTCAGGAAAGCATTACAATTTCAATTCTCATCAAAACTAAGTCTCATCCTTTTTTCAATCTGTGTGGTATATTACCTTCCCCATGTTCTCTAATACACAGATGCTGCTATTTTCAAATTCTCTGGCAAAACAAATGCAAATAGGGTACTATGCATTATGGGTAAAACGGATCTGTTGCCATGGGGAATATTTTCACCACCTTCAAAGAATAATCCATATCGTTCCATTTTAAGAAATCTGCCTTTTCTTTCTTGCTCATGAAAAGCTCTCTTCCTTTAATTAGCATGAGACAGGAACAGTGAGTGACTGAGTATTTGGTGCAAAAAAAAAAAACCAAAACAAAACTTAGGTGAAGATGAGATCACAGAAAATAGACATAATAGCAAAATGAGTAAATAATGTTATCTCTTTATGGAAGATCCCAAAGTTAATAAAGAAAGGGTTAATTACAATAAGAAAATCATCCCTGTTATAAGCATGGCTAACTTGACTGTCTCAATCTTGGCATTAATTCCTTTTTTTTGCATTAATTCTTTTCTAATATCCCAAAGTAAATGTAAATTTCTCCAGCAACCATCACCACAGGCCACTCCATCCCTATTCTTTCCATAAATTAATTTATTCACCCAAAGGCAAGTTGAAAATGTGATTTCTGTGCATATATTTTTTCTGCTTTATACCTAAAATGTAAATGCATACAACTAATGAATAAGGACAGCTGATATAATTTTGTGTATAACTTATAAATGCTCTGATAATTACAAGAAACTAAGTAAGAAACCAGAGACTTTATTTAGCTCGTTGCCAGCAGGAACCACATGCAATACAAATAATCGCTTTTGAGTTAAAATCTCAGCAGAGCATCTCCAAAGGCATGTCCCATTTGACAAAGCTATTCTGACAGCACACCACACCCATGCTTTTTTTTACTTAGTTGGATGTTCTGATACTAGTTATGCTGGAAGGTAACTGAACTGACACTCCAAGTTCTAGACCCATGCTGACCAACAGAGTAGGTGCTAGCCACATGTGGTTACTGAGACTTGAAAAGTGGCTAGTGCAAATTGTGATGTGCTGCAGGCCAGATATCGACCAGAAGTCTAAGACTGCGTATAAAAATTAACCTCATTAATGTTTACTTTGATCACATATGGAAATACTTTGTTTATTTTGTGTTAAACAAAATTTCTTGAAAATCTAGAATATCTCCCACCTCTGGCCTTAATATTCCTCTCAGGTATACCTGTTGGGGGTGAGGAGGAGCCTGAGAACTCCAATTCCATCTGAACCCCACCACTCACATAACATCTGCAGATCTGCTTAAGGTCGGACAGAAAAAAAATAATAAAAAAGATTAATATGAAGTGTTATTCCTACCCCAATGTCGTCAGGAGAGTGGATTCAAATGAGATGCGTGAGAAATTTTTTTTTTTTTAAATAAGGTTAGATCACTTTTCTAGCCCCGAGTTGCCAGTTCATTCCAGAAGTATCCGATTTCACACTGTACTACCAAGTAGGTTAACAAGTCTTCTCAATTCTTGCTGTAGAACTACCCAAAACAAAACACTCGAAAGTTTTTGTCTGGTCTATTAGAGAAAACACCCAGGGGAACTGTCTGGTATTCAAGAGTTCAAAGCACTCTTCACTGGGGAATCAGAGAGACTAAGTAGGGTCAGGTGGAGTCACTGTAATGATTTAACAAAGACCTGGCTAAACACATTTGGTTCACTGTATCTGAATGTTCCTTGAGATTCCTTGAGAGCAATTCATCCTTCCTTTGGACAGACCTACAAAACTCACAAAGAACATACATCTACCTGTGATTTTCAACCTTTTTCATCTCATGGCACACAGAAACTAATTACTAAAATTCTGCAGCACATCCAAAAAACATATTCTTTGTTAACGTGACTAAAAAAAAAGGTATAACTCATTTACACCAGATGGCTATTGTGTTGGCCATTGTCTTTTTTTTTAAATTTGAAAATCTAAGTTAAAAGAGGTCAGTGGCCCTAACTAAATAAATAAGTATTGCACATTTTAAAAATTCTTGTAGCACGCAGTTGAAAAATCTCTGATCTACCTTATGGGAAGGTGAAAAAGTAATGATTAGTTATACTGTTTCTTCACACAATCTATACACACTTTTACCTCTTGGAAGTAAATGAAAATAGTCATTCCCATTCCAACTGATACAGTATCTTCAAAAGAATGAAAGTAATTTAACAGTTTCCAAAGAAAGTTGGATTGTCTCAGTATGTACAAACACAGGCTTATTTGACTGTTAATCCTGTTTCTCAGCAGCTATCAAAGGACAAACTAAACCGTGCCATTGCTCTCACACCCGCCCTAAAAATAGACGTACTATCTCCTTCCATTTGTCGCCAGGTGGCAATAGTCTTTTCTTCCAAGAGCACCCTAACCATTGAAATACACTGCAAATACTGCTGAGTCAAGTTAAGGCCTTTAAGGCTTGAACTCTAACTACTGTATTTTTCGGGCCATAAGATGCACCTAGGTTTTAGAGGAGGGGAAATAGGAAAAAAAATTTTTGAAGCAAAAAAATGTAAAATATTTAATAACATAAATAATATAATATTTCACCAATGTAAACATAAACAAAACTGAACAGTTGCATTAATAGCCATTGTTTCTCTCAAATTTGGCGGGGGG
>CM052539.1:176283547-176354805 GCA_028533065.1 Trachops cirrhosus | reverse complement strand
GATAGGAATGGATTCAACAAATTGTACAAATTACAAAGAAATACCACTCATTGAGCCCCAGGAGAAAAAGGTGAAGCAGGAATTCTGCACCGGCTTCCTGTATGGACCACCTCACCATGGCAAGGCGGCACCTCCATCCCCCGCCCCCATACTCCGCCATTTGTACTTTCAGCCCCACTGAAGAAACCAAGTAGAAAATAAGGCAGGGAACCGGGGCTGAAAAAGTTTACTGCTTTTCACCTCCACTTAGCACCACACTCATTAACAGAAACCAAACCTAATTCCAACACCAATCTAATTCCAACACCACAATTATTCTGGAATATTAATTTGTTTTCTCAAACAGTGCAAGATAGGCAAAAGACAGTAAAATAGAGCTATAAGCTCATTTAAGTTAGATAAATTTTATTTACTTTCTGGGTTACTTTAATAACTATTTTAAAGTTCACGTCCATTACTTGCTGGCCACCAAATGAACCAAATAAAAAATTCAGTTTCAGTTCTCACCTTTATTTAATTATACCCAATAATAATCTGTGCGTGATAGAGGAGAGGTGGAAACAAGGGCGGGCACTACAGGCTGCAAACAAGAGATTAAAATGAAACTGGAGCGGTATAAATTCTCTCCATTACTGAACGCATGGCACGTGACAAAGCTGACTGTGCAGGACACGGAGGCCAGCCCAGCTCACCTCTTCCACGAGGCACCTATTCTTGATCTTCAAATGCTCCTTCCCTTCTAGGTCTTTTTCCTAAGCCCACAAACACAAACTGCCTAGTTCACCTTTCCTTCTTTATTCATTAACATGCACCGTGCCATATACTGGGAATGCAGTGAAGAGTAAACAGACAACTCCTGACCTCACAAAATGTACAGCCTGGTGAAGGAAAACAATCTCCATAAAGGCATACTTGATATGTGTTACAACACGCTCCAGTATCGGGAAGTGCTCTTGCAGTAGGACACTGATGGTGAAGCTATTTCAACCATCTGAAGAGATACTGGTATAAGCTGGAATAGGGGCTGCAGAGATATAAATGACTTCCAAACTGAGTGACTGTAAACAGGTGGAAGGATAGGAAGAGACAAGGAAGATGCCTGGATTTCTGCCTGGGCATTTTGGTGGATGAAATGCCATCTACTGTGAGAGGCAACAGTGGTGTGTAGACAGGTTTAACTAGAGGTGCCTGTTTGAAGTCTAAACAGAGGTGTCCAGAGTGGGTGGTTGGAAACTATGGGCAAAGCTTGGGGAACAGTCTGGAAACAGACTGGAGGCTGTAAGGACTCAAGTGGCAGCTGAAACCATAAAGTGAGAAACCCCAACATTTGGGTAAAAGGAGGAGACTGGGCCCACAGAGGGCAATGAGAAACAAGGTTCTAGGTCTGGGTGGCTGGAAGTTAAATGAGTCCCTACCTGCTGGCTTCTCCATTCTCCCCTGGGTCTGCTTCTTTCCCCTGGAGTTCCGGCCACATGTGCAAAGTGTCCTAGTCAAGACAACTGCAAGTGCACATACGGTGCATTTCTCACTCTCCACTTACCCGATGCCCCCTCCTAAATCTATTACAACCCAGCTTCACTCTCACTGCCGCCAAAACTGTCCTGCCTGTGGAAGTAACGAATGTCCTGATTTTTAACAATCTCCTATCGGGAAGACCCACTGGCCTCACTTCCGAGTCGGCTGTCTGAGATCCCCTCGCCCTCCAGTTCTCCCATTGTTCACCTTCTGTGTACTTGTGAGATGTGGCTGTTCCCTGGCGTCACATTTCCTCTTCTCTTCCAGTCCTTCTGGCCTGTCCTGGTTAACCTTACACAGATGCTACCTACCTATCACCAGTGACTCTCAATTCCCTATCACAGACCCTTGCCTTTCTCTTGGATGCGGTTCTTTGTTTAAATCTCCTTTACTGGATATTTCCACCTTCATTCCCCTCAGGCACCTCAAATACAACCTGTTTAAACTTAAGCTCATTGTCACCTCCCTAAAACTTGTTCCTCTTTGCTTTATCCCCTGTAGGTTAGTGACATCACCATTTGCTCAAGCCAAAAATCCCACGGCTTCTCTCTAAGTTTTTCTTGCCACTCCTTCAACCAGCAGCTATCAGGTTCTACTGCATGCATCTCCCTCAAAACAACTTTCCAGATCAGAGAGGAAGCCCAACACCACTCTGCTGTGCTTCAACAGAAACTGTTCATGTCCAGATCATCCCAGATGGAGACCTGCATTAGATCCATCAGTTCTACCTACCTCCAGAGCTGCTCTGGAGTTTTGCGTCATTCAAGACAATGGTATCAGGGTGTAACCCACTTCTGGTGCCACTGCGGGGGAGGGGGAAAAGCACTTTAACTTGTCTACCATTTCTCCTCCCCTTACAAGCTCTTGGAACAGCCTCTAGATCTTTGCCCACCCAAAGTGTGGTCAGCAGTGACACATAAGGAACTTGTTAAAATGTCAAATCTCAGGCCCCACCCCACATTTTCTTCTAGGAATGACTCCAGTGCACATGGAATGTTTGAGAAGTGCTGGCTAGATGCTTTATACTTGTATGCACTGAATTTCTCGATGCCCAAGGGACATCACACCCTTTCAGATCTCTGTGACTTTCAAGAGCTGCACCTTCTGCTGGGAATGTCCCATCAAACCTGCACCTAGCAGTCCTACACTAATGTAACAGCCCCAAGTGCAAGCACTGTAAATAGGAGGCCATAAATATGTGAACGATTGGATCATTTACTATATTAATTAACTGATGAGCTTGAGGTACTGAAGTGCACTCAGCTAGAAGTTGAATGTTAAGCACTTGGAAGTAAAGGCCCATGACTCAAAGGAAAGATGGGCTGAGCTGCAATCTTTTTAAGTCACTAGCAATGATTTGGAGGGTAGAGTAATGAACAGGTAAGGTCACCCAGATTTAAGACAGAGACTGAGAAGAGGACTATGAGCCAAATCATGGGGAAGGACGACACTGAAGGGTCCTAATGTAGAAGGTAGCGTAACACAGGTTAACAGGGTGGGAAAGGACCACAACAGGTGTCAAGGAGCTCCAAAACACAAATGGATCTGGCACACGTTATCGTTACCTGTGGCAACTGAAGCAGAGGTAGGGAGGGTAACTTCTTCAGAATAACAACTGAATGAGGCAAGTCTAGTGAAATGATCCCTGTGAGGACCGAGGGAGCAATGGAACTGACAAGAGCTACATCATACACGTGGGCCTACTGGCAAAGTGGCTGAAAACTTTCAGTCAGCAGCATTTGCTGAACACTTAGCTATCTGCCACGTGCCACAGGCTAACATGGACCGGGACTATAACAATGAACAACACAGGCAATGCCCCTGCCTCTGACCTAGTGCAATGAGATAGATGGAGTAACTGATGGAGACCCCACAACAGATAGGTTAAGGAGCCAACAGAGGGTGGCTCGCCTTGGAGGAGAGGCAACTTTTGCTCTGGTGGTTGGTATAACGGCAGGAATGTAAATATTAAGAGAGAGGTATATGGAAGGATAAAGTTCACATCTAATAATCTTTGATATACATACACGAATGAAAAGACTCCAGGAAAGCAGAAAGATAAACATCTCGCTTTGCTCCTCAACAAGTCTGAGATAGGACGATCCTCATTCTTGACACATAATGCAACTGAGGCCCACAGAGAAGGCAGAGGCCTGCTGCCATTCAATGGCTTAACAAGTGGCCAGTACATTTTTAGTTCCACTCATGTGGACAGTGTGAAAAAATAGCAACACCCCAAACTTTAATAAGATCCCAGCTGCTGCTGATGCTGCCGGCGCCACCACCGCCAGTACATGAGCCACATTAGTCTACAACACCAGTCTAAGCCCTGGATCCTCGTGGTTTCAACAAAGATAAAGGATTTAAAAGGCTAATAATAAAAACTTTTGTACGTGGCACACAGCCAAGTCAAATAAATGACTCATAACCAGTAACAGAAATTTAGGATATGGATTAGAGGTAATCAAAGAGGAAAGACAGTAGCTGCTTTAGAGGCAGACAAGCATAGTTATAAGAGCAAGGATTAAGGAGGACATGTGTGATCTTGGCAAGTTATAGAACCACCCTGTGCCTCAGTTTCCCCTCTTGTACAACAGGGGTCATCATAATACATACCCTCTAGGGTTGCTAGGTGGATTGAGTATATGTAAAACCCCTAGAACAATGCCTGGTATTTAATAACTGCTCAGTCAAGGCTTTACTTTTACTACCATTGCTAATGCTCTACTAGTATGGCCACAACCATTATTAGCACTGTAGTATGACTTGCTACTAGGTTGGCAATTAAGAGTTCTACCAGCAACAACAGTATACCAAACACTCTTTACAACCCATACAGAGACAGCTCTAGAGGAAGCTCTAACACTGATAGCACTGCGATTTTTTAAAATATGTAAGCTCCCACCTTGTTTTGCCAATTGTAGGGTCATGCCACCACTCAACTTGAGTTCGCAGCAATAAATTTCCAAAGGGGCAAGGCGTGGCAGGAAAAAATAGTCAAAACCATACACCAATCACATAGGTTTTGAGTCATCTACTAAGCTGGAAAATTAAAAATAGTTGTCTGGTTCAGCTAAAGACAATAGACCTGTAATGAGATGTTCACCGTACCCTGCTGTACACTTTATGAGCAGCATAACTCTGTTAAGTGTCAAAATATCCTTGGTTGAGACTGTGCCTACCAAAGCGAGGCATCCAGAAAAAAACAGACCGTTATCCCAATATTCCTAGGAAAAAATTCCCCTTCATGGCTTATGTTCTTCCACTTCTGCAGTTTAGATGCAGCCTAAAACACTTCTTTCCATAGAGGACACAAACTTCGTGTTCTACGTTTGAACTTCGGTTTAGTCCAACAAAACAGAAATGGGAATGTACCGTGTAAACTGGTTGCTGACCCTTCGTCTTCTCCAGAAGATTGGTTTGGAAATTTCAGCCAAGTCTAAAGGACATGCATCAAAAAGGTGAAGGTAGTGCTATAGACTCAGACTGATGATTAGACTTGGTAATAGACTAATCATGTCGATCCCACGAGTGAGGCTCACAGCTGTGGCACCCAACAATGACATTACCATTTCAACAGGAAGTAGAGAGCCATCCCAACAGAAAGGGCCGCCTGACCCTGCTTTAGAGCACTTAAAAAAAATTACCCTTCCGGAGGCTACAGTGTTGCCTCCTAGGGTCCCCCTTACGGAGTTTTTTTTAATGAATCATTTGGTTATAAAATGAGGCAAATGCTTATTTTGACAAACAACATCAGTTGTTTAAAAAACTGACAAAGAAATGGATCCGATTTTTTAAAATAGGAAATGATTATGTTTCCTAATGTTCCACAGATTTTTTTAAATGCCTCCTTTTCCCTCCTGATAAAGGCACAGTTGAAAAATGTACCGCTTAGCTTTTCCTTTAGAAATTACCCTATACCAGTCAGCCCGTCTTATCTCCAAAATGAATGACCTCATCGGGGTTACCGATTTCCCCCTCGCACTTTGCCCCGGGACTGCGCAAATCAATACCGCAGTTTTGCAGGAACCTGCTTTTGATTTTCCAGCGTCTACTTCTCTGAGTTACTGCCTAGTTAGAGGCTCGCCTCTCCGACTAGACCGAGAAGGTCCAGGTACCGTTCACACAGCGCCTCTTTCCTAGAGGTAGCTTGGACGATCTCGGGCTTAGTATGCATTTAATCATGGCGTTTGTAATTCGGTCTCCCGCTTGGACTGCTCGACACCTGAAAACTCGCCGCTCAAGGCTTTTGAAATCGGGTAACCCTGGACGGACTCGACACGGCTGCTAACAGGGGCAGGGCAAGAGCAAATAAAGCAAAGCCCGAACTGGCGGCGAAGAATGGAGCAGGAGCAGGAGCAACAGCAGGCGCAAACCCGGCACGCCGCGCCCACCCACCCGCGCCCCAGGAGCCCCTCCACTGCGCCCCTCATCCCAGGGCTCAGCTCCCCGCTCTGCCAACGTTCCCCACCCGAAACACCCCACGCCCCTGCACGGCTTCCTCCACCTTCCGAGCCCCTCCACCTACTCGGCTCTCGCATCCAGCCGGAAAAAATCGCCCCTGCAAATCCGCCCGCCCGGCCACCACTGCCGCAGCGACCCCAAATCCCGCCCGCCCCCTCCCCCACGCCGCATTGTTCCCGGGTTGCTGCAGGCAGCCAGCGCCCCGGGGGTGGCCGGGCAGTGGGGACACTAGGGACCGCATCGCCTCCACTCACCGGCGGCTCCGCACAGGAGCAAGAAGCGCAGCAGAAGCGCCATGGTGGCGGCCCGGCCGTGGGCGGCGACTGCAGGTGGGGAGCTCTCGCCCGGAGTCCGAGTCTCCCGGCGCCGGGCGCGCTCCCGACTGGCTGCCAGCTGCCGCACCTCTGCACCGCAGCCTCACCCCGCCCCGCTCGGCAGGTGAAATCGTCACTTCCGGCAGTGGCGGAGTCCCGCCGCACCAGCGGGCTCCGCCGGGCGCGTGGGGTTGACATGGCAACCGGGCGCTGGGCTCCGCGCGCGAGCTGAGCCGGACCCTCCCAATCGGGAACTCCCGGGTGCGCCGCGCTGGGTGTAAAGGAGCGTGGGCAGCCCCTTGTGCTAGCCAGAGCTGCGGTGCCTGCCTCCGTACGTTCGGATAAACGGGGACCCGCGCCCCGGGTCCCGGCCAGCCCCTCTCCCCAGACAACCAACTGTGAGCCCTGGCTTCAGGGGGCGATACCGGACTAGACTCGCCCGCCGGCCTGGGGATCTGCTGGGCTGATTGTGCGTTCGGCCCTGCCTGCACTCACCCTCCCTTGGGAGCGGGTTGAGCGCCTCGGGAAACGCGTCCTATCTCTGGTGGTTTTCCGCAGGGACCCGAGATCCCGCCTGGGACCCTGGGGAAGTGAATTGGCAGCCGGGGCATTTGCTTCCAGCTCTTCGAGTCGGGCAGGCCGGTAGAGAAGGCTCCAAAAGGCTTTCCCCCCAGTTCCATGGATGATTGAACGTCTAAACTCCAGCTACGGATTTGGGGGAAATACCCGGATTGGCTTTCCCCGCCGTGTATTTAAAGGTTATTCTAGCCCTGAAATTGGCCAAAGGTGGTTAAAGTTTTGGGGGCCGGCGTTTTTTGGACTGGGGAATAAGAGATCTTGAGTCGCCGGGTCAACTCAGCCAGGTCCCTTTTGCCACTTGGTGGCCGCCATATATCTCCTTGGGTCATTTTGCCCATTGATCTCAGTTGCTCTTTTCGAGGAACGTTTATTTCTAGCTGCTGAGACACTGGTGTTCCCGACAGTTCGTGTCGGGAACGAACTACAGGAGAGAAGCAGCGCTGTGAGGTGGGTATTTTCCCGGGCTCCGAAACGGGGCAGTAACTGGGTAAGTTACTTAGAAACAGGGCCTACTTCAGAGGTAGTTACGAACATTAGAAGAGATAATGCAGAAAAGAATGCTTGGCACCGTGTGCCTGCTACAATAGTAAATAATTAGTAAAGTGGAAGCTTCCTGAACTATCAGGAAGACCAAAATTGCCCAACTGCAATTTAGCCGGGTAGTTTGTAAACCCCGCTGCATATTAAAATTATTTGGAGAACTTTTACAAAATACCAGTACCTGAGCCCCACTCCACAAACCCTGATTTAACGTCTCTCCAGTGGAATCTCGGCTGATCTAAGGAAAATGGGGCAGTAACCGCTAGAGACTTCCTATTGGTTGGGGAAACAGGTGTTCATTCTACTGGATATGATTGGTGGTAAAAAATATTTGGAACTTGAATTTTTACTTACCATATTACACTTTATGAAGTTCTCTAATGAAGCATTAGAGTTGTTCCTATCTATTTCAGACTGTTTTATGAAAACTTTTCTAGTATTAATCACTTCAAAGCACCACACGTTTGTTATAAAGGTGCTGCCATCCAGATTGTCTTCTCCCCTGGGGAGAAATTCAACCCAAACTTCAGGATCATCTCTCCCACTTACTAGAGGAAATCTTTAGAAATTACTTAAAGGGGTTTTCACCTTAATCTCTTTCCTTCTGGCATTTTAGAAATAAAACAGTCTTACCCTTTGCCTCCTGTTGTGGTAAACATTTTCATAGCTCTCCATCACTTGTGTTACTCTGAATATTTCTAAAAGGCCAAAAAGGCACATTATTTATCTTTGTCAGTCTTGGAAGCACAGCCCATCATAGCAGGTTCCCTAGTATTTGTTGAATTGCATATATTCAGTTCATATACGGTGTGGTCAAAAGGAGGTTTACAGTTGTTCATATGGAAAATACAATAATCAATTAAATAAAATAATAGTACAAGAATAAACTCTGTTTCACAAACTCACAACTGTAAACCTACTTTTACCAACCCCCATATTAACACATGGCCTTATTATAAAAGGTATTTAAATACTCATGCAATAACTCACAAATTATTACATCTTAATTTACCTTTTAATTATATTTTATTTTTTGATTTTAGGGGGAGAGGAAAGGGGAGAGAGAGAGAGAAAGAGAAACATTGATTTGTTGTACCATTTATTTATGCATTCATTGGTTGATTCTTTCTTGTATGTGCCCTGACCTGGAATTGAACCCACAACCTTGGCATATGGGGATGATGCTCCAACCAATTTAGCTACTCAGCCACAGCCTAATATATCGTTTTAGAATGTACTTTTAAAATGTAAATTTTACAACATTAATGTTTTGTACTTCATATTACTGAACACAAATTAGTCTCATAAAGTCATCTTTGGACTTTGGTTTGTGACTACTTCGTATAAACAATAGCTAAAATTATGCAGTTGTCTGAAACTTCTTAGTGACACTTTAATAAGCTTTTGTAGCTATTTTCAGTTTAGAAAGTATGTTTCAGCACTTTCCCTCCAGGGAGCACGCCTGCATCCTTCCCTTCCCCCACAAGCATACATCTCCTAAACTCTAAGGGACCCCAAGAGACTTGCAACCAGGGGAGCAATGGGCAGCAACAGCTGTCCCAGGCTCCTCCCCTGAGCCTGTCCCCAAGGTCCCTTTTATCTGACTCCCCAGTGAGCCAGCAGCAGCCCTGCCTTGGCTCACTTCTTTCCTGTAATGTTTCTAGAGAGCCAGAGCAGTCCTGCCTGTTTACTCCTGTTGTTCTTCTATCCTAGGTCCTTCCTTATTTCATACTACCCGGCTTTTTAATAAATGTACCCTCAAAATAAGAACAAAAGAAAAGAAATTATATCTCTTGGAAGCTGTAATGAAAAATCTCTTTAATTCTGGAACATACATTATCTATTGTTTGGTATCCTCAAATCAAGCTGACAAATAGTGCAATCACTAAATGAATGGCCCTGTCTTAGTAAAGCACCAAGCACTCCTCATTATATGGCCTCTCAACCAACGGAAAGGTGATTCCTGGCCCATCATGAAGGTAATGATTAAAAAGACATAAATAACTCTGAGGGTAACATAGCGTCTGTCATCCCAAAGATTTCTCAGCAGTAATGGATTTTTTAACACACCCACACATAAAAGTTTGACTTATCTTTAAGAATTTAAGGATTTTTTTTTATCTCTTCTCTGCCTGGAATATGAAGGCGTGAGAAGCAAAAAACTTTTTTTTAAGAAATTTTCTTTTTATAGGGGAACTCAGGAGTTAAAGATTTTAGCTTTGGTTAATAGGCTTCAGTGATTGATGCAGGTGGAAAGCTGTTATTTCAGGAACTGCAATGCAACAGCAAGCAATTCAACCTCTGTGCCCCGAGGGTCTGCAAGCAATGGAGATGGTATCTGAGTTGCTGATCAACAGATAAAGAAGTACGCGGAAAATCAGAAAATTGCCACCCCCCTCCCCCCCTTCCTTTCCCATTAGCCTTTTCCCCAATTCCCTTATCTACCTTTCCTTGGCCGGATAAAAAGGTGAACAGAGGTGTTAAAATGATTAAGCACCCAGACACCCAATCCTTATCCTTGTCTCCACATACTGGTTCTGGTAGTGACAGGCAGCATGACTCTGTTCTGGTTTCACGTTCATACCTCACACTGATGGTTTTCATGTTTTCTAGAAAATCATAATGCTGTTCTTAACAAGAAATGAAGGTTTCTCACAAGGTGTTTTGCATATATTACCAAGAGCATTGGTTTTGTGGATTAATACCATCCAAGTCCTTTTTTTTTGACCTCTAAGCAAATGAACTTGTAAATACATACCTTTTTAGTGTGATGGCAATATGTAATATTTATAAATCAACCCTTAGCCAATGACCCAGAATGTTTCTGAGATTCTTAATAATGCAAATTCTTCAAAATACCTAAATTAGGGCATTTCCGGAGCCACATTCTGACTTTCAGGGGCCCTAGGTACTCTTGCCTTTGTGGACCTCTCTCATCTCAAAAAATATTTAAAATTGTCTGTTATGATTATGTTGGTGTAAAGGCAAATTTACTCCACACCAGATCATATTATTTATTTTGATTTTGAAAGAAATGAAAATGATTTTACAGGCTCTGAATAAGCTGGCTCTGGGTGTTGCTTGTCTCCCTCCCTCTCTCCATCCCTAGTATACGTTGTTCCGATGATGCCAGTGATATGAAAGGTTTCCTTTGAAGAGGAAGGGGAAGAGTGAACTTGTAAATTTGCCTCCCTTCTCTGTCTCTATTTCACCTCTTTTGCCCAATTCCCTACTCTGAGTGTGTCTTCATCCCTAGACTCTTTTCTCTACTTTTCTTCTTAGGCCAAATCAGTCTATTACAAAGTACTAAATTTTCCCTGTACTAAAGATAAGACACAGACACATGTTTACCTCAGAATAAAAGTGTGTTGCTTGTTTTATTTGAGCTCTTCCTTCGTCTCCACAGTTCCATAGTTTGTATTTTGGCTTTGAGGTGTTGGCTTGTTTGGATGAAAAGACATAGGACTGGTAGAAGAAGCCCAGAGAGCTTATCCTCTTTCTGGAATTTTTACACTAACTTGGGTGGTGACCTTTAGAGAGAAAATTAAACTCTGTGAATATCATAACTCTCAGGAAGAAGGAATTATAATGGCTGGTGTTAATGATGTAACAACAGGATGTTTTGAGAACAGATGACAATGTTTGCATAGTACTCTGGGCTTTTTAGATTGAAGATGCTGTGCTTACCCCAGCATTAAGCCCATTTAATTTATACCCAGATTACAAATTTAAATATTACAGAAGTGGATCCATATACTTTATATCTTGCTGGTTTCTTTTTGGCTGGAGACAGATTTCTGTCTGATATGTAATAACAATGCTTTACATTTATAGGCTGTATACTGTCTTTCACTCAAGGAGTTCAAAGAACTAAGCAATTATGACTCATTGTTCCTTAAAATATCTCTATAAAACTGGTTATAGGTACAGAAACTACAGCCATGGAGGTGTTAAGGCATTAACAAGGCATTTGAAGAGTCAGAGATGGAATTCAGAATGAGTCTCCCTTTCTTTGGATTAGACCGTAATCAGTAGCGTGCATTCCCTCCCAGTGAAGATGTGCTCTTCAGGGACTTCGGGTTGTGTTTACGGTAAAGACAGTAAGAAGAGTTTAGCTGTTACGCACTTGTCCAAGCTCGTCTCATACTCCTTGTCCCCCCTGTAGCTACAGCCACTATGCAGATGCTGTCCCCTTCTGCCTGGAATACTTGACCTTCCCTGGTGGAGATCTCCGAGCCATCCTTCCCGTTTCAGATCAAGTGTCCCTAAGAGAAGCCTGATTAAATCAAATTCTAGCATTACAGTCTCTCAAAGTACCAGGTGACTCTCCTTCCCACAGCACTTGCCACCGTTGCAGTTTTATACTTGAAGGTGTTATTTGACTGTATGACTAATGCCTATTCCACTCGCCCAACTGTAGGCTCCACGAGGCAGGGAACATGTCTGTTTTCTTTACTACTATAACCCCGCATCTAACGTAGTGCTTGATGTTAAGTATGGGCTCAAAACATACTTGTTGTGGAGGTAATTCAGATTTTAGAAAGAGTGTCCTTTTAGAATTTGAACCCAAATCCTGAGCTTCAACTTGGAGTTATAATCAGGAAGAAAATGATTATTATTAAAAATTATTATTGTAATATATTTGAATAAGAAAATGTACAGCATACCTTAATAACTTAATTAAAACCCTTAAAACTCTAGTAAGAGGAAAAGAGACAAATTAGGAAAATAGTGAAAGGAGGAGAGCTCAATAAAAACAGTAGTTCAGGGGAGCTACTGCAATTTAATACCAAATTTATTTCTGTTTTTTGGAAACGTGAGGTTAGACAGGGAAGCCAGTGGATTATTTTTATAGCAGGAACACCCACTTGAACCCAAGAAATGGGGTCTCTCTTTATATATCCGTTTGGCTCTTTGGCTTCTTGTCACCTTCGCATGTTAACTCCAATGGTCAGGAAGGGCTCAGTATAGATTCTTCTGCGGCATCTAAGGAAGACTGAGAGAAGGCTGATGCATTTGACTTCTCCATTTCCTGCCTTAAGGAATGGCTCACTTCTGAGGCTCCTGGAGAATTACGGCCAGCCAAAGCCTTGTATGCATCGAGTGGTGGTTCAAGTATAACACACAGGGGGCAAGACCCCCCTCGTCTCAGAAGTCAAGTTTTTCGATTTAGCAGAAGAAACAACCAAGGTTGGTGTGTGTGTTGTTGTTGTTGTTGTGTTGTTTTTCATTTTAAATAGGACCTGTCATAATCCTATCTGTGTTTTGGGGGAAAAAAAAAACAGAACAAAACCTTGT
The DNA here is from genome assembly GCA_028533065.1 of Trachops cirrhosus. Lineage (NCBI taxonomy): Eukaryota > Metazoa > Chordata > Mammalia > Chiroptera > Phyllostomidae > Trachops > Trachops cirrhosus. The sequence continues at coordinate 176,342,095 of CM052539.1, read as the reverse complement.
GGAGGCAGTATCAAGGATAGATCTGGAGAAGGAAGGAACAAAACAAAGATCATTGAAAAAAATTATTGACATAGTTATAGTGAAAACTGAAGGGACCGGAACTCCAGCTGTGGCAGTGAGAGGGTTTGGGAGATATTTTGGAGAAAGAACCAGCAGGATTTGAGCTCCGTTGGATGTAGACCGCGAGGAGCAGGAAACAATCAAAGCCTTCTTAGGTTTCTAGGTTTGGGCAATCAGTGGATAAGGGTGCTATTAACTAAGTAGGAATAGAGGACAAGCAGGTTTCCTGGAGTGTAAATGTTAGGTTTTTGGCACCTGAGGGGCATCCAAGTGGAGATGCCAGAAAGAGAGACGACCTGGCTGGAGATCCAGATTTCGGAACCTAGATTACGCTCCTTTGAGGAATTAGTTTGCTTTTTATGTTGGTTGTAAATCTTACTGCGGCCATGCTGGAAATATGGTTAATTTTCCAAGGAAACCCATAAACACCCATCTAGACTACAATGTTGCAGATGGAGCAGATGAAATGTCATTCATGAAAATCCCTCTTTGGGGACTTGCACTCATTGGGCCAACTCGGCACTCCGAAAGCAACCCTTCTCTCTCAGATGTGGAACTGGGAGCCCTGGTTTCTTTGCCAAACCTTATCCTCTTCCCAGGAACAATGGAGCCTAGAACGTTTAAGGGCAAGCTGCATATATTAAGATGAGGGAACAGTATTGTTTGTAGCTTTCGGGAGATGGGACTCTGTTGGCTTTTAAAGAAGTGACAGGGAGCGTTGGCAGATCTTTCAGGCAGGGAAAAGGGATCTAGTATGGATAGATGCTATGGGGAAAGTTGTAGCAAAGGGCCCTGGTTAGAGTTGAATGAGTGAGTAGCAGGAGTGGTGAGTCAGCAAGAATGAAAAGCCTGAGACCACAGATCTCAGGCAGCTTTGGCGGCCTTATTAATGGGTTTGGGAAGATATCAGCTGTGATATTGTGATTTATAAGATAGATATAGATATAGATATAGATATATGTGTGTATATATGTGTGTACACACACATATTTGGTTATTCAGGTGATCAAAATTTATTTCTTTATGTGTATATTTGGTCTCCATCCATGGTTCCTGACTCACAGCTCCCAAAACTCTTTGAATTTTCTGAGTTATAAGAGCAATGGGAACATCTTTTGTTATAATATTTGATCTCTTGCCCTAAGTCTCTGAAAAGCTTTGGAGCCATAAATGTGCAATGGGCATCTTATTTTTTACAGCAGGCTTCTTCTCATCACCACTGGGCTTATGTTAATGAGGTGAGGCTGGACTTGCAGCCCGCCTCTGAAGTCTGCTCTAACAAATTAAACAAACCCGAGAAGTGGGCTGTTGGAGCCTCCAATCCACAGCCAGTTTGTCAGATAATCTGGTCTCGCGCAACTGGCCTCTTAAAGTTGTTTGCGGTGATGGTGAGGGCATCTTGTAGGACTGAGCTCTTAACCTCTGGAATCTGAGGTAATCCCTGGGTAGATAGTGTCAGAATTTAGTTGACTTGTAAGACATCAAGCTGGCATCGGAGAATTGCTTGGTTCTGTGAAAAAACACCCCCACCCACACAGCACACATTAGAATTGAGGAACAGAAATTTTGTCAGCCGTGCATTCTGCTAATCAGTAGTGAGGAAGAGAAGGAAGGTAAATTGTGTGTGTGAGGGTGTTGGGGAGGGGTGGATGCCCAGGGGCAATGGGAACAGGCACAGAAAGGCTGTTCTTTGGACCACCAGGTGACTCCTTGGCTAGGACAGCCATTCACAGAGATAGTGGATATTTCTAATTTGAGATTGCTGATAGTAAGAACATACTATCCCAATTCACAATTCAAGCTCTGAAGAACTAGGAAATTTGTGAATCTCTGGTAGGGGAGAAATTTCCTATTGTGTGGATAGGCATTGCTGTTAAGGTGATCTTACCTGTTCCTACTTTTAGAGTTTAAAAGTTGGTTAGGCATTCCTGGTTCAAAAACATTTGAAAGATGTAAGAAGTTTCTCTTTATTAAAAAGCATTCTTGTCACTGCTGAGCATTATTCTTTCACTTTTATGGAAGCCTTTTTGCATATAAAAATATGTGGTGGCTGATTTTGTGATTCTTTTTGTTGTCTTTTTATTTTCCATTTCCCTGGATCTGCTATAGCTAAGCAAGTGAGGAACATAGTGAGTGTCACTCACAGGACATTAATTTCTGTTCTGTCAGTGAGTCGAACTTCACTTTGGCAAGAGAGGCTGAGTGGGCGTGGGGGTGGCAGTTGACCCCTTTGTAGCAACTTAAGAAAACTGAGGAAAGAACATTTAAACATATTTAATATGAATTTATTTAAAAAGCATTTAGCTGGTGTGGCTCAATGGATTGAGCGCTGACCTATGAATGAAAGGGTCACCCCTTCGATTCCCCGTGGGGGTGCATGCCTTGGTTGTGGGCCAGGTCCCCAGTTGGGGGCATGAGATAGACCACTGACCAATGTATTTCTTGCACACTGATATTTATCTTTCCCTCTCCCTTCCCCTCTCTCTAAAAGTAAATAAATAAAATATTTTTTAAAAATACTAAATAAAAGCATTTAGGCAGCTGCAGTTTGTAGCATTTTAGTTTTGGTATAATTCCAACAGAGATGAAGTACACTCTGACTTGACCTAGTAGAAATGCACCAAGTGCATAGTTGGGGGTCTGTTAACATCACAGTAGTTTTCATTTTCTTTTTTCAGTCCTCGCTGGAAGACATGCCCACTGACTTTAGAGAGAGGGGAAGGGAGGAAGAGAGAGTGGGGAAAGAAACATCAATGCAAAGAGAAACATCAGTCTGTTGCCTTTCCTATGTGCCCTGTTTCGGACTGAACCCACAGCCCAGTGATATGCCCTGACCCAAACCCACGATGCTTCGGTGCACTGGATGGCATTCCAATCAACTGAGCCTCACCAGCCAGGGCAACATGGTAGTAATTTTCCACACTGTGTCCTGTAGGTGTGTTAGGCCATACTTTTCTTGAGTTGTTTATTTCATTACTATACATTTCCTACTTGCTTAATTAAGGAATGAAATGGACTTTTGGTGAGTAGGCCCATGTGGCTCTCAACAAATGGCAGTGCTGGCTTCCCAACATTCCTTTTGTGCAGATGCTTTTTCGTGCACTAACATTGCTTAACGGATGGGAGAAAAATCAAATGGATAAACACTGGCCACTCAAATAGAAACTCAGATGACAACTCAAAATGGTTAGCTGGGTTTGCTCTGCAGAACTGCAAAAAGTCAGCTGCTTAGAGATATGCCTGCAGATTCTAGGGGCTGACTTCTTAGAGCACCACTTAAATGCCAATTACCCTTGAGAAGGATGAGAGTCAAGTAAAGGTAATAAGGAGGAAGTGTCTCAGTTCAAGTTAAAAAACAAATAAACCAAAGTAGGATGTAATCTTCAACAGAATGAGGAAATAAACTGTAGCCTCCTTATAGCTTGGGTCAAATCCTTTTTGACTTCTTTTATTTTTCCCCTCAGATCCCAAAGGGTTGCTCAGCATTTTTAAGTAATGATGCCTAAAATACCAGAAAAAATCATGTATTTTCTCCCTAAGCTACTCTACTGTGGTATAGAGTATAGTGAGGTTGAATACGAAGTAGGGTTTAATGTGACCATTGCAGAAAGGATCAGTTTAACAAGTATGTTTCCAAAGGTGGATATAGAATTGGGCCCATTTAGCAGGCATTCTGATTTTAGTATTGGTTGCATAGAGTGTAGTAACCTAAGTGAAGCCAGAACTGATGACCTATATGGGAACCAAAAGGGTAGTGGTTTGACTCTGGCAGCATGTTTTTATTTAGAAGGCTATTCCAAATAACACAAGTAGAGAAATGGGGAAGTGAGACCATCGTAGGAGAAAGCCAATAGAAAGTATGTTGATGAGCAGATTGACTCTGTGGATAATGGGTCAATCCCAGTGTGAGATCCTGGAAGATTATATAGAGTAAGTCATGGAGTTGTCCCAGGTGATGCATGAGGAGCTGGGGTGTTTATCTGTTGATGACTGAAGGCTGTTCCTGGGGATATTAACTCTCCAGCATTCCCCATCTTTCTCCTACAGTTGGAGAAAGTCTTCAGGCAGTCAGCCAGTCTTTGGTTCTGACCCATAGAAAACACAGGAACAGTAAATGCTGAGTGAATATGGGCCATACCCCTATAGCATCTGCTGTTTTTTTGGTTATCAACCACATGGGGAATTTAATCAAAGTTATGGGTCCTCTCGCTAGAAAAAACAATGAGTACATGTATATATATGATTTTGCATTTGATCTCTTAGGATTCAAAAGTTCCACCTGAAGTGCCAAAAGGTGCTGTCTATCTCTGAGGATCTATGCTGATCTATAGGAAAATTTTACCTTGTCTTAGCTTGCTAGAAAGTGAATACGGGGGCATGCAGAGGGAAGAGGCCAGGGAATTATCAATCTTGGACAGCCTTCTGGAAGAAAATACTGTGAGATCCAGATGGTGAGCCCGTAGTTAAATCAAAACACCATGTTCTTGATGGAGGAATGGGTGACATTGTTAGCAGGACTCAGAGATGTGAGGGAGGGAGGTGCAGGTGTTCTTATAGCAGATGGTGTAACTAAAACACGGTGGTAAAAACGTTGTGCCAGAGATAGACCTAGGGACTGAAGAATAGTGTTGCCAGAGATTAAGTGTCTGTGTCCCTCCCAAAATCTGTATGTTGAAGTCCTAACCCCCAAGGGGGTGGTATTGAAGGCAGGGCTTTTGGGAGATGATTAGGTCATGAGGGATGAGTCCTCATGAATGGACTCAATGCCCTTATAAAAAAGACTGCAGAATACATCTGAAACTAATATAATGTTGAATTGTCAACAGTAATTGAAAAATTTTAAAAATAGTAATAAGGAAAAAAGAGGCCCAAGAGAGCTTCTTAGCTCTTCCCCCCATGTGAGGACACAGTGAGAAGGAGGCCATCTGCACACTAGAAAGTGGGCCCTTGCCATGTATGGAATGTGCCTGCGCCTTGATCTTGGGCTTTCCAGGCTCCAGATCTGTTCGTTATTTAAGCCCCCCTGTCTATGCTGTTTTTGTTGTAGGTAGCAGCCCAAACAAAGAAGGATCTTTCCAAATTGGTTGAGCTGTAAACCTCGATTTGATTCCAGTAAGGCCATCTAAAAGCCCTATAGGAACAACACAATAGTCTGTTCTAGTTCACATTTTGTTTGTTTGTTGAGTGTGAGTTCCCACCTTAGTTGCTGTAAAGCAGGGGTGTCAAACTCATTTTCATGGGGGCCACATCAGCCTGGCGGTTGCCTTTAAAGGGCCGAAATAATTTTAGGACTATATAAATGCAACTACTCCTTAACTGTTATGGAGCTGAAATTACATTCGGCCCTTTGAAGGCAACCTCGAGGGTGATGTGGCCCCCATGAAAATGAGTTTGACGTGCCTGCTGTAAAGGATGTAAAAATAGATTTTCTCCCTTTATGCCCTGACTGCCAGCTATTTGGAATTCCTCCAGAAGCAATGACTTATCACTTCTAACACAATAGTATTGATGGCTGTGGGAGAGAGATTTCTAGTACCTAGGAAAATGAACAGTTATTGAAATTGCTATGATGTCGTGTCCTTAAAACAAAGACAACACCACAGAGCCATCTGGCACCATATCTGAGTATCCATTAACCTGGGAACACTGTTCCCCTGCCCTGGAGATTCCTGAGACACCGCCGCAACCCAATTTGCAGGCCCACCCAAGCCCTTTCCGGTGGCTTTTCCATACAAATGTCTTGTCTTGGTTTATGCTGCAGACTTTCCAAAAATCTCTCAAGGCTCTGGCCTTGTGTGCCCCATGCCTTTTGCATAAAGGATAATGGCCTATGCCAGCACTTCAGTCTGGGAGAAGGCCGCCCCTCCAGCCCTTGTCCCAGAGCCAGACACTTCAGTTCCTGCCTGTATGTTCTTGGCACCTTTTGATCTGCTGCCCCAGCCCTGGAGCTCAGAGGGAGTGAGTTCACGTAAGTCCATGCAGGTCCTTTAAGAGAGCTGCCTGGGACTCCAGAAGGATTTAGTCTCACTCAGCCCCAATCCCTGCTGGTTTTCACAGCCAAAAGATATGGGGACTTCTCTTCCTGGCACTGGGACCCTGGGATGTGTAGCCTATTCTGGGGCTGGGACCCCTTGCTCCTCGGGAGGAACCTCCACAGCACAGATATCCTCCCAATTTTTAACTGCCACTCCTGGGTGTGGGATCAGCGTGTTCCATGTCTCTGATTCTCCTTCCAGTCTCGATGTGGCTTTTTTACATCTGTAGTTACAGGACTTCTTTTCAGCTAGACTTCAGGCAGTTCTGAATGATGGCAGGTTTGAGTTTAGCTGTAATTTTGATGTGGTTGTGGGAGGATGCGAGTACCACATTTACCAAGTCTGCCTGGACTTGTTAGATGAAGTGACTGGTTACTATATTTAGTTTGTGTTTCCTACTCTTATGGTTTTAAATCACCATATGTTATTGTCTAGCAAATATGTTACTACATCATGGAACTTTAGACACAGAGAAGCCAAGAGATCAGTCCATTTTGCCAATGTAAATGCTGAGAGATTCAGGGAAAGGGGGAAATGTATTAATGTCTTCAAATTAAAAAAATAATTTTGCTAAAATTCGTTGACAATTTAGAAAAATATTTAGTTAGTTCACTTTAAAATTATGCACCCAGATGGGTTAAAGAAAAAAATGAAACAATAAGATAACCAGAAGAAAATAAATATGTACAATGGGGTACCCCAAAACGCTGATATTTATAAAAAATTGTGTATTTATTCTTACATGTTTAAACTTCAGTTACCTTCAAAGTACTTTCCATTTGATCCAATACACCTATTGAAATGCTTTTTCCACTGTTCAAAACAGTTTTTGAACTTGTAGATTTTGATGCCTTTTGATACTTCTGCCATTTTTTGTTTCACCTCTTCCACATCAGCAAAACACTTCCCTTTGAGGACTTCTTTCATCTGGAGAAACAAAAAAATGTTCAGGGTGAGATTAGATGAAGAGGGAGGGTGGGCAGGGGGACCATACCATTTCTGGTCAAAAACTGCTGAACATTCAGTGCAGTGTGGGCAGGTGTACTTGTAAATCACCTATTCATGGGCAAACATGTTGGAAGTCTCCAAGAAAAATTCACTGAAGCTGATTGCAGCTTCTCACAACCACGTCAGCTGGTACACTGATACAGATGAGTTCCTAGAACACTCACTTAGCAGAGGAAGCCTATACTACAAGGGGCCTGCCCACCAGAAGATAATTCTGTTTTGGGGGGTCTCCCCTCATATATGTGTGTGCATACATATACATACGTTAGAAAAGATCTTTACTATTTTTGGTAAATTTTATTGAAATATAACATATATATGAGAAAGTGCACAAATCATAAGTGTGCTAGATGAATTTTCACTGAGCAAACACTACTGTGTAATTACATAAAAGCAAGGACAAAAATGTAAGGGATATGATTGATAAGACTGACAACATAAATAATTTAAAACATCTGTACATTAAAACAATGCAAATAAAATGTAAGGAAGAAATAAACATTCAACCAGAACAGAATGAAGGAACAAGAATTTTAAAAAATGAGGAGAGAATAAGAAAACTGTGGGACATCTCCAAAAGTGCCAACATCCAAATCATAGGGATGCCAGAAGGAGAAGAGAAAGGGCAAGAAATTGAAAACTTATTTGAAAGAATAATGAAAGAGAACTTCCCAATTTTGGTGAAAGAAATAGACATGCAAGTCCAGGAAGCACAGAGTCCCAAACAAGATGGATGCAAAGAGGCCCACTCCAAGACCCATCATAATTAAAATGCCAAAGGTTAAAGATAGAGAGAATCTTAAAAGCAGCAAGAGAAAAGAAGTTAGTTACCTAAAAGGGAGTTCCCATAAGACTGTCAGCTGATTTCTCAAAAGAAACCTTGTAGACAAGAAGGATTTGGCAAGAAGTATTCAAAGTGATGAAAGCCAGGACCTATAACCAAGATTACTCTATCCAGCAAAGCTATCATTTATAATGAAAGGGCAGATAAAGTGCTTCACAGACAATATAAAGCTAAAAGAGTTCATCATCACCAAGCCCTTATTATATGAAATGTTAAAGGGACTTATTTAAGAAAACAAGAAGATCAAAACTATGAACACTAAAATGACAATGAACTTACAACTATTAACAACTGAATCTAAAAAACAAAAACAAAGTAAGCAAACAACTCGAATAGGAACAGAATCATAAATATGAGGATCATTTGGAGGGTTATCAGCAGGGAAGAGGAAGGAGAAGAATGGGGAAAAAGGTAGAAGGATTAAGAAGCATAATTGGTAGGTACAAAATAGACAGGAGGTATTAAGAATAGTATAGGAAATGGAGAAGCCAAAGAATTTCTATGCGCCACCCATGGACATGAACTAAGGGGTATGGGGATTGCTGGAGGGCAGGGGAGTACCAGGCAGAGTGGGGCAAAGGGGGAAAAATTGGGACAACTGTAATAGCATAATCAATAAAATGTACTTTAAAAATAAAACAAAAACTTTTAAACTTCAAAAACATTGCAGGGGAAGATGACAAACTGGAAACTGTTTTCAGATACATAACAAAGATAATTACTTTAATATTTATTATTTTGAAGTAAAAAGAATCATTAATAAATTTGAGTATCCCAGTTAAAAAATGGGTAAGGTACACAAGAAGCAATTAAAATATATACAGGTTGGGGTAAAAGTAGGTTTACAGTTGTTCATATGGAAAATAATACAATAATTAATAAATAATAATAGAAGAATAAACTATTTAAGCCCTAGTTTTTGAAGTGAGTGATACACATATACATGTGCCAAAAAATACTGGTAGATCTTACATCAAAATGTGAATTGGTTTAAATCTGGATGGAGCAACATGGGTGATTACTTTTCTCTTTGTGCTCTTCTGTATTTTCAAAAATTTCCATAGTGAATATTAATTTTCTAATTAGAAAAATATAATGAGTAATAAAAGTAATTTTAAAGTTTTCTATAGTATGATTTCATAGTCTATCCTAAGTAGTAAAAATTTCTTTTTTATGTGTGTTAGCTGCACATTAAAGAAACACAAACAGTGACTCATTTTATCTTCTTTGTCTATAAGTATTAAGACATCCCATACTCATCTCTAAAGATGTACATGTTGCGGTTGCCTCTGTAGTCACATCCAGAGTCTTGAGACAATATCAACATACAACACCAGGATTAATCAAGAATAACCACGAATAAACTACTAACACAATACTGTTGACAAACAAGAGGTAAATACACTCCTGTAACACCAACTAGATGAAGTGTATTAAATTACTTGTGTATCAAATTACTATGATAACAATGTTTGAACGGTTCTACTCAATTCCACCAAATTGCAATTTATAAATATTAAGCTTTTATGGGTTTGCTAATGACATTATCTGCTAAAATGATGCCCTGTAAAGGATTACACGAATATTTTCTATCTCCTATTTTGCAAATGATGTCACTTCTTTGTAAGGGTAGAGATAGAAGATCACCTTTGAGCAGATCATGATGCCTTTTGTATACCAGGAGGGCGTGGGCAAGGCCTGGGAGAAGGTATAAAGTGTCAATTAGTTTAAAGCCAGCTCTGGAGCTGAGAAGTTGAGGAAACCATTTATTTCAGGAGCCAGGGGTCTTCTGGGAAGAGAGAGACAAACACTTCTCCCCTTACCCCCAACTTTTCTACCTGAGGTTTGATTCAGGGAGATTTACAGGTTTGGACTAGGGGGGTCACATTTTGAAATACAAAAAAGTATAAAGAAAATCATAACCATAAATATCCCACCATCTAGAATAATCACTATACATATTGTCTTACTTGGTTCTAGTATATCTTAATTATTGTTTAAAATTACTCATTAGTATTACATAATTATTCAAATTATTGTAAAGTCCATATGAGCAGATTATAAAGAATTTATGAAATGCAGGAAAGTACAAAAATGAAAGTGAAAATATCAAATTCTTTCATTAATAAATAACAGTAGTGAACCTTAAGATGTTTTTCAGTTAAAGAAAGGAAGAAGGGTGAAAGATAAACTTTTCTACAAGTGGGATAGTAATATAAATCTTATTTCTAAACACAATTTCAATATACAGTATAAGAAAAGAAACAAGTAAAATTAAAGGAATTACTGACATTCAAAATCAAAACACAGTTCTTCACTATAGGAGAAAATATTTTCTAAAAGATTCCTCTTAAGTTAACAAAGAATTTATGAAAAACACAATGAAATTGGAACCATGTTTGTTTTTTAATAAAACCCTTACAGCGTAGCTGATGGTAATTCACACCCTGCTAAGAAAAGTTCTTGGACCTCAGCTCTCCTGCCGTTCCCCCCATGTGTTTTGTTTATCTTGTTGTTATTAGAGTTTGCACACTGTGTGATATTTTAACACTTATTTTCTCATTTGTAGCAAAATTTCTATAGTAACTGTCATTTTTTCCATTTTAATACTCAGTTTTTAATACTCAGTCAATACTCAGTTTTTTCACCACAATTTGTTTCCAAATTCTTTGTTTTAAGCTCTTAATTGGGTAAATTGTCTGAACAAGTAGTTCTTTTAATGGATCTTGCATTGCCTAATGTTTTTAACTTATGAAAATATCTACTTGTTATTTTTATTCTTGAATAATATCTTGTCTAAATGATTACTCTTGAGTTACACTGTATGTTATATTTGGGTCCTGCAGTATTTCCCTTTTTGAGGACTGTTTTAATTACCTAGTGCTGTGGAGCACATCCCTAGAAATCACTGCCACTTACAACAAACCTTTGTTGTTGTATGTGGTTTCTGAGCGTCAGGAATCTGGGAGGGGCTTCGCTGTGAGGTTCCAGCTCAGGTTCTCTCACGATAGCCTATTCAAGTTGTGGGCCAGGGTCGCAGTCATCTCAAGAGTCCACGGTGCCTCCACGATCCGCTTCGAAGGTGGCTTACTCACGGGGCCGCTGTTGAGAGCCTGTTTCTTCCTGGCTGGTGGCAAAAGGAAGAGTTCAGGACCTCATCACCTCGGGCTTTGCATAGCAGCTGGCCTGCCCCGGGATGAGTGTGATCTGAGAGTGTGTGGGTTTGCGACCAGCACACAAGCTGCAGTGCCTTTTTCTTCTCCACTTCTCCTTCTCCTCCTCCTTCTTCTTTGCTACAAAAACTTTATTCTTTCCATTTGGTCCAAAACATGGGAGAGAGCTCTAGGGTGGTTAAAAGTCTGCCTAGTGGCTGCAGGGAGAGGCTCCGGCAGAGGCCAGACACCAGGGAAATGCAGAAGTGCCCCTCAAAGGCCTCTAGGCTCCAAAGACTCCTAGTCGCTCTTGAGAACGAGCTTTTCCAAGATATGCACACCCAGTCCAACCTGAGGGCCCGCCAGCCTGTGGAAGTGTGTCAGGTGGTCGCCCATTTTCTCCATGGGTTTCACCTCCTTATCCAGAAAGCGGTTCACCAGGAAGGCAGAGCGATGAGGGTCTGCGCAGATACAACCTAGAGCAGACACATCTAAAAGGGCCTGGTTCGGGTTTTTCTCCGTGACTGTGGAGGCTTCCATGGTGTCCTGGGTGTCACCCCACTCACCTTGGGACGGCTTCTGCATGTTCTGGAAGGGGGTGCGGTCACTGCGCAGGTTTTGCATCTTCAAGAGACGCTCAGTGCCTTCACGCTACTCCTCGGCCAGCTCAGGGAAGCTTGACAATAAGGAGTTGACTCAAAAAACGGTTTGGCAGGTCTCAGACACTGAGGATGGCTGAGATGGTTCCAAGGGTGGCAGGGGAAAAGAGGCTGGACAGCAGTCCGAGTCTGGAAAACGGGACAGTCCTGGTTCTGTTCCATCCCAACACTGTTGAAGCGAGAGGCAGATCTGGGGGACCTCGGGGGCATCTGCAGTGCCTTTTAAGCCTAGTCTTTAAAGTGACATACCATTGCTTTTTTTTTCCCAACTACACTTGACATTCAATATTATTTTGTATTAGTTTTAGGTGTATAGCATAGTGGTTAGACAATCATATACTTTACAAAGTGTTTCCCCAATATTTCTAGGACCCACCTGGCACCCTACATAGTTATTACGATAGTGTTGACTATATGGCCTTTGCTGTACTTTGTATCCCCGTCGTCACTTCTGTGGGAATCTCTCGGTCACAGAGACCAATGCTGTTAAAATAGGGGAGGGGACTACACAGGGTGTGAGTACCAGGAGGCAGGAATCATTGAGGGTAAACTTGGAAGCTGACTACCGCCTCGCTTCTCCTATTCAGTGATGCCATGTAGAAGTCAGAAGCCAGCCCAAATTCTGTCCCTTGCTAGTAGCTGACTTATAAAACCTGATGCCTTGAAATTTTTGTTTTTATTTTTGGAACTTATTGGTTAGTTTGTCTGTGAATTGAATGTTTTATATCATATTTTTTGGGGGGTGGGTGATATTTTGTTCTGCAAACTCAGTTTTTGGTTCATATTAGAGATATTGAATTACACTTTGAATAAAACTTTTCTTGTGTTTTTTGCTTCTCTTCAAGCACATTAATTACATTTACCTTTATCTTCTATATCTATTAGCCCCTTTCTATTGCTCTAATCTTGGTCTTTTTCATCCTGTTTCCATTATTATTATCTTCTTTAGTAATGTAGTTTTTACATGCATTTATCACATCCTTCTACTATTTATTATTAATTCATTAGTTGTGTATTAATATTGTTTTGGTCATCATTTTTTCCTTTAAGAGTGCAATATCTCTCTCTTCAAAATATCATTCTTTAATTTTATCTGAGAGTTATTGATTTACTCACTTATGTTTTCCTTAAGCTGTTTTATAGTATAAAACAATTGTGAGACATTTTCTTCTGTTGCATTCTTTATAATATGTGGCCCTAAATATCTCCCAGTATGGTTTGGTGAGACTAGCAAAAGTGAGATAATGAAGAATATTAATTAATCACTGCAAATTTTAATCCTCTCAGGTCTGAGGCACCACAAATAAGTGATTTTTTCCCCTCAGCTCTTGTGGACATGAAGAGGGAATGCATAATACTTTTAAGTAGCTACCTGGCCCTACCAGTTCTGAGATGTCAGTAGGAATCCAGAAAAGACAACTTAAACTCTTATTTAGTTGAAGGAAACTACTTTAAAGTGTAGCCCTTTTTTTCTCCCTAAAATTATATAATCATTAATAGATCTTACCACAAACTCCTGCAGATAATTCAAATTCTTCCATTGTAATTTCGCCATACCAAATATTGTTGAAAACAAGCAAACTATCAGGAGGGAGGAGCTAGGGGTATCATTTTGATTGCTGAACCTTATAGATGCAGTTGATCTGTCCTTTGTCCATTCACAATTTTATGGATGTCAAAGTTAGCAAGGTGTTCAAAACATCTGGAACTGTTATTGCCACTGACTGCACCATCAGTCATTTCTAGTATACATTTCGCAAGTTGTTTTATGTATGTAAATCCAAACATATATTTATTTTTTAAAACATTCACAAATACATACAAATGGGAACATACTAAAGATACTTTTTTTTGTTTTGGAAACCTTTTAATATCAGAACATAGAGATTTAATTCAATTTCTTTAGCAAAAGTGCCATGATTTAGTTACTTTCTCTCTGCAGATAAATTTCACTTTTTAATGCATATATCAACACAGCTGTAATAAGCATCTTTGCTCATGTACCTATGTGTGCATACATGAAGAGATGCCTGTATGACAGAGTTCCCAGGATGGGTTCATGAAATTCTTTTTTAAAAATGTTTATTTATTTATTTTAGATGTTTTGTTTATTTTTTAGAGAGAGGGGAAGGGAGGGAGAATGAGAGGGAGAGAAACATCATTCAGTTGCCTCTCACACATCCCCAACTGGGGACCTAGCCTGCAACCCAGGCATGTGCCCTGACTGGGATTTGAACCAGCAACTTTTTGGGTCAAAGGCCAGTGCTCAACCCACTGAGCCACACCAACCAGGGCTCAGGCTCAAATTTTAGAGGAGTTTATAACAACTGGGGTTTTCCTTTCGTTAAAAGTCCCCCAAAATTGTGTTTTTTCTCCTTTTTATCTCATAATGTTTTTTAAAGTATTTTTGTGCTGCAATTATGTAATTAATGAACTAGGTATCATTTATTGAATCTCCTGGATACTCGGTTCACCCAGAAGGGAGTCACCTCTGCGTCTGTGCAGAAGTCTGTTCTGAATATAAGTCTGCCACCCATGGTGTTCTCGGCCACTCTAGGTCCTAAAGTGAGGGCCTGTAATTAAAGACTGAGTTAGAAACGGGCAAATCTACTTATTGCATGGAAAATGGAGAGTGACATCTTCACTTTGCTTCTCACTGATAATAGCAATATTATTGCATTGCTTAGCTCATGCTAGAGACTGAGTGCTTGCGTCCTCTCAGAGTCCCCAGGTTGAAATCCTAACCTCCACTGTGATGGTGTGCGGAGGTGGGCCCTCTGGGAGGAGATTAGATCCTGAGGGTGGAGCCCTCATGAATGGGAGTAATGCATTTATGAAGGAGATCCCAGAGAGCTACCAGGTCCCTTCTATCATTTGAGGACACCGTGAAAATGTAGTTCTCTATGAACCAAAAGAAGGGCTCACACCAGAGGCTGCATCTGCCAGTACCTTGATCTTGGACTTCCCAGCCTCAAGAACTGTGAGCAATAAGTTTGTGTTGTTTATTATCCACCCAGTTATCGTTTTCTGTTATAGCAGCCTGAACGGATTAAGACAGTGACTAATAAGCAGTCAATAAATGTTAACTAAGTACTTTATAAGCATTGTGCTAGCTAAGTCATTACCACAGTTCTTTCAGGTAAGGGCTGTAAAAATTCCCATCTTATAAATACTCAAGTGTATGTCAATATTAACATATGTAGTAAGCAGCAAAGTTGGAGTTTGAACCCAGGTCCTCTGGTGTAGAGATCAGACAAAGGAAGCATTGCCTTCTGCATTAGACATTGTCCCCATGGCACACCCCTGACAGTTCAACAGCAGTGGCAGAAACTTCTGCATGCACTGACATCACAGTTGCCGCTCAGCAGATTGGAAGTGACTACAGTCATATTTAGTAACTGCAGTGAGCTGGGCAGGAGAAGAAAACAAATGGTTCTAGGACTGGACCAAGTTGCTTATGGAAAACAATCTCTAGACCCTCCTGGAACAGTTCTGGGGGAATATGAGAAAACTGGAGTTCCTAAAGGGTAAAAGGAACAGATGTGGGGAAATAAAATCTGTGGCTGCCTTTGCCCACAGTTTTACCCTGTATAAACACATACATGTATGCTGTTACCTAAATGTCAATACATATACGTATGCTGTTCCTGATATACTTGAGAACCAAGATATTTAGACCATATATGACTACAAAGGTGTGGATGAGAAAGGGATTCTAAGGAATGTAACCTCACAGGGCGAGCAGGGTATAACTCCCTAACTGGGCAGGTCTTCATGGGTAGTCACACCCCAGGCATATAACTTTTTTAGTAAAAGGTTTATCTCTGCCTCAAGCAAACCCTGTGCACTGTTCTTGTGCATTCAGGTAAACACACCTTCGAAATGCCAGACTAACCCTCTTTTTTTCAGACCCCTTGGAAGCAACCACTTTCAAGGGAGCCTATAATTTTGTTAACTATCCTGTAGTCCAGTCCCCACCTTGCTTTCTCCCTCCTTCATGTAATCTTCCTTAAATTCTCTTCTTAATTCCAGATGCATGAAATAAACTGTAACTGTCCATACTTCAAAGCATTTGAGATCTGGATTTCTGGAGGTTGTCATTGGTTTGGCAGGAATATACACTGATAAAATTTCCCTGAAGGTTTGGGCATTTGTTATGGTGACAAAGGTGTTAATTCTCAACACTTTCTCAGTAGGATGTTGGAAAAACCTGTAGCTGAAAGTAAGATGAACAGCTCTAACTCTTCTCTTGATTGTTCGGCTATGAATCACCTGCTGATGTTTTCGAAACTCTTACCAGTCCCTTCCTGGTTGTATCATAGACTCATGCCAGGCTGGGAACTTCCTGGTATGCGGCTAAATATAGAAACTGTATAAAATTCTCAGTCTACAACCGTTCAAAGTCCATACTGAAACACTCAGACTTTTCATGTGCATTATGCTAATTGTTTTAGATGTTCCTGTTTCTGTTTGTTATAGTCAGGTCTGTGTACGGCTTTCTTTTTGCTCCCACTGCGATCGTGGGAGGGATTTAGTGATAGCCTGCTTTTGGAGGGAGTTCTAGGTGGCTTTGTGTGGATTCTCCCACCACGTACAAGTAGTTTACTCTGGTTACCTGGGGCATTACTCAACACCATTGGCTTACCTCCATCCCTACCTCCTTATTTGTAATTATTCATAGTCCGGAGCAAGAAACACATTTGAATATGAAGAGCAAATTGTTAACAATGAGGATTTGGGGTCTGATTGCTTTAGATTTTATTCTACCAGGGGTGTCCAACCTATAGCCCAGGATGGCTATGAATGCAGCCCAACACAAAATCGTAAATTTACTTGAAACACTGAGATACTTTTGTGATTATGTGTCACAATGTATTTAGTGTGTGGCCCAAGACAACTCTTCTTGCAGTGTGGCCCAGAAGCACCAAAAGTTTGGACAATCTTCTTCCAAATTCTGTGATCTTGGGCAAGGCTCTTAATTGCTCTAATTCTCAATTTCCTGAACTGTAAAGTGGCAATTAAATGACACCCAGCAACAATTCCAAAAGGCTCCTACTTCTCTTTCGCTTACTTGCTTTAAACACTTAAAAGGAGAAGAGTTTTGTTTCTGTGTTATTTATTTTTAAAGATCTTTTTTATGTGTGGAATGTAGTGTTGGCAAATGAAGAATAGAGTAAAAAAATAAAATGGAGTCTCTATGGTCAAGTTGCTAAATTACTAAAATCAAGTAGGTTGAGGTATGAAGAAACAATTCTATTCTCATTTTAACTAACCTAGGAGCTTAAATTTCTTGTCTATCAATGTGTGGAGATACATCAGACCTCCACATAACCCTCTATTACCTTCAGAAAAGACTGTTCAGGTATCCAGACTACCTGACATCCATTACCCAGACCACTGGTCATCTGGAGGATTTCCATCTCAGACAAGTCCAGAGGCAAAGAATGCAGGACTTATTCTTCTCAAGAACGCACTGTGGAGTGCTCGCTTCGGCAGCACGTATTCTAACATTGGAACACTATGGAGATTAATACGGCCCTAGTGCAAGGATGATATGCAAATTCATGATGTTACACATTAGAAAGAAAGAAAGAAAGAAAGAAAGAAAGAAAGAAAGAAAGAAAGAAAGAAAGAAAGAAAGAAAGAAAGAAAGAAAGAAAGAAAGAACTGTGGAATAAAAAGGGCTTCTATGGAAAGTAACCTCACAGGGTGATCTGATCATAAACTTCTAATGGGGCAGGTCATGGTGTTCATGCCCCAGGCATGTAACTTCTGTTACTCAAAGGCTTATCTTTGCCTTGAGCTAGTCCTGTCCATCGTTTTTGTGCATCTAAATTAAAACACCTTTGCAAAGCCCCCTCTCAGCCCCTCCTTCTAAAGCATGAGAACACATAATCTTAACTAGCCTGTAATACAGTCCTCACCTTGCTTCCTTCCACCTTCCTGTAATCTTCCTTATGTTTCCTCCTCAATTTCAAATGCATAAAAGAAACTGCAAAACTTATTCTTGCTACCCAGCATATGTTGTCTGTTTGGCTCAAATTAACTCAGAAAAAAATGTCTACAGGTTTCGACATTTCTTAGTTGACAGTACTTTTTACTCTAATGTTACCAGACTAAAGGGGCCATTTGCCTGTGTGCACCAAAGCCCAATAAGACAGGAACAGGGGTTTACAGCAGAGAAAGTAAAGGTTTATTTTTAGAAAGTAAGGGTTTGTTTTTAGGAAGTAGCCCATGCCCAGAGATAGGGGAACTAGTGCTCAAGACCTGGCTCCCCAAAGACTTCCAGCGAATGGGTTATGTGGGGGGAAAATCATTAATCATGGTGACTAAGGAAGTTAGGGCTGTGGTCAGGGTCATGGTCTCTACTGTCTGGATGGTGCTGGGTTGCGGGGTAGTCGGTCAGTGCATCTCGTCCCGATGTCAACCATGGAGTCACTCCGTCTGGTTTCCCACTTTTCTGGGTCTGGAGCAGAAACAGCACTGAAGCCTAGATGTTATCTCTCGTTTGACACAAACTCTGCCTCTGTGGTTGACAGGCCCAAGGCTTTGTTCCTACGATACTCTGATGCTGATGAGAACCTGGTTGTCCAGACTTGAGTGATCCTGCAAGGGAGAAGCAGGCAGGTGAGTCAAGGTGCTGGACAATCAGAAGGAAAGAGAGGAGAAAAGGTCATCAAGAAATGAAGTTTCTGTGCAGTTACTCCAAGAACCTTCAACCTTTCTTTCTTCTTTGGAACACTCTGGATATTTATTGCCTAATGTTGTTTTGGGTATGCAAACCCTAAGACCCTTCAATAAATTTTTATCTTGTGCTTCTAGCAAAATCTTGAGACTCTTTTTGAGTTTATTTGATGGAACTAACATTTTAATTTAAGGTTGTGAGGAAAGTTTAGCTTTTCTGAAATTTACAGTTCATTGTGCCCTGTTTCCCATCAGCTTCTGATAAAATTTAAAAGAAATTAAATTAGCTCACAGATTTCACTATTTCAAGTGATTTTTTCCTCTCTGGTAATGATTTTCTCAAACATAGAATTTTTAAATGTTTTGGATTTAAAAAAAATAAATGATAATTAGAAATTGATTCAAAAGGCAGATGGTGAATTAAGAACAATTTTTTTATTTTTTTTGTGGTAAAATATGCATAACCAAATTATCACTTTAACCATCTTTAAGTGTACAGGTCAGTGGCAGCAAGCACATTCGCAGTGTTTTGCAGCCATTACTGCCATTCATTTCTAGAACATTTTCATCTTCCCCAACTGAGATTCTGTACATATTAGACAATTGCTTCCCATTTTCCTCTCCCCCTGTCGATGCAAGGACATCCAGACCTGTGGAGAATTTTAATAAGAGTTTATTTGAGCCAAACTGATGACAATTACTGGGAAGTTAGATGTCAAATGCTCTGGAAAATGAAACTGTTGCAGTTCTTTTGTAAGCATTTGGACTTAAGGAGGGAAAGTAAGGAGCAGGATGTGATGCTGGTAGAAAGCACGACGCCGCAGGGGCTGGAGTCCAGGACAGTTAACAAGACTCTGTGTGGTCTTGAGGGGGGTGAAGCTTTCAGGGGGTTGGAAAAAGAGTCATTACAAAGGTGTGTTAACCTTGATGCACAAAAACAATGCACAGGGCTTGCTTGAGGCAAAAAGAAATTTTTTACTAAAATAGTTAGATGCTTGGGGCCTGACTACCCACCATGACTGGCCCAGTTAGAAATGAATGTTCAGATCACCCTGTGAAGTTACTTTCTGTATAAACCCCCTTTTTGGCTGCACAGCCATCAACCTAACCCCTGACAGCCACCAGGCAGAGATACCTGTAATAGCAGATGTTTTTTAAGGAGAATGGACACAGGATGGTATTTCCATAACTTGTGGCAGGCATTTCATTTCTGCCCCATGTCTGCGTCATTTCTAAACCATCCTAATTGTGTAACAAGGTAAAATGCTCAGTCTCTCTGACTCCATCTTAATTCTAGCCTGCCTTTTTTTGCATGGACTTCAAGCAAGTAGTCCATGCTAGAGTTATGCTAATTACTAGGAGAATTCTGCTTGAGGCCTGCATTTTTTGAAGAACAGTCCCTTGCCAGGGGGTGCCCCTCTCAAGGATGTTGGGAAACATGTATGAAATGATAATTATTTATAAAAGATTTACAGGAGATTCAAGACCAGAATCTGGTCAGCAGGAGTCAACAGACTGACCAGGGACAAAGAGATTTAGAGATTTTGTGTTCTTCCCTGGATCCCTGCTGGTGCCCCAATGTCTGTGGTAGTCAGTCACTTCTTGTCCTGCCCACTCTCCTGTCCCTTGACATAAAGAAGCCTGAATTCTAGGCTCTCTTAAGATGGATTTGACGAACCTCTAAGGCCCCTTTCTTCTCAAGCTGATGGCTTCTTGATCAATAAACCTTTCCTCACTCCAAACTCTGAGGTCTTGAGTATTAGCCTTTTAAAGGATTGGGCACATGAACTTTTGAACTGGTAACACACTGAGATTTTAATATGGCTTTTCTGTGTCCAAGTAAGAAATGTCATAACCGGTAAGAATTTTTTAGTTTATTTGAGCCACATTGACAATTGTGTCAGGAATCAAAATCTGAGCAGATTGAGAAAACTCTCCAGAAAAATGGTAGTTTTGCATCTTATTTTATACATTGATATACATTTATGGCGATTGATTAGGGGGGCAGGAGAAAGCAAAGCAGGGAAACTTCTGGGATTGGATAAAGAGTAAAATGATAGACTCGTACTTCTTTTACACAGGTGGGTAGGGATAGTTAGCAGGCAACAGTTAGCACAATAGCAACGACAATGAGGGGGTTTCTGGTCTCTGCTCTGGTGTGGTGCTTGTGCTTTAAGAGATCTTGAAGAAGAAAAATTGTTATTCCAAAGGTAAATGATTGTACATGCAACGAAACAACATACAGACTCATTGAGGTAAAGATGGACTTTTGTCAGGGACGATTCTAGCCTAGGACATGACTACCTTCCGTGACCTGCTTTCAGTTAAAAAGGTTTAATTTCAGACCATCCTGTGTGGTTATTTTAGGTCTCTTGAGTTTGCAAGTCTGCCATGCAGGCCTCCGCTGAACTTGTCAGGTTTAGTGTGTGGCCCCTTTTTGTCCACCTCTGCATCAGAATCACAAAGAAATGCTCAGTCTGACCAGAGCATCTGGCTCTGCAGGGGCCAGGCAGGACACGAGTCCTTGGTGTGCACTGCCTGGGGCTGGGTGCCTGACAGCAGCCCCATCTTCTCCTGCTGCTTGGAGCAATGAGTCCTAGTCTTGATATCCTGTTTGAGGGTCTGCTCAGCCTCTCGCTCTGCCTTTCAAGCATTCCCAGGGACTCCAGCTGGCTGCACACCTGCCTGCCAACGTCAGCTCAGTCTCTACCCCACCGGGAATTTGCCATTCAGCAGCCCAACCCTATTTCCTCTTGCCCAAATACCGACCTAGCAAAGACATGCTGGACCTCAGTGCTTATCTGTAAATTGAAGCAGGTGAATTAGGTAATCTCAAAAGTATTTTACAGTTTTAAAGTTGTTCTCAGTTTAAGACAAACAAACAGTGATCCTGTTGTAATAGGCTAGATAAGATTCTCCTGTAGAGATTTTTTCGTATACTGGTATTTGTCATATTTTGATATAAATACACAGGCTGAAAGTTTTATGTTTGCTTTGAAAGTTCAGCTAATGATCGCTAAAATGTTAAGGAATTTAGGAGAAAAGATAATGTGTTAGTACAAAGAATTTCATATCCTGAAATTTAATCCTGAAAAAATTGAGTATCGCCTAAGGACTTCTGCATGGACTGTGTTGTCTTTTCACAAAATGGTTTTGACTTTCACTCTAATACAGCCTTATTTCAGGTGAAGGCAAGTCCCTGGCTATTTGATAGGGCTGTATGCGTTTCAAAGCTAATCAGTATTAAATAATCAGCTAGTAAAAGAAGAGTAAGAGAGTCATTGTGTGTATTTTATTATTGTGTAAACTCAGGAAAACAAACTGAGAGGCTGAGAAAACTCACTCAGATTCCAGCAGATAGGAAAAGTGGCCTGATCAAAATTACAACTAAACTGTAGAACAACCATTATCCATTGAGCTGAATGGAAGGCCTACAACTACCAAATTAAAGGAGAAACCACATCAGTACTGGTAGGAGGGGCGGAGACTTGGAACAGGCTGGTCCCACACCCACATGTGGTGGATAAAAATCAGGAGGGATATCTCAAGAGCGAGGGGTCCCAACCGTACAGTAAGTCCCCCAGTCCATGGTTCCAGTACTAGAAAGAAAATTCTCCATAACTTCTAGCTATAAAAACCAGCATGGACTGAGGCTGTTGAAAACCCAAAACTTCTGGAACGTCAGTCAGTTCCTCTTAAAGGGCCCATGTACGGACTCACTCAGACTTACTCTCTTTGAACTCCAGCACTGGGGCAGCAGATTGAAAAGCATCAGAGACATACAGGGAGGAGCTGAATTGTCCAGCCCCAGGGCAAAAGCCAGGGGTCAGCTTTCTCCCAGACAGAAGTGCTGGCAGAGGCCATTGTTCCTTTTCTGATCCCTCCCCACCCAGAGCCACAGAGCTGGCAGGCAGACACCGTATCTGAGACTCTATCAGCCTGACTCACACCATTTGCCCCATGCTGGTGATTTCCCCAGGCCCTGCTGCACCCAACTTTTGGGCCCACCCAAGTTGTTTCCAGCGGCTTTTTATTCAAATGGCTTGTCTTGGCCCATGTTTCAGATATTTCTAAATTCTCTGAAACAAGCAGCATCTGACTTCAGTGAGCCCTGTACCTTTCACTAAGTTGCCTAGTACTAGCAGCAGGCCTTGGTTCACAGCTTGGCCTTGCCTGGGTACCTCCAAGCCCAGCACAAATAGCAGCCATCTTAGATAGCTCTGTAGCTTATGCTGTGTGACCCTGGACAGAACACAGACAGTGGCTGTCCTTAGATGTGCCAACAGCAATTAAGGCTCAACTACAACAGGAGTGTGTACACAGCCCACATGGTGGGCATACCTTAAATACCCAGCTTGGGTATTAGGGGAGGCTGTTCCACTGGACCCTACAGGACACCTACTACAGTAGGCCACTCTATCAAGCCTAGGAGGCATAGCGACTCTCCCTAATACATATGAACAAACACAGGGAGGCTACTAAAATGAGGAGACAAAGAAACATGGCCCAAATATAAGAACAAAATAAGACTCCAGAAAAAGAAACAAACAAAATAGAGAAAAAGCAATCTACTTGATTCAGAGTTCAAAATGCTGTGTATAGGGATGCTCAATGAACTTAGTGAGAACTTCATAGCATAAAAAAGATCCAGTCAGAAATGAAGGATACACTAACTGAAATGAAGAACAATTTACTGGGAATCAACAGTAGTGTGCATGAAGCTGAGGATCAAATCAGAGATTTGGAATATAAGAAAGCAAAAAAAACCCCCACAAAACCAACAACAACAACAAAAAAACAATCAGAGCAGCAAGAAGAAAAAAGAATCCAAAAAAGTGAGGGTAGTGTAAGCAGCCTATGGGACAATTTCAAGTGTTCCAACATTCGCATTATAGGGCTGCCAGAAGGAGAAGAGAAAGAGCAAGAAATTGGAAATCTATTTGAAAAAATAATGAAAGAAAACTTCCTTATTTGGTGAAAGAAATTGACATGCAAATCTAGGAAGCAGAGTCTCAAAAAACATGGATGCAAAGAGGCCCACTCTAAGATACATCATAATTAAAATGCCAAAGTTTAAAAATAAACAGAGAATCTTAAAAGCAGCAAGAGAAAAGAAGTTAGTTATATACAGGGGAGTTCCTGTAAGACTGTCAAATGCTTTCTCAAAAGAAAGTTTGCAGGCCAGAAGGTATTGGCAAGAAATATTCAAAGTCATGAAAAGCAGGGACCTACAGCCAAGATTGGTCTGCCCAGAAAAGCTATCATTTAGAACCAAAGAGCAGATAAAGAGTTTCGAAGTCAAGAAAAAACTAAAGGAGTCCATCATCATCAAACCATTGTTATATGAAATGATAAAGGGACTTATTTAAGAAAAAAGAAGATCAACACTATGAACAATAAAATGGCAATAAATACATATCTATCAACAATTAAATCTAAAAAACTAAGCAAACAAGAAGAAGAGAGACAGAGTCATGGATACACAGAGCATTTTGATGGTTGCCAGATGGGAAGGGGGTGTGGGGAAATGGGTGAAGGGGTGAGGGGATAAAGAAAGTAGAAATAGGTAGTCACAGAATAGCCATGGGGATGTAAAGTACAATATAGGAAATGGAGTGGCCAAAAATCTTATACGTATGACCCATGGACATGAATAATAGTGTGGGGATTGTCTGAGGGAGTGGGGGTTGCTGGGCAGGAGGGGGCAGAAGGGGAAAAATTGGAACAACTGTAATAGCGTAATCAATAAATATAATTTAAAAATAACTATTTCAAATAACATTTTTAAAAAAGAGACCCGTAGGAGATAGTTTAGACCATTTCCATATTTGTTACTGACATTTCTGAGCATTCCATACAATTTCCTGAGCCAGGCTGGTCTGGGGAAGTTCTCTGAAGGGACAGACAGGGTTTGGATAGGCTCTGAACTCCCTCATTAGTAGTGACCCGGTCTGCCATAACTTTGTAGGTCACACACTGCTTAATATGTATTAGTCCTCAGTTTAAAAAAGAGTAATTAATGTACACACATATAATTTAAACAACTGCTGAGTGTATAAATCGGTAGCTGGAGAAGAATGGGGAAGGGTTCCAGGCACAAGGTACAGTTTGAGGGAAACATGAGAGGTGAGAGTTCAAGACCTGCTGGGAAATCAGAGTGAAAGTCTGCTTGGTGGGAGTGGATTACTCAGACAGGAATGCAGTTGGCAACAGGCTCAGCAAGAAGGTAGGTTGGGGCAGGTTTTTGTACACCTGAACTAATACATTTCAGATTGTACCGTGTATGAAACAGGAGGAATGCATAATACTGTGCTAAGGAAACATAGCTCTGAGCATATTATTTCCCAGTCTCATGATTTGCATAGCTTAAGTTGGAATTCCTGGACCAGACTTCCATTCTTAAATATTTAAAGTCTTTCCTTAATCTCCTTGTTTTCCCGGTTCCTGGGACATCCCCAGGTGATCACTATACACATTGCAAACCCCCCAGTTGGAGTTAATCTTTCCATGTGCTTGACACTTTCCATTTTCTCCTGGGTGATAGCCCTTCTTAGTTTGCTTCTGAGCAGACAGTAGGTCTCAGGCGCCAGATTGTGTGCATGTAGAGAACAAAGAGGATGTCTTGTTCACTTTTGTATTACCTTCTTCCAGCACTCAGCACAGACCAGTGATTGAAGGGAGGTTATCTGAAATAGGGATTTCTTTTATAAACTTGTGAAAATGCTGAATGCAGTTTCCTCTTACAAGGTGACATTAATACACATTACAAGTCGGCCCAACATAAAAAGCTGCTTAATGGATGGTAAAAGGCACAGTCATATAAATTCCTTTGCTTGAAGAATTATTTCTACCTGAGTCACATGGTGTTTTGGATCCAACAATATTAAGTACTTATGTCAAGTCTTAGAAATATTTGACAGGGGTGGAAAAGAATTATGACAGAGGTCAGTTACTGTTAGGAAAAAGTTTTCTGATTAAAGAACCTTTTTACAAGCAATAATAAATAAACCTCTCACAATTACACTTTATGATCTTCCCAGTTTGGCTGTATAAAAGACAAGCACTTTTTCTGTTGTTATTGCTTGATTTAAAAATAAAAAAAAAAAAAAAGACAGAATGGTCCTAATGACTAAACTTGACCTTCTGTCGTTTATGAAGGTCATTTTGTCAGCTGTGTTGGGTGCTGGGCTGGACTTTGCTCCCTTGGTTGATAAGAGTATCAACACGTTAGAATACAGGAACTATATATGAAGGCTCACATTTTTATTGCCTAGTTCCTAGCTGTTATTGAAT
Organism: Trachops cirrhosus; assembly: GCA_028533065.1. Lineage (NCBI taxonomy): Eukaryota > Metazoa > Chordata > Mammalia > Chiroptera > Phyllostomidae > Trachops > Trachops cirrhosus. The sequence goes on along the minus strand of CM052539.1, from coordinate 176,316,360 downwards.
CTCTGCGTCTTTTGTACTCACATTGATTTTCTGGGCTAGGTGACTACTTTCTTTTTTAATCTCCTTTGGTAAATATACAACGTCCAGGATATCCTCTGCCCCCTTCCAGCTCCCTCCAGAGAACACAGTGGAGTTGGGGAATGTGGCAGCTCTGCTCAGCACAGAAGGTACTCCACAATGATTCTTGAATGAAGGAATTAGAAGGTTCATCTCAGACTCCTCAGGCAGAAGACAGTTTGACTGGAGTCATTTTTGGAATTAAGGTCGTTGTTATAATAATAGTCTAAACAGGGTGACCCATAAATAAACGTGATGGTGACACATTAGCCATACTAGACACTTAAGAAAATGTGCTCCCCAGGAAGATCAGTTAAAAAAGAATAATTCCACATAAAATCACTGATGGAAATACCAGGGACAAATTCAACATCAATATGAAATTTAGGGACCTATTTCTTTAATAAAAATTTTTATTGTATTTTTTACCATTACCATTTAGACCCTGTATGCCCCCCTCCTGCTGACCCCATAGAGACCTATTTCTGAACATCGATGATGCTCTCCTTCCTGTACTGCCCTCTTCCACTTTCCCATCCCTGGGGCACAAGAGCTGGCCCTCAGTTTTGAAACAGGCACTTAGACATGAACAGGGCAAGGACGGCAGGTGAGGTACAGAAGGTCATCAGGGAAGAAAGCTCCTGGTGCCGAGCAATGGGCAAAACTAGGAAAACAAGGACCTCGCCCCAGGGTGTCCTTTTCTACCCTCGCAGACAGCTGGTCAGGAGGTTGAGAGCCCCTACCATTTCCTCCCTAGAGATAGCATTGAGGCCTCAGTTGTATTTCAGCTCCAGGCCCAGAAAAGCAGCAAAACCGGGTGGGTGATGCCAGGACCAGCTGCACCGGCTAGTGACCCTGCCCTGGTGCCGACCTATGAGCAGAGACCACGCCCCTGGAGGAGCACAGCTGAAAAGCCGATGAGTATTCTATTTATACCTTCTCCTAAGATTCCTGCGGCCTGCAAAAGAGGGATAAAGCCATCAGGACAGAGGACCCAGAACACGCCCCCAACCCCAGCACCCTTGTGCCATTTTCTTCCCCCTCAGGCACACATCTCTTCAAGTCTAAGGGACCCCACGAGATGAGACTTGCAATGAGTGGAGCAGTGGGCAGTGGCAGCTTGCCACTGACTAACCTCCTGAACCTGTCCCCAAGGACCCCTTTCCTCTGACTTTTAGTGAGCCGAAGCAGCCCAGGCCAGGCTCATTTCCCTACCTAGTCCCTCTCCCGTCGCTCTTTCTATGCTAAGCCTTTCCCTGTTTCACTGGGCCCAGCTTTAATAAACATCCCTTCTGAGTGTGCCTTTGCCGCGGCCAGGGAATTCTTGCCTGCTTTACTGCACTTTGCCTCGTGACCGAAATCTTTCCTACAGGAAGACAAGAAGAACCGAGGTCTCATGATCTCGCTGGTAACAGTGCAAGTGAGTGAGAGCAGTGGGGGGTCGTATTAGCTATTTTTAATACACAGACATGTGAGAGAGCTGTTTGATAGAGAATTTTCTTGCCAGCGGTTGGATCTGGGGAGGTCCAGGCTTCGAGCCAGATTCTCGAGTGAGGCAGAAATACGACTCGACAGATGCTCATAGGCTTTTCAGACGAGAACAGAGAGAATGCAGATGTAAAACTAGGCGTTAATTTGAGTAGTAATTTAGAGTAGGTGTTGATTTAGGAAGATCTAAACGATATGGAATTAATGGGAAGGTTAATTATGGACCTCCTGCAGTGAAAGAATGATGGCAGATTATGGAATATGCTTAGCTCCTAATCATTATGTATTTTAATACCTATGTTCTAAAAAGTGGTAGCTAACAATAGAGAATGGTACTTTTGTAAATAGCAGATTTCTTCCCTTGCCTGCATTTGTAACCTTATTTCATAAACATGAATCTCATTTTGAAAGTAAAGTAAGCCATTGCTAAGCAGCAAGGGAGAAAGGCTATGTTAATTCTTCAATTTACGAGTAGAGAATTGAGACTGGAGAATTATTATTTGTATGCTTATTTATGGTATTTATTTATATATTTGGCTCCTTGTCCCACAGATAATTTGGGCAGGAATGACAGGCAACTCAGGACAACACCACACCAACGCCAACCCCCAATCCCCAGCCATCTTCTGTCTCTGCAACCCAGATGGAACAGCAGAGTAAACCCCAAATTTCTATGCATATAAGTAGATGGCTACAAGATTCATGAATGAAGTCATTCAGTATGTTTCAACCATGAAAAAAGCCACTCAGGCTCTCACTCATTATTTATTTACTTTAATTTTAGACATGACTATGCTAAGCTGGGTTATCTGGCTTTATCTAGCCCACAGGAGACCAAAGCTATACATTTCCTTGGCATTACAATTACGAAATGGTTTTCACAGCCATTATTAGCTGCTAGAGGCAGACACAGCAATAACATCAAGTGGCAGTTGACTGCCAGACAGCCTGGAGAAGACAGATGACTTCTAAATAGTCGCAACATAAACCACAAGAATACACTAGTCTACAGCTGTGATTAGGGGGAAGGAGAAAGGCATGCATCACTCTTCCTGGGAGACAGTGCCACCGGTCAGACTCAGGTTCCCAAACGAATATGGAGGTCATCCAGCCCGGTCTCCCAGTCAGCACCTCTACAGTCTTCCTCTAAGGCAGTCAGACAGGCTCTGCTTACGTGCTGCCAGTGATGCAATTCTATACAGTTGACAAGGAGTCTGCTGTACGTGATTAATTTTATGAGTCAAGTTGGCAGGATCATGGTGCTCAGACATGTGGTCATACATTAATCTGGATGTTTCTGTCAGGGTGTTTCAGAAAGAGTGAACATTTAAGTGAGTGAACTTTGAGTAAAGCAGATTGTGCTCTGCAATACAGGTGGGCCTTGTCTAATCAGTTGAAGACCTGCATAAGAAACAACAACAACAACAACCCTGACCTACCCAAAACAAGAGAGAATTCTGCAGCAGGTGGCTTTCAGACTTAAACTGCAGCCAGCCTCATCTCTTTTGCTCCCCACGGGACATTTGGCCATGCATGGAAACATTTCTGTTGTCACTGGGATGGGTGTTAGGGGGGTGCTGCTGGTGTCTGGGGGTGCTGCTGGTATGTGTAGGTGCCAGGGATGCTGCTACACTTCCTACAGTGTCTTGTGCAGCTCCCACAGCAAATAATTATTCAGCCTAAAAAGTCAATAGTGCAGAGTTAAGAAACCTTGAATTAGACACAATTCTTGCCCCCATGTGGCTGGCAATCATTTCTCTAATCCTCATAACACCTCTACACATAATGCACATTATTATCTATTATAGATAAGGAACCTAAGCCACAAAAAGTTATGATAAAGCTAAACTGCTCATGGATACCTCTGGGAATTGGGGTTGGTGGTGAACTTTCACTTTGTATATAATGAATTTTGATATCTTTAAATTTTTATCACCTGTTTTATTATTATTATTATTTTTCTAATTAAAATCAGAGTTTAAAAAAATTAAAAAAATGCTTTATCATTCCCAATTGCCTGTTTAAAACAACCCAGTATTCTCAACTTAGCTTCCCAGGTACGCCAATGTCTAGTTCTATCTCCTATTCCAGCTCCTTTCCTCCCCCTCACGTACTCTGGACTCCAGCTGCTCTAGGTGAATGTCCATTTGGGGATGCCTGTACTTTGCTCTGCCCATCTTTTTATTGCCTGTGACACCGAGGAGGGTCTTGTACATCAACTGTGAAGCAAAGTAAATTACAAAGATGAGTTCTGTTTATATTGAACCCAAATCTGCTTCACTATATAATTTTACCCACTGGTCCTATTTTTCTGCTCTAGGTAGTTACAGGTTTGTATCTAAGGCATCTTCACAAGACAACACTACCAACATTAAATATTTATCTTCTTTAAGTTTTCTTTTTATACGTGAAGCCTCTTTAATTATTTCAGTCATTTTCCCGACTGGATCTTATTTTAAGACCATTTTACCCTCCTAGCTTCCCTGCTCTGCTAGAATGCTCTTCTCTGCTCATATCCTTTCTACAGTGGGGCATGCAGCATGGTGTATCAGAGTTCAGGGGTGAAATAACTACTTAGAAAGCAAACAATCTTACTCCAGATTTCTTCCTGAACTTTGTACATGTATGTGGGCTTTCATTGCATTCACTTCTTTGGAAGTTGTGTCACGCATCAGTGAATTACAGCTCACCATGGTGGATAAGAGATGTTTATCTCTTGTTGGTTTATCTCTTGATGACTTTACCAAGTCATCAACAAAAGCCTTCAATCATATTCAGTACGCTTGACTTAAGAAGGCAGGGAAGAATTTAGTGCAATTTATGTGTTTATATAAAATAGATATAAGTCCTTTTAAAATTGGTTTTTCTTAAAGAGGTATTCACACAACTATGTGAAACATCGAATTCTCCAAAAGTCCCCAGTTCCCCCAAGGCTCTAGAGAGACAACATTAAATTATACCATGAATCAGAATGAATCAAGAGAGACCATTCTAGAGCACAGCAAGAATCCTGAAGTTTAAAGATAGATTGTGCATGCTGCTGATTTCAAAACTTGGTTTTGAAATATCCGCAGAAAGTTTAGAATAAAAAAAGTTATGTGGTTTGCCAAAGATCACTTGAAAAACCAGTGACACAGTCCCAAATACCAGATAAGGGTCTAAAATGCTTAAAATAAAATGAACTTTAAATATTTTGTCTCTAAAATATTATGCATTTAGGAGGTGCTGTGTTTGTGTGAACAAATGATTACAATGCACTCAATTGGTATTATGTCTCTTCAAAGTGTATTTCTCTAGTTGACTTATCTATGAAACCTCTGGATTTCTCCTATTAGAAGATATTCTTTCTATAACAATTTGAAATATATTAGGGTACCAATGAACACTTTTAGCAGTACATCAGGTGACCAAATTTTATCACCTACAATCTTCATCCTCTGCTCTCTTCCAAGATATAAGGCTCATTTTCTAGTAGCCTTTTGATTATGTTACCATTGCCTTTCTCAAAGCCTTCAGGAGCTCCCAGATGCTTTTGATATTAAACAAAGATTTGGAGTAATGAACTTTGAGACTTTCTCACAAATTCACCATTATCACCAAAGGCTCTAATTTTCCTTTCACATGGTGTTTCCACCCCATTCGGGAGAGACTGCCTACTTTCCCACAGGAAGACCCGTTCTAACTACCTCTGAAGTTTGTGGACATGTTTGCTATGCTCATCTTTAGTAAGAGTTCTCTCTAGGGTCATGAATTTTCTCAAATGGCATGTTTTATAGCTTAAGTGGAGTCCTTTAGGCCACCTCTTTGCAAATTAGAAGTGCAGTTCAATCAAGGTTCAGGGAAGATGGCTTGAGACCCTGCTTTATTAGGAAGCAAGTTCTGGAATAAACACCTATTTTTGGATTACTTTTATCCAACCTTCCATTTATTACTTAATTCTTCATTATGTCCCCACTTTGAACTTCTCCCCCACCTATTTTTGGACTACTCTTATCAGCCTTCTATTTATTACTTAATTCTTCATTATGTCCCCACTTTGAACTTCTTCCTGCAAGAGACTGAATACAGTGTACATAGAGGAAAACAGCAAAAATAATAACTAACATTTGTTGTTGAGTGCATCAAATATGTCAGGGCTCTTTATCTACTTTACCACTAATTTGGACAATAATTATACAAGGTGGAGATAGATACACTTATTTTAAATATTTAAAATCGACTGAGAGAAGTTTAGTAATTACTAAGGGTCTCATGAGTACCAAGTGCCTAAAAGGGGAAGCCAAAGAAAATTTGCTACTCATTATTGAATATCACTGAACCTTGTGGGAAGGATGGAAGGAAGATTTATGGGAGATATATGTAAAAAATCCAACATCCATGCATGGGTTCTGTTAGGAATCTATGGACGAGTTGTGGGTTATGGTGCAAAAGTAGAGCGGATGTTGGGATTGAGTTTCTCTAACACTGAATTGGATTTACTTTAAAGTTGGAACCATTTTAATTTTTAAAAACAATCTGATGGAAAACAGAGTGGATGGTAGGTAGTGAGTTAGAAAGTCTTTCATACTTTTATCTTCTCATTGCCTTACCATTAAGATTATGGGAAGCCACATTTGGGTGGGGAATTTCTATGCGGCTGATAGTTAAATTGGATCAAAGATGCAATGGCAACTTGGAGATCTGAGTTTGTCAAACACCTGGTTCAATAACATAAAATACAGTGATTTGAATATTTCAGCCAACTCATAATTTTCCATGATTAGAACTTAGATGAATAATATCTACAATAATTTCTAAGTCTCAAGTCATTAGTTGGTCTTCATCCATATTGCCACAATATCTACCAACACTACTAAGAAGAAACAATGGAGATGGGTTGAAGATTTACTTCCTCTTCCTTTCCAGACCACCTGTGTTTGTCTCTGGAAGGAGCTCCTGGAAGGAGATAGATGTGGAAAGGGCCTTCACAACGTAAACTGACCCTTCAGCCTTTGAAAGAACGAGAAATTACTTTAGCATGGTGAAAATGAAGGTTACAACTTACCTGTGATGAGTTGTAATCTGTTTGCTAACAATCCTTACTTTATAGTATTGAATATTTTATTTTTCTATATTTGTGATACCTAAATAAAGGTTAGGCCCAGTTTAGAGCACATGATAAGAACCCCACAACATTTCTGCCCTTATTATCCTCCCTGCACTGCAGCCACATTTTTAACGAGTTTTCTGATAGCAACAGTACTTTGGGCCTTTTATCATGTCTCCTTAAGCACAAAAATCAACTCGAAATGAGAAATGGAATTTTATGTGTGTGTGTGTGTATAAAAGCTGGAAGTTAAACATTCAAAAAATTTCTAGGAGTCAGAAAATTGTATTACTTGTTATATGATCAAACTCACAAACTGGGATTGGATGACTATATATTGAAAGGTTAATCTATATATTTTAAAAAGTTGAGAAATAGTATAAAATGATTACTATATGAAAATGAAAATAAAAGTCAAATGATAAGGCAAGCAGTTTTTATCCTGGCTAAGATTATTTCTTTGAGTGTTGAATCTTAAAGACCACCCGGAAATAGAATGGACTTGGAGGGAGAATGAAGAGACTGGAGCTGTTCTGGGAAAACAAAACTCAAATTCTTCCTTTGTCCTATGCTTCTCTGCTAATAAATATTAATCGACATTTTCCATTGACCTTCCTCACTGTCATTCCCAACTTAACTTTTTAAAGGTTCTAAATGTGCAAAATTAAATCTGAGAAAAATTTGACCTTTTGCACCAATGTAATTTCTATTTTCAATTCCTGTGAACGTGAGTGTCCTCTTTTATTTCTCTTTCTCAGGGATGAAGTTTACAGAAAGCTGTAAATACATGCTTACTACCAGCATAAGATGAAAATACACATAGAAAATTACTAATAGAGTTGTTATTTAGCCCAGCTTTGTCTGATTTAGAAATAAAGCTTATGTTTGTGCAACCTTGTCTTAGCTTGCCTTAACTAGTTCTTATTTCTCTTTATTTAGCAAAGTTATTTTCTGCACAGGTCCTACCTTTGCCTGGCAATTGGATGGTTTTTTTTTTTTTTTTTTTTTTTTTTTACATTGCTTCCCACTACTCCTATTTTGAAGTGCCGCCACACACAGTTTGTGGTTGCTTTACTTCAGTCCAGGTAATCTCACCCTTGGTGGTCATTTAAGTGAGGAGCTTCTTCTAGATCTGTTGATTTTCTGATCATTCCTTCTGTAATGAATCACACCGTTTCATTGGATTTGACAATTCGTCTCCTCAACTTTACCAAAATAATTAGTTTTCAATGAAGTATGATTTAACAGAAAGAGAACTACATTGTGTGCTGGAAAATCTTGGTTATTCTCAGTGTGTGCCCTACCCACTCACCCAAGTGACTTCTCATCAGAAAAATGAAGGAGCAGGATTATGTCCGTTGTTTTCAATTTGGAGCGCATAGTAAAACCATCTGAGGAACTTGAAAAAATACTACCCCTTGGCACTGGCTATAAAAGCCACTGGTTAAACTGAAGAAAGATACGTTAGAATGAGGGTCATGTGAAAGCTTCAGCCTCAGAATGTGGCCTTTAATCCGTGGACTCCAGAAAAACATAGCACGACTAAAATGACTAAGACGGTAGTAGGGAAGAATGCTTGCCTGCCCATCTCTGGGCCATAAGGTCATTTGGCTAGGGCTCCTTTTACCTATGTATTTATCCTTCTTGAGCATAAACCACTTAGGTATCTCACATGTCTACCTCTAAGGACCTAAAAGCACTTTATGTAGTTTTTAATTAATCTTAAGATCCGGTTAAGATGACTAGAAGTCCAGTCTCCAGATATCCAGTTGTGGACATAAGCATATATGTAAGTTGGTAGCATTTAGGAGACCTGCTTCCCAATTTACTAGGTGTTGCTGCTGAAATGATGGAGATCTTAGTGAATAATTTGGGTTAGGGGCTATGAGGGCTTAGGGAGTCCAAGAGCTTTGGGAAAGGGTGGGTGGTTTTAAAGGGGGAGGAGGCACTTTTTCTAAGTGCTGACTAGCTACATACTTCAGGCAAATCCTCCCAGTGGAAAAGGAGGGGTTGCTTGGAAAGCTGGCTGTCTCAGCAACTTCTGTCTTATGCTTCTCTCAGGAAAAAAAGCCTTCAATCCCCTAGTGTTGTCCACATAACATTCTGTTGATGGTGAACACCTTGGTTCTGGTTAAGCAGCTAATATGGTTGACAGCTGTGCCAGTTAGAGTTCGGAATAATCACAAATTAATGTGAGCTGTAAAATGTAGTGTGTTTTCCCAACTTCCTGTTTTTCCTGAGAATGAAACATTAAACCTTTAAAGATATATATATATATATTATATATATACACACACATATACCAGTAAGAAATCCAAACCATCAGAATCGTATCGTAATGTAAACTTCTTTGACATTAAAATTATATATGTGTGTCTATGTGTACACAATATACCAATACTAGCATCATTTTTAATGGAAGTTTTAGAACTTTTTATGCTGGAAGAAAAAGAACCCCATCATTGCTACTAGTACTCCGAGTTTAGAAGTACTGACCTAGGTAATTAGACATGAGAAAGTAAAAAGAGGAATAAATATTTGAAAGAAGGAGATAATTTTGTTATTTATAGCTGATGGTAATATATTAAGGAAAATAAAGAAGTAAAAAAATTATTAGAAACAATGAGATAAATTAGTAAGATGGTTGATTTTACCCAAAAATGAAAAGAATTTATTCACTTGCAGCTGTGTAGAATGTATTAATCATGGTCTTCTCTTTTAAAGAATCCCCAAATAAATAGTTTTCTTATATATAAAGAATAGTTGGTTAAATAATATTGTGGAGCAAAGTTACCAGTTGCAACAGCAACTAAAGGAAAAAAAGATACTCAGAAATAAAATTGACTAGAAATGTGCAGAAATTAGGTACAGAGTAATAATACTCTCAAGAGACTTAACAGTAAAAAGATCAGAAGAAATACTCTGGTAAACTGCTGGATTTGGGCATGCTATCCCAAAGGGCATGTTCAAAACAAGTTAAAATAATCACTATGGTGTCTTCTAAGGAGGGCAGTTTTTGGTAACTGGAGGGCCCTTTGTTTGGCAGAACATCAAGACAGGTTTGAGGAGGCAAGTTGAAGAAAAGAACTATGCAAACCACTCCCTATTTCAGCCCCAGATATAGGGAATGAATAAGAACAGACATGTCTGATAGGGATTTTCCTGTGAGGATGTGTTTTGCAAAACCTGTTCATATTTTCTATAAAAACTCCAGTTATGTTTACTAAGGCTTTTGCATGAGAAGATTTTTAAGGGCATTAAAAGCATGCTGAATTAATGCATTGTGGTAGTGTAAGGCATAGGACAAACATAAAGATGGCTATGGGGACAGCATGCCACTGTTCACCCTAATTAAGGCACCTCTGAAATCTGGGTTATCTTGAGAAAATATTTGCAACACTTAGATGAAGTTCTAATAATCTCTATAATAACAGTGGTCTTATAATATAGTTAGAAAGAGGCAAATCAAAAAGCAAAAGGGCAAAGGCAGTTCAAAAAAATAAAAGATATACATGGTCAATAAGCATAAAGAAAGCACATAACTTTACTAACAATCAAAGTAAATAAATCACATTGGTGAGATATGAATTGGCTGTATTTTTCCACATGTTAATTTGGAATTTTAAAAACTAAAATAAACAACAACAAGAAAATTACCTTTCACCTATCAATCATGGTTCTGAGAATTTAGCCTGAAACCAATCACTAACATTCACAAAAATGTATGTAGAAAAATGTTGTTTGTGTGTGTCCTCCCCACCTCCCTGCTCTCACCCTGATGCCAGACAATTTAGTTTCTCTGTTTGTCCCTAGTTCCTTTCTTTTTTTAAAGTTATTTTATTGATTATGCTATTACAGTTGTCCCATTTTATTTCTCCCCTTTATCCCCCTCTGCCCTGCATCCCCCTCCCTTATCACCCCCACATAGTTCATGTCTATGTGATGTACCTATAAGTTCTTTGGCTTCTCTATTTCCTATACTTTTCTTAACGCCCACCCCCCCTCGGATATTTTGTGCCTACAAATTATGCTTCTTATTTCCTGTACCATTTTCCCCCATTCTCCCTCTCCCCTTCCCCACTGATAACCCCCTATGTGATCTCCATTTCTATGATTCTGTCTGTTTCTGTTCTAGATGTTTGCTTACTTTGTTTTTGTTTTTGCTTTTTAGGTTTAGTCATTGATAGTTGTGAGTTTGTTGTCATTTTACTATTCATAGTTTTGGTTTTCTTCTTTTTCTTAGATAAGTCCCTTTAACATTTCATATAATAAGGGCTTGGTGGTGATGAACTCCTTTAACTTGACCTTATTTGGGAAGCACTTTATCTACCCTTCCATTCTAAATGATAGCTTTGTTGGATAGAGCAATCTTGGATGTAGGTCCTTGCCTTTCATGACTTTGAATACTTCTTTCCAGTCCCTTCTTGTCTGTAAGGTTACTTTTGAGAAATCAGGTGACAGTCTTACAGGAACTCCTTTGTAGGTAACACTTTCTTTTTCTCTAGCTGTTTTTAAGATTCTCTCCTTATCTTTAATCTTGAGTAACTTAATTATGGTGTGTCCAGGTGTGTTTCTTCTTGGATCCAACTTCCTCAACTTGTATTTCTGGTTCTTTTGCCAGATTGGGGAAGTTCTCCTTCATTATTTTTCAAATAAATTTTCAATTTCTTGTTCTTCCTCTTCTTCTTCTGGCACCCCTATAATTCTGATGTTGGAATGTTTAAGGTTGTTCCAGAGGTTCTTAAGCCTCCTCATTTTTTTTGAATTCTTGTTTCTTCATTCTATTTTGACTGAATGTTTATTTTCAATCATTGATTGAAAATCACTGTTACAAATCATTGATTTAAGTCATAGCTTCTCTGCTAGTTCCCTGTACATTTTGATTTATGTCACTTTGTATAGCCTTCATTTCTTTCTTTATTTTGCATCTGTACTCAATCATTTCTGTGAGCATCCTGATCACCACTGTTTTGAACTCTGCATCTGATAGGTTGGCTATCTCCTCATCACTTAGTTCTTTTTCTGGAGTTTTACTATGTCTTTTATTTGGGCCATATTTCTTTGTCTCAGCATACCTGTTCTGTAGAAAAATGTTTATTATAGAATTGTTTATAATGATAAGAGTTGGAAAGAAAATCAACCACAGGGTATTTGTTAAATAACTTATGGTATAACCACACTAAAGGATACTATGTACCTATTAACAATGATGTTGTATTTATTTATTGACATGGTGAGATTTTCATAATCTCTTGTTAAACAAAAAGACATTTATACCAAAAATGTAATTCTATGATATTATTTGGCTGAAAAAGGATTTCTTTATATGTCTGCATCAGAATATACATCTGTGTCTAAAAACACACAGGTAGTTTACATGTGTAGAAGGTAGAAATGTGGGGGATCTTAATGATTTCTGTGTTTCTCTCCATTTTCTATTTTTATATAAAATAAGTGTAATTAAAACCTGTATTATGGTGATGATAATAAAGAAAGATTTACAGCAACATCATATATTTTAGTATTTTACTGTTCCTTGGAAAATATTTGTGTTCTTACTTGACTCTAGTTCATAACTTTAAACCCTTTTCTTTTAAAATGGGGCAACAGCTTCTCTCTGTCTCCCTCAGGAAGATACATCTTTCTGTGTATATTTTGGCATGAAAGAGCTGGAAGGAGCCTGGGCTGGTGTCTTCTCACCAGCCCCAGCAGTGCTTACAGGTAAGAATATCACTGTTTGGGCAAGTGTCCCAACATAGTCATGTTACACAATTTCACGGAATCAAGAACTTCCCCAGGGTGTGTGTGTGTGTGTGTGTGTGTTTAATATCCAAGACGTGAGCTAGTAAAACAGTGGGAGCTGGATCAGAAGCTGCTGGGAAGGTGTATGCAAACACTTTCAGATGTAAGACCTGAAACCAAGCCAGAACAGAGGCTACATGGACAATGGGACCATTTTTCTTGCTCCTTTTTTTGTATCTTACAAACCAAGCCAATATTTGCAGATACCCCTGTGTTTAAGGCCAAGTGCGATAAGTAAGATACCTTCAAGACACCTTTTAGCATGTGTGTTGGAAAGACAGGACCCATGCTGTTGAGGACATGGGGGCTGAGGGAGGCAGAGCACTGCGGCCAGGTGGGCCAGTTCTCCAGCCATGTGACTCGAGGTCTTAAATGTTAACACATCTTTCAACTGACAAAGAAGGTATGGGGTAGCCTAGAAAGAAAAAAAAAATCACTTAAATCTTAAGTGCAGGATACAGAGAGGAGGAGAGAATCTTGCCAGTGAAGTATCTTAGCAGCCTCTGGGTCCTTTGAGGTACTTTTTTTTTTTTAAAGATTTTATTTATTTATCTTCAGAGAGGAAGGGAAGGAGAGAGGGAGAGAAATATCAATGTATGGTTGCTTCCTGTGCATTCCCTGCTGGGAACTGGCCTGCAACCCAGGCATGTGCCCTGACTGGGAATCGAACCGTGATCTCTTGGTTCACAGGCCCGCGCTTAATCCACTAAACTACACCAGCCAGGGCTCCTTTGAGGTACTTTTAGTGTAGAGAGGAATTTACTTGAAGAATACACCTGCCCTAGATATCTATTCTCTTATGAGTACAAACTTGTGCAGATGGTGATGGAATAAATGTGTGCTTGTTCCAATATGTGGTCCTTTGAGTCAGACTGTGTTCAGTATTATTAACCTTAAACTGCTAATGAACCACAGCTGCTTTCCTGATTTACTAGTCAATTATCAGGCTAAAAATTTATTTAAAAAAATGTCTAAAGTAGGATAGCTAATAAACTGCTTGAGTCAACCCAGCAGGTCAAGTAATTTGCCATTTCCACTGGTTACTAGGTTCGGAGTAGGATTTCTAGAGAGGGAGGTATTGGGGAGGCAGGAATGGAGGATAATAAATTCCTTTGTGACTTTTATCCACACTTAAAAAATGCTGGTTACTACAGAAATGTCTGGATATGTTAATATTTTTCCGCAAGTTTTGTATTATTTTTGTTCTCCCCATTTCCTATAGAGGAAGGAAGATTTAGAACGTAGTGACAAACTAGACAATGGCTGTAGTTTAGTGGGCCATAGTATCTTCCTCTTGCGTTTCCAGCGTTTGCCCACTGCCAGGGAAACCACAGTATGTGACCCATAAGTAGGGCATTGAACTCACCACTCAGCACTTTAATTAACGAGTCACCATTCTTGACATCACTGTGTCAGCTGAAAGAAAACTCCAGGGGATTTACTGCGAATGAGGTGAGTTAGACACGCTGACTGCAAGCTGGATCTTGCCATTTTGTCCAAATTTCGAAGGCTATCTAAATGATTTTTAAAGAGGCTCCCAGACCATCTCAATTTCTATAATGACTCTTGCTCTCTAAAACTAGCTAAACTTATTTCCTTACGATTTATCAAAGGTTAACTGGGAGAAAAAGTAGACAGGAGCTAAGAAAATAAGTATAAAATAAAAAAGGACCAAAAAAAATCAAATACTGAATGGCTATAATTGGTGTCTTAACCAGCAAGCAAAATGACTCCTGGGCAGAAAATGCAAGGGATAAAAATAGGAACGCAGTTGGGTAGAACAGAAAAGACAGGAGCAGTCAAAATAGAGCACTGCGAATATGGCCCTGGAGTCCACTGTTTCTAAAGTCGAGGGTGATAAACATGTGAAATGTCTTTATTCTATGGAATATTTTTCAAAAGACAACTCTGATTCCCAGGGAGTGAGCTCCCTGCCTTTACAGTCTGTCCCTGTCCTTTTCACACGGTGTCAGGAGAGGGATGCATCCAAGGATGATGGCAGGACTGTCATTCCCCACAGGGCAATAGTAAAGTTACATCTGCTGACTAAAGCAGTTCCCTTCCAGAGAACCGTGATCTCATAAAATAGCTGGCCTACGCTTGAAAGGCAGGCATTGTTGGTAGGTAAGCCAACGTCCTCCGCGCTGGGACTCTGCCAGCCCCTCATTGCTGACCCACCTTTGTTTGTTCTGCCAGACAAAAATGATTGCGACGCATTTAAGGGCCATGGGCAAATACTTGCTTGCAACAGTGAGATGTTCTGTGTGGCTAAACTATACACAGTATCCAACTTAAAAGAAATAACACACAACAAACCAACAACACAAAGCCCAGTGAAAAGCTCAATTAGCCAAGAGGTTGTTTGTATGTTACTTTTTTAAAAGTGATCGCCAGTTCACCCAGTTTTGGTGCTTTTTTTTTTGTTTGTTTGTTTGAGAGGAAGGGAGACTTGGGTTGTTGCCAAAGAAGATAAAAACCCACACTTCTGCAAACATATTCTTTATTTCCTTTCACCAGGCAGCTCTACTTTAGTGGGACACATACTACATTAAGTTTTAAAACCTTGGATACTTTGGGCAAATCATTTACTCTCCCTGAGCCCGAGGTCGTTCATTTATAAAACGAGGATGGTAACACTTCCATGGACTATGCATGGTCCGGTTAAAATGGTTAAATGAGATACTGTATGTGAAAACTTTTATCAACCTCAAGGTGTGACACTAATGTGAGAACCGGAGGGTTCGTCTTTGTTTACCTTGGAGCCGATGATGGTTCTGGGGCACTGAAATAGGGGAGATGCCACCCCAAATTCTTTCATTTCCCCAATACTGAGAGGCTGGGAAAAGAGAAAGAAGTGAACCCTGAGAGTTGGCAACTCCCATTTATCCACTAACATGCACAGAAAAATAGTTTTCTTAAATGTTAGAGAAACGCATTAATGATCTAGGCTCTTACCCAATTCTGCTTCTTTATCTAGACCCACATTGTCCACTGCAGTGCAGGTCTCGACAACCATACCGTGTCCAGTACAGCGAGGCAAACCATTCTGTGGTTTCCCACGAGCGACTTGTGGTTCTTCAACTCTGCAGATATGATGAGTCGTAACTGAGATGTGCTGTGCATGGAAATACATGCCAGAGTTTGAGGACAATAGTTCAAAAGAAACAAAAGAAAATATCCTTTTCTTTCTCCTTAAAAAATCAACTTTATTTGATTCACAGTTTAATGAATTCGAAAATGTCTGCTCTTACACAACCACAACCATATTAAGATATGGAGCACTTACTCCAGAAAGTTCCACTGTTTCCATTTTCAGCAACCTCTCCCCCAAATCCTGGTCTTAGACAAACCACTGATTTGTCTTCTTCATGATAGATTAGTGTTGTCTTTTCTAGAATTTCATTAAAACACACACACACAAAATTAGCTTAATGGTTTTGAAATTCAATCCATGTTGTATGGATAGCAGTAGTTTATTTCTTTTTAAAAAAATTATTTTATTGTTGTTTAATTACAGTTGTCTGCATTTATCCCCCTCACTCCCTCCCCCCAGCCAAACCCACCTTCCTGTCTTACTTCCACCTCCCCTTTGGTTTTGTCCAGGTGTCCTTTATAGTTGTGTCTGAAAACCCGCCCCCCATTACCCCCCCACCCCACGCACCTCCCCTCTGGTTACTGTCAGATTGTTCTTAATTTCAATGACTCTGGTTATATTTTGTTTGCTTTTTTTTGTGTTAATTATGTTCCAGTTAAAGGTGAGATCATATGGTATTTGTCTTTCACTGCCTGGCTTATTTTGCTTAGCATAATGCTCTCCAGTTCCATCCATGCTGTCAAAAAGGGTAGGAGCTCCTTCTTTCTTCCTGCTGTGTAGTATTCCATTATGTAAATGTTCCATAGTTTTTTTGATCCACTCATTTATTGATGGGCACTTAGGTTGCTTCCAGTACTTGGCTATTGTAAATTATGTTGCTATGAACATTGGGGTGCATAGGTTCCTTTGGATTCGTGTTTTAGGGTTTTTAGGGTATAATCCCAGCAGTGGAATTGCTGGGTCAAAAGACAGTTTCATTTTTAAATGAAATTTAATTTTCCTCAGTTTTCTGAGGAAACTCTATACTGTTTTCCACAGTGGCTGCACCAGTTTGCAAAAGCTTCTGCATGGCTAAAGGAAACAGCATTAAAATGAAAAGAGAACCAACTATATGGGAAAACATATTTGCCAATGATACCGCAGACAAGAGTTTGAGCTCCAAAATATATAAATAACTCACATGACTCCACTCCAGGAAGACAAAAAACCCAGTTAAAATATGGGCAAAGGACTTGAACACACACTTCTCCAAGGAGGACATACAGAGGGCCCAGAGGCATGTGAAAAGATGCTCAGCATTACCAGCCATCAGAGAGATGCAAATGAAAACCACAATGAGATACTATTTCATACCAGCCAGAATGACCATCATAAACAAATCAACAAACAAGTGTTGGAGAGGATGTGGAGAAGAGGGAACCCTAGTGCACTGTTGGTGGAAAAATATCTTGTTAGTATTTTTATATTGATTACATGTAGTGGTGATAATATTTTGGACCTATTGGGTTAAAATATATTGTTCAAATAAATTTTATGTTTTAAAAAGACTATAAAATTTATAATTACGCAGATGGTTCACTTTGAGTTCCTATTGGGTAACACTGCTCTAGACAGTCAAGGGGGGAAAGACGTGGCCTTCTTGACATGCTTCTTGCATTCCAGTCTCTATCCACCTGAGTGCAGGGCTGTTTTGCCTTTCATTTGAGAAGTACATGAAGACACCAAAGAAAGATCGTTGGAAGGCCGTTCCATCACTTCTGCAGCACAGGGCACAAATTAGGCACTCGGGACCCTTCCTACTTTTCCTTCCTTCCTTCCTTCCTTCCTTCCTTCCTTCCTTCCTTCCTTCCTTCCTTCCTTCCTTCTTTCATCAAGCATGCAATTAAAATGGGGAATGGAGGAATTTGCAATTTCATGTCTCAAAAAGACAGAACAGGAACAAATGGTTTTTCTCTTTTCACTCTTACTAGCTCTGAACAGGGAAAATTGTGGGCCCTCTGTATGATTGGCTTTGTAATGGCCTGTGTCCAAGTCACTTTTTAAAATCTATTTTATAAGATGTACATGCATATCTTAATTTCCTTCTGAAGGTTTAGGAAATGTGTTTTACATATCTTGCCTTTGCTTTGTATCTTAAGAGGTGCTCGGTAAATGTGAATTATGGATAAAATAAATAATACATTTATGAATTTATCTTTCTGACCAAAACTGAAATTTGAACCTAAAATGCTGTATAATTGATTTGATGTTGATGATATATGCATTTTTAAAAATGTGACTTGTTTAAGATACATTACATTATCTGTTAAAAAAATTTTATTTTTAAAGCACCTCTAAAAGAATTTAACACATGAATAAAACCTCCCCAGATTAAATCCCTGGCTCACTTATTCCCAAAATACAATCCTCTCTCACTTTTGTTATTTCAGCAACAAACTAAAAATTGTCCCAGGAACAAACTGATAAGTCCTGTGTGAAATAAGAGAACAATAAGAGAAGAACAATAATGGAAGAACAAAACCCCATTAACCTGGCGGATAGGGATTGAAATCTCAGCGGGGGAGAGTGGAGCAGGTTGGATGAGGAACAGCCCCAGGCACTGTGAACACTCGCGGGCTAGGGGCCCAGCAAAACCCCGGAGTCCAAGCAGCCTCAACGGGGGTGGAAGGGAGGGCTTGGGGGAAGGGCTGAGCCTGGCTGCAGGGATCAAAGAGAAGCAGGGGAAACAGCCAGAGCAGTGTTGCTCTTTGAGCAGAGATAATGGAGTCCTCTGGGGTGAAGAGAATGAACACACAGAGAGATTTCAAAACACAACAGACCGAGAGCTGATCGGATTCCTTTATTCCATACCTCAAACTCATCAGGCTTGTCCTCAATTCAAAACCACTCCATACTGAATTACAGGGTTGGAAAAAAATAAAAGGGTGTCCTGTTGAGTGTTTTTCAAACCATGGGTTCATCTCTCTTCAGTGCACGAAATTAATTCAGTGGGTGGAGATTTGTATTCAAATAATGAAATAAAATAGAATGGACCGTTGAAGGGCTTAATAAGTACTAGGGATAAATATTGTTTTATGAACATTTTGTGTTTGTGTGCATGTGTGTGTACGTGTGTTTGGTACAGATAAAATGTATTTCTTATTATGGATCTCAGTTGAATGGTGAAACCCAGGAAAAACTGACCTAGTCTATCCCCCTGCCTTATCTTTGAGGTATCCTAAAATCATAGGTATCCTAGGAAATGACGCCTTCAGGGAATAGAGGCTTCATAACCTCTCGGACTAATCCCACAGAGGCATTCCTCCTGCAAATGCATCCCCTCCACAGAAACAGTCAGTTCTTTAGGAAAGAGGTCCAGGATCAGGCATTTCATTTTGATGAAGCTAATGCTGCTTGTCAGAAACTGTGGGCAACCTCCCTTTAAAACCCCTAATTAAGGAGAAAGAACAGCAAAAAAAAAAAAAAAATGGTAATAGCATGCCTCAAATGTGAGGCGGCCACTTGGCCAGTATTCATTAGAGAGCCTGCAAACTGTGGGTTCTATTTAAGGAACGTCTGCGATGGTTTGAGGGAAAAAGTGAAACCGTGGTTCAAGCACTTCTCTCCTTATTCCCAGCTCTGCTTTCAGCTTCCTTATTTCGCCCTGACTTATGTCTTGAAATTTTAGTCAAATTTGGTTTACAATTTGCTTTACGATTTAAGAAGCAGACAAGAGCATACATAGAAAAGATCAGATAGAGAAGAGGAGATAGAGTTTTTTAACACAAAAATTGCATTAAAGATTCTGACAAAAGATGAGGACATTCCTGGATCCACTTTAGACAACCACCAGTGACGGAGAAAAAGGAATTGATTTCCATTTCTGTCTCATGGAGTTAAACTTAAAATTCAACGTCGACCAGGTGAAGGAAGGACCGTTAACTACAGACTTCATTATTTTCTGCAAAGCATGAAAGACAGGGAGAGAATTGTGGGGGAAAAGTCCTTCAAAGAAGTCTGAGTCAAGTTATCTCAAGGCTGATCTTGTCCCATGCAGACACAAAAGAAAGTGCTGAAGGTTTTACAACGGTGTGGCCACTAAAAATACCATTTAAAGATGAGTGGACTTCTTTATCGCCCCAAGAAATCAAAGTAAACCATCTGAAACCCAAGCTGTAGGAAATCCCGCTGCTCAGATACAGTATCCAGTGTGACACTGAAACAGCGTATCACTTTCTGAGAGCGGAGGCTGCCTGGCTTAACCTCCAGCGAAGCCTTTCCTTGGCGTTCAGTTCACTTCAGTTCAGTTCAGTTCAGTTCAGGAACAGACATTCTCTCAACTGTGTCAGAGACGTGGATTGTAGCCGTAATTATGGCCTGCTAATCTAGTGTAGCCCCAGCCAAACAGACAGAATGAACACGTTATCATCACGGCAGCAACCTAGTTTCTCTCCCTTGCACAGGGCATGGGTCTGGGAGACAGACTATTGAGAAGTGTGCTCGCTGTTGCCAGCTTTGCCTCTATCTAATCTTGAAGGAGCTTGGTTTCTCCAAAGGAAGAAATGTGTGCCACCCTCCCATCTCAGAGTTGCTGAGGAAACAAAAAACCCCACAAGGGCAGTGTTTAAACATGTCATAACTGGGCACTGAATTGCTGTGGATGAGTTTGTACCATTCCATTGTCTCTCCCACCAACCCAGCTTGGGAAACTAGCACAGAATGGGTCTTATTCTGTGTTTTTCTGTCCTGTCTTCCCAGGCCCTTCTCTCCTCTCAGTTAACCTAGTCTGAAGCCTTGGGCACATGCTGTCATATTTTAGATGCAGAGGACAATTTCAGGTTAAATGGTTACTTTCCCTCAATTCTTAAACAGAAAAGAATGTTTAATAGTGGGAATTTCAAGTTAGCTGAAAGGCAGTATTAGTGATAATTTTATGCAATGTGCTTTTCCAATATCTCCTTCAAATCATACAATAAGAACGACATTTGCTCATATATATGAGCCCCTTAATATTCCTTCCTTCCTTCCTCCTTCCTTCCCTTCCTCCCCCTCTCCCTCTTTCCTCCCTCCCTTCCTTGGTTCCATCCATCCTTCCTCCCTCCCTCCTTCCATTCTTCCTTCCTTCTTTCTCACCATCAATATCCCTCCTCCCTTTCTTCCTTCTCTTCTACCTTCTTCTTTTTATTAAAGACTATTTAGGGTGGGAAGTTTTAGGTTCACAACAAAATTGAGAAGAAGGTACTGAGATTTCCTATATACTCCTCAGTTCCACATGTGCATACCCTCTGCCATGATCAACATCACTCACCAGAATGGCACATTTAAAAATTAATTAATTAATCAATTAATTAATGCTGTCTTTTCTGGAAACTAAAATCAATCATCTTTGAAAGGGAAGAGATTTCAGACCATTGATGAGATTCAGGATAATATGACAGGGCAGCTGATGGTGACTGGGAGAACTGTGTGAGGTCCCAAGGTGCCTACTTTGAAGGGGACTGAGGTGTCATTGTCCTTTGTACAATATTTCTTGTATCTTGTATCTTCTTCAGTAAATGTCTCTATTTTTCTTATTACATAGCTGGATACCTTCTGGACAGACTCGTATACCTAAGTATTTTATTTTGGGAAGTTACTAATGTAAATGGTGTTATATTTTTAATTTGAAATATACTTGTTCATTGTTAGTTTATAGGAAAGACATTGACTTTTGTATATTAACTGTGTATCCTGAGCCTCCCTTCTTTCTTTATCAAATATTTCTGAATGTCTGCTGTGCTAGGCAATTTGTGGCCTGATTCCTTCTCTAGAAGCTCAGAGTTTAAGGAGCAAGGTAGATAAATAAACATAAAAATTAAAATCATATGTTACTATAAAGGATATATGAAAGAGGTTCTTCTCACTGAGCTTAGGTGGGCCAGGAAAGACTTTCTGGAGATGTATGAAGTGAGTCTTAAAGAATGAGCCTTACGTGAAGTGGAAGAGCAAGGACATTGTAGACGGAAGATGACAGAAGAAGGAACTAGATGGTTTTGCAGGAACCTACGGTGACTGAGTAGCAAGAGATTGGGCCAAAGAAGTAAATGGCGTCATGCTATTATGTTTCATGCTAAGGACCTTGCTTTTTATTCTATAGCTCAGTGGTTTTTTCCCAAGTAATTGAAGCAGCAGAATTTTTTTCCAAATTAAATTTTGTATGGTACACCGATATGAAAATTAGATTGAGAAGATATTTAGCTAACGTGCATGTATTTTATAAATGAAAACAATGAATACCTTGCCATTGGGTTGACTACAACACCGATGTCAGTGACAGTTGTGTCTTTGTGACCGTGGTGTCTCCTCTGCCAGATAAGTGTTCAGTTCTGTCTCATATTAGCTTCAGCTGTGCAATTCTTTCATGTCTGAGCTTTGTTTGTTGGACAGTGGCAGGGTAATTTTGATTCACAGAGATAAGTAGTGGTGAATGGTGACTTTTAAAATGTTACCTGGTGAAAAGGCCCACAGTCACTCACAGTTCTGTTAACAGCGGACGGGGAAGCATGGCGGCTCGTGCCTACCGACCGGCAGTTGTTATTACAGTGCTAGCCCGGTGCCTTGCCAGTGTTGGAATCAATGTATCGTTTCAGTTCCACTGGATGAGTGTTAAATAAACTCAGAATGAAAATTATAAAAAAGTTACCTGAGAATCTCAGGACGCTCAGGACAAAGAGAAGATGTGGTTCTTAGGTCTACATCAAAATGAAATTCTAGTTTGGGGGACTCTGAGGATGATGGCACCAACAACTGAAACTAAATAGACCAGACAGTGATTCCCAGGAAAAAAATGAGTTCAGCTTGAGGCATTTTGCATTTCAGGTATTTTGTATCATGATATAGGAAGCTTCCTGTAATTATGGAAATAAATGGTTTATTAAAAATTAAATATGAAATGTATATATTTTAGAGTTGTGTAACCTCATTTTTTTTGCTGACCTCCTGTGTCCTGCTTTTGATAAAATTTTAATGGCTTATTTAAGAAACTCTTCATATTTCAAATGAATTTGGAAATGCATGCAGCTGCTTAGCCTGTGGTTCAGAATTCTGCTGCTTCATCATCTCAGATTTCTTGATTTCTCTGCAGATGCATCCAGACCAACATTACATTATATTTAGCCAAGTTGGAATAATTCACAGGGACTTTTGTGCCCTCTCTGATTGCTGCACATATTTAAGCTAGGTCATGACACCACTCTCCTCCCTCAGTCAGATTGAATGAAAATGTATCTCTTCAATGAATGGCTTGTTACAGAGCAAAGTGTTCTTGACGTTTCCCAGCACTACGGCACCATCACCATCCACTTACTCATTTACTTAGTTCTTCATCTGGTGGAAATAGATGCTGGGTTCTTTCTTGATTTTGAAAGTAAGTGATTGTATTAAATTGCCAAGGTTGTCATAAAAAAGTACCATAGACTGGGTGGCTTACGTAGCAGAAATGATTTCTCACAGTTCTGGAGGTTGGAGGTTCAAGATCAAGGTGTCTTGGATCAAGGTGAAGGTTTGGTTTGTTCTGAGGCCTCTGTCCTTGGCTTACAGATAGCTGTCATCTTACTGCCTCTTCATATGTTTTTTTTTTCTCTGTGAGTGTACTTCCTGGATGTCTCATTAAGTGTCCAAGTTTCCTTTTCTTATAAGGACACCAGTCAGATTGGATTAGGGCCCTCCCTAATGCCACATTTTAAATTAGTCATCTCTTGGAAGACATTATCTTCAAATATAGTCACATTTTGAGGCACTGGGGGGTTAGGGCTACAGCATGTGAATTTTGAGGGACACAATTCAGCCCACAACAATAATTAAATATTTTGCCTAGGGTCTTATTAAAAAGACAAAACTGACCTCAATAAATTCCAGTTTTCTCCATAGCATCATGACTTCTTGTATTTTCATTTGTGTTTTGATGGGGATCAGAACCAATCTTTCCTTCTGTTATAGGAAAAAAGGAGGGAATTCTTTTTCTTCTGGAAGGTGTTATAGATAACGCATTATTTCTCAGCCTTTTTGCTGTCCCACCACAGAGAAGCAATGTTATATATCCCCAACAAATGAGTGTTTTACTAAGCCTGAGCTGTAGAATCTCTTATTCAAAACCTGTGCCTTAAAGCCTTATTATCCCCCTAAGGATACTGTCTAAGCTACCTGAACAGAGATTGCAATAATACCATAGATTAAGAAGAGAAAAAATTTATTTCTGTCCTGTGAGAGCCCATAGTGAAGCAGCACAGGGGAGATGGGAGCTCAGCCCATCCTCAAAAAACAGCCTTTATCTCTGTATTGTATATATAGGGATACCTATTGTTTCCAGCTGTGATACTGCACCATCCTGCCAGGTAACGGGCATGGGAATCTCTTTTCTAGAAGATTGGGAGGTTCTCAGATTCTGTCCTTGTCCCTGAGGGTTTCCACATTTGCTGATGTATCACCCTTGCCTTTACGTATAAGTCATCCATCTTTGAGAGAGGACAGTGCTGGTTTCTCATGAACAGTGTAGGACTATGAAAAACAAAAGATTTAAAAAATCAATTCACATTGTGCTATTTCAGAAATTCCTAAATTCTTTTGGCTCATGGTGTCAGTAGTGTCTTATTATTTTTTCACAATACCCCTGAACCAAAAGAAATGACTAATAATTCCATTTACTAAGTTATTAGGTTCAAATACTCTAATATAAGTATTTATGTTTTTCACAACCAAGTAGCTATTTGGAAAGCAAAAAATACACATAAAGAAAAAGTAATATTTAATTTAATTCTTGAATAAAGACAACTACTAGTGGGATATATGTGCCTCTTGGGCACTGTCCTCCTCTACCATCCTTGGAATGCCTGGACACTATCACTCTCATTTCCTGTTCCACATTGGTTTTTATGAGGTTCCCTTTTTATTGCAACAACTGTGGAAAGCCCAGCTTTGCGAAGAAGAGAATGCCACAGAAAGGAATGCAGC
This sequence comes from Trachops cirrhosus, assembly GCA_028533065.1. Lineage (NCBI taxonomy): Eukaryota > Metazoa > Chordata > Mammalia > Chiroptera > Phyllostomidae > Trachops > Trachops cirrhosus. The sequence continues at coordinate 176,291,866 of CM052539.1, read as the reverse complement.
ATGGCCTAAGGAAACGGAATCACCTTGAGGTAGCAGCGGTATCGGACAGATGTTGCTACGCTATCCTTGGGAATCTAAAATTTCCTCTTGGGTCTCCTGAGTTCCCCGTGGCACCTGGAGCACCCCAGGCCACAGTTTGGGAACTGCAGTGCTGGGTGAAAGAAGAAGAAGAAAAACATACTCTATGTCAGGAGGTCAACTGCAATACAACATGCAGATATGTAGTCATTTAAGTGTCCCATAGGCAGGGTACATTTTTTTTTTGGTCTGTTTAGTATCTGAATCCCCTTTCTATATTTAGAAAATCTGCACTATATAGTTCTTGGGTGGCAGAGTTCCTCTTCCATTGTAGACTCTGAATAGACATGAAGTCTGGTTTCTAATCTTGCTCAAGCGATGGCCTTTGTTCCTAGGCTCAGCAATCAGACCTGCGTGTCTTGGATTTTCAGTCAGAAGCTATTGATTGATACAAAGGATCAGAAACCTTGGGGACGTTTTTCTGGTTGTGTGGTGTCAATGTGCACACTGGCAACAAAGGCAGTGGTTGGGCCAGTGTCAGTGCTGGTAACGTGGATGGACTTGGCAGTGACCTTCATGTGTGGCTGTGTCCTCAGGGGACTGGTTCTGTGGCATGATTTTGGCTGTGGTTTGGATGGTGTAGCCTCCCTTTTATCTGTCCATTCTGAGTCTCTAGTCTTCTCGAGGATGTGAACAACCAGATATCCTTTTAATAAACTTCGTTCACTTTTTAAATCAGCCTAATTTACTCTGAAACGTGGGACACATAAAAAGAAGTATAACCAAAGATTTCAAAAACCAGAAGAGAGGCAAGATTTTAGAGGATATATTACACTGACCTCCCCAGATAGAACAAGGGTCTGAGAAAGTATTGAGATGCGCTTTCTGAAAGCTCTGGATAGTTGAAAACATTTGAGAACCAGTCCTCCAAGGCTGAAAGCTATTTAAGAGGAGGGTTTAGAGTGTGGACAGATTTGAGAGAGGGGAAGACTTGGAAATTTGGCACAGACTGTATCAAGCCCTAGTAGGTGAGTTTCAAAATGACATGCTTGTAGTAAGTAGGAAGTTTGTAAATATGCTGAGAAAATCCACAGACCCCCAGGAAAGGTAGGTAGGAAGATTCATTAAAGGGGAGCTGGTCAGGACAATAATAAATAGATATCACGACTGTGATAAATGTTAGGTTGATGAGAGGATGAATTGTAGGTAGAATTATATAAGTACGAGAAATAAGGATAGATAAGATATATTTGGATGATGGGTGTTTTTGGCAAACCCAGAAGTCATTACATTTAAAAGGTGGGACAAAAGTAGGTTAAGAATTGTTCATATGGAAAATAATACAACAATTAGTAAATAATACAAGAATAGACTCTGTGTTTTGCATACTCATGACTTTAAACCTCCTTTCGCTCCACACTGTGGATTTGTCACTAGTTGACACTTCGTAAGGCCAAATCTAGACAAGTATGTTAGAAAGCTAAATATCTGGCTCAGAAAGCCAAGGGAAATGCAAGCAGGGTCTACCTGTATTGACTTACGAAGCAGGTGAACTGTTTGCAACTCAGGTGGGCCTGTGTGAAAGAGGAAAGAAACAACATCAGGGAGTGGAATCCCAGACACGTGTTCATGACTGAAGAAAAAGTTGCGGCAGGAAGAATTGTCCTGCCGCTTTGAAGTAACACAGTTCCTCAAGATGAAGAAACAGGGTTGGAGGTACACCCACCAGAAGACATGAACCTTTTTCAGGCTTCACTGGAATAGAATTAGACATGCACTTATAAACTCTGTAAAATCAACTGAGTCCCTGCTTTTGAAATCCACAAGTTGTTTGGCTTCCATGAAATGAAGCAATTTCAGATGTGACTCATCCCTTGATAAGTGAAAACATGATGCCTTTGTCAGGTACGCACAGGCTCATGGGATGTCCATGACCTTAGGAAAGCTATGTGGCGGCTGTATTTGGGACAAGATCCTCTCAAATGTTAGGCAACATTATAAATATTACTTATTCAGAAATAATTGCTGATCCTAGCAGTGTTATTAGAGGCATTAGAATATCTTTAATGTGAAATCATTTCTCAAAATTCAGTTTCAAAACAATTGCCCAAGTTGTTTAATTATGGTTTAGTGTTCTAAACTGTTCACCCATCTTGTTGACCCATATGCTCTGTGTAAACTGTCCCATCTGTGTTATTTTAAAACAAGTCCTCATATACCAACTCTCTCTATCATGGGAAGAAAGTAGTTTCATCCTTATCGCACTATTAGGGGAATGTAATGCTTTTATACCTTTGAGATTGTGAGATGTGACGCAATTGGTTGTGAGTTTGGATCAAGATTTGATTTGGGGATTTGTTTTTCCCTCCAGAATGATCAGGGACAGAGAAGGAAAACAGCAGGTTGGGAAGGAGCCCCGGGAAGTTAAAGGATGTTATCCGATAGAAGGTGTATGCTGATGCCACAGATCACCCAATGCACATGAGTCTTCCTCTGGGTACCTGGCACAGAATATTTCAGAGAATCATCCTTATTCACTTAGCAAATGGATGTGGGCAGAACCCTTCACCTCTGATAACGACCTGCATTTTTAATATTACATCTTACAGTCTCTTCCCACTACCTAAGCAACCAATCCATGGAGTACCTCACAATTCTCTTTCCACATCAGGACTTTTTTATAACTTTGTCCTTTGCTGCTGCCCTTGTTTCTTTAACAAAATCTTTAGTCTTCTTCCTCTTTAGCATGGAGTTATTTGTTCTGTCATTTGTGTCTGCCACAGTGCTTGGTTCATAAGTCTGTACAAGCATAGAGTCTGTGGTTACTATACTATTTCTGTCTTTTTGTAAAAAAAAGATTTTATTTATTTATTTCTAGAGAGAGGAGAAGGGAGGAAGAAGGAGAGGGAGAGAAACATCAATGTGTGGTTGCCTCTTGCGCACCCCTACCTGGGGACCTGGTCTGCAACCCAGGCATGTTCCCTGATTGGAAATTGAACCCCACGACCCTTTGGTTTGCAGGCTGGCACTCAGTCCACTGAGGCACACCAGCCAGGGCCTATTTCTGTCTTTTACCTTCACCACATGGGCAGAGTCTGTTGCTTAGTCATCTTTGGTCCTGTCACATTGCAGGGATACTCGAAACACTCTTGAATGTCAAATGGCTTCCTATACATTACTGTATGTATGGTCAAACTCACTGTCCAGAATGTTTTAAACCTGAATGCGTTTGTTTGTCTTAATCTTTCAATTCTATAGTGATGTGTTGTGAGAGACAGTTACTTAAATTCACTGGGCATTTTGCTTTTTCTATTGAAAGTTGCATTTTTCTAGATGATGTCTAAGATGCCTTTTAGTCTTACAGCCTTAGTCTGCAGTTCAGGTCTTTCAGTGTATCCTTGGGGAAGTTATGTAATCTCTTTGTTAAATGAAGAAAATACTTCTAAATTCCAAAGGTGGTTGTGAGGATTAAGTGAGATAAGATCTGGAATGAATTTAGATTGGCCCAGTAAATATATGTTTCGTAAGTGTCCGCCTGGGTGCCAGGAATTGTGTTAGGTACTGGGACTGTAGAGATGACTGAGACACTATTTCGACTCTGGGGAAGGTACGATCAAAAAGTCTTGGCTGGGACATAGTATGGACTCAGTAACAGTTTGCTCTCTTCTCATTTCTCTCCCTGGTCTCTCAGTTATTTAACAGTGGGGTTTGGAATGATATTAAAATACAGCGATGAACCTTACTTCAAGACCAGAAGCTAAAGTTCATGGCATTCTTTACCAGTGAAAGGCATGACATAATTTGTAAATAACGAGGTCGGACCAGAACAGCCCTAGATCACGTGGGAGTTGTGTGCTTCAGAAGAAGAATGTTGTGGGAGTAACTGGCCCGATGTTCTCTCAGCCTGGGAACAGCATTTAAGATGTCCTTATCTTAGAAAGAAAAGAAATTATTTCTGGTTTATTAGCAGAGGAACAAAGTAAACACAGGGCCTAATTTTCCTAATGTAGTCATTTTCTGTGTGTTACATGCAATAAATTCATTGCTTAAGAAGGTTGTGCTGTTTTTTTCAAAACAAGCCACCCAGTGGGTTTGGCCTCGAGCACAGCTGCCTGCACATTTGAGAGATGTGCACTGGACTTTCAGCTTTGACACTTCTTTCCTGCCCGCCTCACTTCACCACATTCAGCGCCACGTCTCTACGCCAATCATTTATGTATATCTGAAGTTGTGTTCTCATCCCGACTGTCTGCTGAAAATGAACGATCCAATGATTTCTTCACACAGATGTACTTACCTACTCACAATTTTTAAAATACCAAGATGAGAAAGTTAGAGAAAGTGCTGGACTTTAAAAAAAACGATTTTATTTATATTTTTGAAGAGAGGGGAAGGGAGGGGGAAAGAGAGGGAGAGAAATGTCACCATGTGAGAGAAACATCTATCAGTTGCCTCTTGCATACTCCCAGCTAGGGACATGGTCCGCAGTCTTGGCATGTGCCCTGATGGGGAATCACACCAGCGACATTTTAGTTTGCAGGCTGGCACTGAACCCACTGAGCCACACCAGCCAGGGCTGAACTCTTTTTTTTTTTAAGCATCAACTACTTGGCTGTTGTTGTGGAGTTTGGCTGAGTGCTTTAATAGAGTGAGTTATATCAATAATGAATGATGGACCATGAATTATCAAAGTAAGGGAAGGAATTCTCAGTAGAGGAAAAACAAACCTCAAAAGCACTGAGGTAAAAAGGAGTGTTCAGGGATGTCAAGAGTGTATTTTGATTTCAAGGTGGGCAATGGAGCTGCTATGTTTGGAGTGCTTGCATGTAAATCATCCTTTACGTAGTTCCAAGGAGTTGAGACACTGTTCTGTGTGGGGGAGCCACTGAAGTCTTTTAAGCGGGATAATGAAAGTCTTGCTTTTGTATTAGCACTTGGTCAGTCTGCCACTTGTGTCTGCCTACATTGCCTCTGAGAGTGTTACAGGAGTCAGTAAGGACTTTTAGATGTCTAGGTCCAGGTACCGTTCATGGTCTCCAGCTTCAGCATATTGGACACAGAGGCCTAACTCTGGAGCAATGGGGGCATTTAGGATGTATAGCTGGAGAAGAATCTCTGTTGACTTAGTGGACAAGTGTAAGGATCCTCCTGGAACCTCAGCAAGGGACCACCGATTGCTGCAGTTGTACAGACAGAATGACATGTGCTTACAGCTCTTATCTCCATTTGCAACCAGGAAGATTCTGCTTCCATGAAAATGATATGAATTGAGTAGCATGTCAAATGACACCAGTGCAAACTTGATTCTTTCATAGAAAGCCCAGACTTTGTTTATTTGGAGTATTGAAGTCAGTATTTGTTACCCATTCTGGACCTACCACATTAAAGGAAGAAGCTGAGGACGTCTTGCAGGTGTCTGTGAGCAGCTGCCCCCATTCTATTGAGAAGCAACAATGTCCTATGGAAAGTTGACCTCAGCTCTCGAGTCAGACATGTCTTGCCTAAAGGAAGTTCTGTTTTCTTGCTGGTGATTGGTTTAGAAGTGGTATGGGACCCAGTTCTAGTGTATGAGATGCAAGAAGAGGTTTCCTGGAGTCATTTTGCAAAGTTCTCTCCTTTTGAAAGTTGGATGAGAAATCAGTCCCTCTACCTTTTGCTGAATGTGAGCATGGGGCCAATAGCTGGGATTGTACTGGAAGCCACCTCAGGACTTCGAGGTTAAGTTGGTTAAATCTTGGGGCTGAGAATGAAGACAGAAAGAACCAAGGTCTTGATGTCATAGTCGAGCCTCTGAATGAATCTTTCCTAAAACTCATTCCACCTGTGGCTTTTCAGTGATGATAATTTAAACATCTGTTTAAACTGAAGCAGTTCTTTTGCACTCTTTTACTACTTCACTGGGGTATGCCACCCCTCCTTTTCGAACCACGCACCTGGCTCTGCTGTTTTCTTCCATAATCATCTCCTTGATTCTTAGCTCATTGCTCCATACTCAGTTAGGAAATTGACACCTGCCTGCTATGGTCTTTTGTTCTCACATACTGCCATCACCCATGGTAATTTCCATATCCTCGGCATGCTGTGTCCAGCATCCTTACATTTGGGGCACCGAACCCCTGCTCTGATGCCATTTACCTCCATTCCTCCCCAGCACTCATTTCCAAATTCACATCTTAAATTTTGTTTTCTTATTTTCTAACCACAAAGCTTTATTCCTGTCACTGCTCCTGCCAGTTCTACTTCCTTCCTTCCAATGAACCTGGTTTTCTACCTTATCCCACCTCCCAGCTCTGGCTTCCTTCCTGGCTTTCCATTTGTTAAGTTCCTTATGAGTTTCCCTTCCCTCCTTGAACTAGCCCAGAACCTGTTTCCACATCCCCACTGCCCTGTTGTGAGCGCCCTCCTTCTCTCTGCCCTTTGGCCGTCTACTAATTTTCAGTAGTCCTTACCTTTTGAGTGATTGGACCATTATTGTTACAGCTGGCATTTCTGGGTGAGGTATTGCTGAGTCAAAGCACATCACTAGACTTAATCCATTAAAGTTTTCTTTTTTGATTCTTCTGGACATAAGTACCAATCAGCGTTCTTTTTATTAGATATTTCTGTCACATTAACCATTCTGACACCCTCCCCTCTGACAGCTGTCAGTGTGTTCTCTGTATCTATGAGTCTGATTCTATTTTGTTTGCTAGTTTAGTTTGTTCATTTAGTAGGTAACCATTAAACTTTTACCTACTCTTCAAACCCCTCTCCACTTTCTCAGTCCCTCACTCTTAGTGGCTGTCCTGGCGTCCTCCTTCACTTAGACAATAGAAACCACCAGTATAAGTCATCTTACATATGCTTATCTTCACCCAGCTGGCTCTTTCCCCACCTTTCCAATTTCTGCTTCTGTGTCAAAGGAAAAAGCACCTAGTGGATATCTTGCAGGCATTCAAGACCAGGCAGGTTCACACAGGATTCTGGCAGGCGGAAGAAAATTTGTGGAGCCATGGGGATATCTGACATGCCTTTATTCTGGAGTGGGGCAATCCACGCATGCCACAAGCCACGTGTCACACTGCGGGAAGTCCCAACTCCCTTATGTACTCAATGCACACAAAGTTGGAAGGGTGCCAAAATATTATATAACTGTCTGATTCTGTAGGCCCAGAATGTGGGCCCATTCTCAAGGTTGTATGAACACTGCTAAGTCATAGTCGAACATCTGGGTGAGGGAGCCTGACCGACTTCATTTTCCCTACAGAGGAGAAAGACCTTTCCGTGGTTATTCTTGACTCTATTGCTTGGCCAGTTCTAGAGGTTTTTTTTTTTTTTTACAAATGATTAGTCAGGTCCACATGTGTTCCCTATGTTTACAGCATCTTCATCCCTGCTTTTTCTGAGTCCATTCTCATGAAGACTGGCATGTGCTGGCTTGGTCCTGGAAGATTAAGTAGCAGCCATTTCCTGACATGCACTGGACCCAGGCCAGGGTGTCCATGAGGGCCTCATGCTCACCAGCTGATGGCAAGGGAATTAGCTGAGCTGTTGAAGATTAGTAGTCAGCAGAGAACCCCAAGCAAACTGCCCGCTGACCTTCATTTTCCCTTAACTTTCTGTGACCAAACTTTTAAAACTTATTTTTCAATCCCAGTTGACATTTAATATCATTCTGCTCCAGTTTCAGATGTACAGCAAAGTGGCCAGAAAATCATGCACTCTACAGAGTGGTCCCCCTGCTGGCCCGAGCACCCACCGGGCCATACCCAGTTATCTCGACGTTATTGGTTATACTCCCCGTGTTGTAATCCACATCCCTGTGGCTACTCTGCAACTGTCAATTTATCCTACTAGTCCCTTTGCCTTCTTCACCCAGCCCCCCAAGCACCCTCCCCTCTGACACCTGTCAGTGTGTTCTCTGTATCTATGAGTCTGTTTCTATTTTTTTGTTTAGTTTGTTCAATAGATTTCACATGTAAGTGAAATCATACAGTATTTGTCTTTCTCTGACTTATTTCACTTAACATATAATGCCCTCTAGTTCTGCCCATGCTGTGAGCAAACTTTTACTTCATGCCCCTGCTCAGCTCTCTGATCCCCTACTGGGATTACAATTTCTGCAGAACTTTGCCTGCTTAGCGGGTATCATCAGTTAGATTGCCTTTTAGTGCAAAACTGCTTCTGTAGTAATCTTAAACAGAAAGAACTCTTGTTCGAAAGACATTGAGGGCTCCAAGTATCAGTGAGAGACTGCAGGACAAGTTTGACAAGGACAGAAGCAGGGTAGCTCCAGAAGGTCAGGAGGAAGGGCAGCACACC
>CM052539.1:176261341-176283047 GCA_028533065.1 Trachops cirrhosus | reverse complement strand
CAGGGACTGCCTGGCAGGTCTCACTGGGTGTGTTTTTCCTCCTCTAATGGGTTCCAGTACTGACAAGAGTGATCCTTTGGCAGAGGAATCGAATTATGCCCTCTCTGCTTACACTCCTTCATGGCTTTCTTTCCTTATAGGTCAAAATCTAAACTTCTTGGGTTGGTGAACAAAATCCTTCATGGTTCCACTAAATCCATCTTCACACTCACTGTCCCATCAGTTGCTGTATGCTCTTACATCGAAATGTTCATAGTTTTCCTCAGCACCCGCCAACTTTTCAAGTCTCTGGGTCTTTTTACTTTATTTCCCCGACCTGGAAACCCAGGAGATTGTTCCTTATTTTAAGGGTTCCACCTTGATACATGCGTTCCTTCTTCCAGTAGACTTTTCAGGCACTCCTTCCCACACACTGTCACTCCCCCCTGTACACATGTCCCACCCCCTCCTTTCATAACCAGGCTAACACTGACCTGAGATTATTGTGAATGCTGTTGTTTCAATCTGCCTCTTCTATGTGATTTTCTCCTCTTTAAGAATTCTTATTCATCCCTAAATGCACCTAGCACATAAAAGATGACAAAGTAAAATTTGTTAAATAATAAATGTGCTTGAAATTAGGTCAGAAACAGAGTGTGAGAAATGGTAATCACAGGAATGGGAAGAAGGATGATGAGTATCCAAATGCTTCAGGTTCCTTCTTCTTTGGATTTCTGTCCTAAGTTAGCTTGAAATGCAGAGCCAAACAACCTTTTAAAGGACGCTTTAAAGGCACTCGTTAAGGAGAATGGTGAATACAGACATGGAGTCAACTTTAAGATGATACAGTGCTTGTACCTCCGCCCCTCCCCTCCAACTGCCCTCGCCCAGGGAGGTGCCACGTCCAGTCACATAACAATGACCATACTGACCACATGTCCACGTCGCCCATCACAGTCTTAATTTGCATCTTTTCCTGACGTAAGTACAAACAGTGCCTCCTTTTACTCTCAGAAGTGTCTTGGTTTGGTTGACAAATTATGTATATCAGCTCTAATTCAAACTCTGTCCATTGAAAATAACTTCCTGTGTTTCCTAACTCAATTGACATGAATATTGTGAATGCACACACATTAGCCTTTCAGCTAAAATAGAAAATAAATTGTTTCCATGTAAGCTGAGTGCTCTTCTCCTTTTTCTGGTTTTTCATGGTGACAATGATGGTGATGCTAATGAACATATAATTGGAAGAACATTTCACGAAAATCAGAAATTCTCTCTATTTCTTCAGTTTCTTACTTTCTAAGTGCTTTGAAACTAGTAACAAGCCTTGCCTGTGTTGAATATTATGATTTATATTTCCTGCCACCATATTTTGCTGTGTATAATGTGTTCACATGTACAGTGCACACCCATATTTTGGGCCCAAAGTCTCAGGGAAAAAAATCTTTTGTTTCAATTTTTTTAGAAACAAAACTGATGATCATATTCCAAGGTATTATTTTGCACATGATATTGTTATTACTTTCTAGAGTTATACTTTTAATGCATAAGCATAAATAAAAGAATTAAAAACATGTATACAGGTACAGAATTAGTACTACCCATGTATAATGTGCATCTTTATTTTCCCCTAAAAAATCTGGGCAAAAAAGTGTGCATTATACATGGCAAAAAATTGTGATATATTTTATTTTTAATTTATAACAGTGTAAGAGAAGCTGAAACAGGGCCTGCTTAAGACACTCTTCACAATTTATGAAAATGTGAACAAGAGGCTATATATGCTAAATTATGTAAAGGTCAGGGCGAAATGCTTGTGCGTAAAGACCAGTTGAGAATAAGCTGATAATGACATGCTTAGGACAAGAAAAAGAAATGTGATTGTATCTTAAGGGTTTGGTTTACTAAAGCTAAAAATGATTGGTTTTAGTCTTTGTTAATGTTTACTGAAGCCCAGTTTAGTTATTTTAATAAAAAGATGTTTTTCTCTTTGGAATGTCATAGGGGCATATTGGTTAAGATTAAATCTGGGTGAGCTCAGGATAAAGCTACCATTTAAGCCCCAGGCTAACTTTAGTCTTTGAAGTTCATAGCGAGTGACCCTGGCAAGATATAGTCATCTGGTGCCAGAAAATTCCAGGACATCTTTTTCAATTACAGAGATAGATTTTGAGTGCTTCTGCGGTGGAATTGCAAAACAGACAGCCGGAGCGGGAGTGGCAGTAGCAGCTGTAGCCGGCATTTATTATGTGCTAACTTTGTGCCAGGCGTGGGGCTCAGTGTTTTATGGGAAATAATTTAATTAATCCCCGCAACAGTCTTAGGATAGGATCCTATCCTTAACTCCATTTGTACAAATGAGGAAACCTAGAATTGGTCAATGGCAAAGCCTGGAAAGGAACAGCCTTCAGTCCGACGACGCCAGAGTCCAGGCCTTAAATCAGTGCGCTAAGCTGCACTTCTAACAATACAGTGTCATTATAGCTGCCACTTACTGAGTACTACTACATGCTGAGTACTTTAAACTTATTTTTAATCCTCACGGTACTGATATATTACCTCAGGGTTTGCCAGAAGGAAATTAAGGCTCAGAGTGTGATTAGTTTTCCTTTTGCAAATTACCACATTAATGGTTTAAAACAACATCAATTTATTCTCCTACCGTTCTGGAGGTCAGAAGTCCTAAAATCAAGGTTACAGCTGGGCTATTTTCCTTTGATTTCTGCCTTCACCATCACAGTTCCACTTCTGACTCTGACCTTCTTGCCTTCCTCTTGTAAGGACCGTTTAATTACATTGGGCCCACCTGTATAATCCAAGATAATCTCTCCATTCCAAGATCCTTAATTTAATTATCCCTACAGAGTTCCTTTTGCAGTGTAAACTGACACAGTCACAGATCCCTTTGGAGGGGGTGTTATTCAGTCCAGTTTCTCTCAGGGCACAGAGCTGGGGAGGATTAAAGACGAGATCTGAATCTAGATGTTTTTAGCTTCCGAAGTTCACACTATTTCTGGTGTGGATCCCATCAGCCATTCAAAAAACATTTATTGAGGTTATAAAAAGAGCCAGACACCGTGGTAGGTACGGGAAAAGCACGACATGCTTTAATGAGCTTGAGTCATCTTTGTGCAGGTGCCTTATTAATCTCTGTGTTTTTCAAAAGCGCAGGAGATTAAAGATTAATAAGCTTAAATAATTAATAAATAAGATAAAATAACTCCCAGGGTAGGTATTATTAGGCTGAACTTTTTTGCATTAAGATATTTCTTTACTGATTTCTCGCTTCCAGAGTTTAACACCAGGCAAAACTTTCAGAGAGTGTATGTACTCTTTTTAATATTTTTAAAAAAGATTTTATTTATTTATTTTTAGAGAGAAGGGAAGGGAGGGAGAAAGAGGGGGAGAGAAACATCAATGTGTGGTTGCTTCTCACATGTCCTCGGTTGGCGAGCTGACCCACAACCCAGGCATGTACCCTGACTGGGAGTTGAACTGGCAACCCTTTGGTTTGCAGGCCAGCACTCAATCCACTGAGCCACATCAGCCAGGGCCTCTTTTTAGTATTTGATCTTTTCCCTAGTTCTGTGAAATGGATATCTTTCCTGGACAGATTATAAATAACAGCAAAACATCTAGTTCTGGTTTGTTTTTTTTAATTCTTGTGAGATTTTCTTCCTTTGCCACTAAAAAATTCAGTACAAAGCTTGGTGGTGTTCTTTGTATTTTTGAAGGGGCACTACTTCAAAACATTTACCTGTGGCCTGAAAGGCTGCCTGCCAGCTTGGAGTGGGTTCCAGGGCAAGAGAAGACTCTCTAGCTGGGACAGCATATTCTCTGGGTATCTTAATTTTCCCAGGCTTTTTTTTTCTTTCTTTCACTTAGGGTATAGGCACTGTCTCTATTTACCAGTGAAGTGTTTAAGATTTTGATACAGAAAAGTGGGAACTGAGGACAGTGTGCCATAGGGAACCCATTTTTTCTTTTTTGGCAAGGGAAATCTTGTTTTTTGGGGAATCAGTGATGCATATTCTGTTTTTAAAAAGAAATTTTATTGTTGTTCAATTACAATTGTTCCCATTTTCCCCCCATTAATCTCCCCTGCCCTACCTACCCCAACTCCCACATTCAATCCTCCCCCCATCCCATTGTCTTTGTCCATGGGTCCTTTATACATGTTCCAAGACGTGACCCTTCCCCATCTTTCCCCTGTTATCCTCCTCCCTCCTCCCCTTGGCTCACTGTCAGTTTGTTCTTTATTTCAATGTGTCTGTTTCTATTTTACTCGCTAGTTTCTTTTGTTGAGTATGTTACACTTATGAGTGAAATCAAATGGTATTTGTCTTTCACTGCCTGGCTTGTTTCACTTAGCATAATGATCTCCAGTTCCACCCAGCCTTTCGTGAAGGGTAGAAGCTCCTTTTTCTCTGCTGCATAGTATTCCATTGAGTAACTGTATCACAGTTTTTTGATCCACTCACTTACTGATGGGCACTTAGGCTGTTTCCAGCACTTGTCTATTGTAAATTGGGCTGCTATGAACACTGGGGTTCATAGGTTCTTTTGAATTGGTGTTTTAAGATTCTTAGGGTATAATCCCAGCAGTGGAATTGCCAGGTCAAAAGGCAGTTCCATATTAAATTCTTGAAGAAATTCCATGGTGTTTTCCACAGTGGCTGCACTAGTCTGCATTCCCACCAACAGTGTATTAGGGTTCCCTCTCCTCCACAACCTTGCCAGCACTTGTTTGTTGATTTGGTTATGATGGCCATTTTGACCTGTGTGAAGTGGTATCTCACTGTGGTTTTAATTTGAATCTCTTTGATGTCTAGTGATGCTGAGCATCCTTTCATATGTCTTTGGGCCCTCTGTGTGTCCTCCTTGGAGAAGTGTTTGTTCAGGTCCTTTGCCCATTTTTAAATTGGATTGTTATTCTTCCTGGAGTGGAGTCATGTGAGTTCTCATATATTTTGGAGATCAAACCCTTGTCTGAGGTATCATTGGCAAACATATTTTCCCATATGGTTGGTTCCCTTTTCTTTTTTGCTCATGTTTTCTTTAGGTCTGCTGAAGCTTTTTAACTTGATGAAGTCCCATTTATTTGTTCTTTCCTTTATATCCTTTGCTCTAGAGGACATATCAATGAAAATATTGCTGTGTGGAATATCTGAGATTTTCCTGCCAATGTTTTCCTCTAGGACTTTTATGGTATCATGACTCATATTTAAGTCTTTTATCAATTCTGAGTTTATTTTGTGTATTGTGTAAGTTGGTGGTCAAGTTTCATTTTTTTTGCATGTAGCTGTCCAGATCTCCCAACACCATTTGTTGAAGAGGCTATTTTTATTCCATTATATGCTTCTGCTCCCTTTGTCCAATATTAATTGACCATAGAGACATGGGTTTATTTCTGGGGTCTCTATTCCATCCCATTGGTCTATGTATCTGTTCTTATGCCAGTACCAGACTGTTTTGATTACAGTGGCCTTGTAATATTGTTTGATATCAGGTATTGTGATCCCTCCTACTTTGTTCTTCTTTCTTAACATTGCTGTGGCTATTTGGGGTAACTTATGGTTCCATATAAATATTTGAAATGTTTGCTCTGTATCTGTGAAATATATCATTGGTATTTTGATAGGGATTGCATTGACTATATAAATTGCTTTGGGTAGTATGGACATTTTGATGATGTTAATTCTTCCAATCCATGAACATCATCTATGCTTTCATTTATTTGTGTCTTCCTTAATTTCTTTATTCAGTGTTTTGTAGTTTTCTGAGTACAGGTCCTTTGCCTTCTTGGTTAGGTTTATTCCTAGGTACTTTATTTTTCTTGTTCCTATAGCAAATGGGATTTTTTCCTAATTTCTGTTTCTGACATCATATCCTGTTTTTTAATACTTAGTGGTTTGATCTTCAGTGTCTGTATACAATGATGGCACCTGAGATGTCTCCATTGGGGAAAGTCCAAATGACTTAGTGCTGTGTCTGCCTGCGGAATCCTCAGGATGATCCTCTAGCCCTCCCAGAGATTGGGAAAGCCACATAACACATTTTTACACTTTTCTTTTTGGTAGTCACTGTCTCCCTCTCTCTTTCTCTCTCAGATCACTTACTCTGCACTAGCTGCCATGCTGTCCTATGGAGAGGATCATATGCCAAGGAACTGAGACTTCTGGCCCATAGCTATGGGAGTGATGAGTGAGCCTGAAAGTGAATCTACCAGCCCTAGTCACACCGTCAGATGACTGCAGTTCTGGCTGTCATCTTGACTGAAACCTAGTGAGAAACCTTGTACCAGAATCATCTGACCCAAAGGTACTAAAATAATAAATGCTTGCTGTTTTAAGACATTAAATTTTTAGGTAATATTTTACACAGCAATAAATAACAAATACTGGCAGATTTAATGAAATGAGAGATTTCAGGATGATTAAAAAGGCACCTTGCAATAATTGCTAGCATAGCTGAGTTTCCAGGTTTTTTGAACTTCACGATCTCTACATGTCGTACCTGATTTACTACTTGACTGTATCTACTTTCTGCTGCCTGAATTTGATGCCAGCACCAGGGGAGCAGAATCCCTGAAGTTGGCTGTATATGTCTGTTTTTCTAGGCGACTCACAGGCAGACCAGCTATGTGTGCTGCACTCCAGTGAGGCAGTCTACCCTGACAATGGATAGGAGACCTAGACAGCTTGTGGTACACAAGGAGTACACCAAACATTGTCAAGAACAAAGGTGTTATTCCATGTTTATGTAAAGCTAAAGGCATCGAGCATTTGTCTAGGACATGAAAGATTAAACAGCAATAGACTATTTTGTGAACTAAACCCTATCTCAAGAAATGTAGAGTGGAGGTATGGTCAGATTTTTGCCTTGAAAACATCAATTAATCACACTGATTGAACTCTCTGTTCTTTACACCCTATTTCTCCCATTTCCCCCCCAAAAGTGCAGGAAACAGACTTTCTCATATGTTGTTTTAGGAGGTTAAATGGTCATCTCTTAAAAGAGCTATTTGCCAATTCACTGATGATCTCATCTCAGTTCTCTTTCACGTAGAGATATGTGCAGAATTTAGCACTGCTGAAGCAAACCAGTTCTTTTTCTGATCCCACGTGTTCAGATTCATCCTCCATTCATTTCTGAGACATCCCACCACCAAGTTCTTGTCTTGCCTTCCTTGTGTTCATTCTTTCTCTTCAACTCTTGACATACAATAATTATAATAATAGTGAAATGAAAGACTAAATTGTTTTGATATTTTGAGTTAACAAGGAGTGTTCAAATACAGTTTCCTTAGGAATGGGAAAATAGGCTATTGGACAGTCTGGCCATACAGACCTGAGAGTCACTTGCATAGACACGATCTTGGAAGCAAGTTGTGTATAAGGTCATGGGGAAGAAGGATAAGAAAAGAGGCACAGAGAATTAGACCTAGTAGATCTTTTCAAGGAGTTGAAAAAAAGCTAAAAAAGAGATAAGTTTTTTTTAAATCACATATTGTAATTATTATGAAATATCCATCCTTCACCAGGGCTACTAAAAAAGAATTACAAAATTATCAACTGTCTTTCAATTGTACCACTTATTTCTCCTCATGTTTTTAAGTATAGGAGCTAAATTTCTAAATATTGACAGAGAAAAAGAGGACTAGAGATTTGTACAGTGCATCTGCTGGGTAATTGGTCACTGCAAAAAAAAATCAGTTTATTGATTGATTAACCAGTATTTTAAATGTTTTATAAAGGTAAGTAGGAGTCAGATATCATTATTGAAAGCTAACTAGTCATTGTTCAAAGACAAAGTAGCCACTGGTAAAATTGAAAACCTTAATTTCCTCATGTAGAAAAGAGTACAAGTGATTCTTATTCCTTAGGAAATTTATCTGCTGTGAAAGTGTGATTTCAACATTCAAGAAGAGAGAAAGCAGCCCTAAATCCCTCTGAAATCAAATTAAATTGGTGAATAGTTTATGAGGAAATGAAAAGGAAGCAAGCAGGACCTGTTAGATATGTTGTTTATGCAATGGTTTGGAAAATTTAATATGAATGAAATTCTTGTATGAAATCATTTGCTAAATTTGATGGAAGTTTTTCATAAGTTTTAACACAGCATACATTTTTCTTTGGAAGAAAAACTAAGAAAACCTTCATAATGAAGAAAAAATTTTAAAAAATTTATTAATTTTTCATATTGACCTGTTTTTAACTTAACTGTTTATTGTTGACACTATTATAGATGTGCCTATCCCCCCACCCCTTCGCCCATCTCTGCCCACCCCGTGCCACCCTTCCCTCTGGCCATCACCACACTGTTGCCTGTGTCCATGGGTCATGCATGTATGTTCTTTGGCTACTCCCTTCACCTTCTTTCATCCAGTCCTCCCTTCCCACTCCCTTCTGACAGCTGTCAGTCTGTTCTCTGTATCTATGCCTCTATTTCTATTTTGTTCATCAGTTTATTATGCTCATTAGATTCCACATAAAATATTTTCATTTATTCTATTATAGCAAATGAATGTAAGGAGTTAAATTACTGTAAAATTCAATGTGGTTGAAAGTTACAGTGATCTGGCTGCCCAAGCAGGCAGAATAATGGCCCCTCAAATATGCCCATCCCCTAATGCCTGGAACCAGTGAATATGTTAGCTTACATGGCAAGTCACATTGCAGATGTGATGAAAAGAACAGACCTTGAAATGGGAACATTCTCCTGGATCACCTGTTCGGACTCGGTCTAATCGCAGAAGTCCGTGAAAGTGAAGAGCCTTTCTCGGCTGGGTCCCAAAGATGAGATTGAAGAAGGGAGAGAGATTTAAAACTTGGTAAAGACCTACCATGGCTGGTTTTGAAGATGGAGGATGGGGGCTAAGAGTCAATATCCAGAAAGAAAAATGGGGACTTCAGGGAACTGCAGCTACAGGGGACTGAATGTTGCTAATAACCTGAGTGAGCAAGGGAACAGATCCTTATAGACTCCAGCTAGAACAGATGGCATTTGGTTTCAGTCGTTAGGGCCCATGTCAGAATTATGGTCTCCAGAACTATAAGATAATACATTTTTGTTGTTTTAAGCCACTAAATTTATAATAATATGTTAGCACAGCAATGGAAAGCTAGTATAGCAACTTTATTTAAAAATATGCATAACTATTAAATAAATGGCCTTCAGTAAATCCCTCAGTCTAGACAAGTTTGTACTAAAGAGCTTATTATTGTACTTTTTAGATGGAGCTGGCTTTTAGCTTCCAATTAAAAACAAAAGCTAATTCCATTCCTATCATTGTTTTGAATTATAGTCTACTAAAGAAGACAAAGTTGGAACCATGTCTTCAGCTGTAATTAGAAATCATTAACAATAACAGATTTATCCAACTTTTTCATCCCTACCACAGTATATTTATTTGTGAAGGAAGGAATTTGCTCTCACTATTTCTGTAAAATGACAATCTAGATAGACACTGAGCTGGTCACACATGCAGATGTGGTGGTTTTCTTGGCTATGTTAAGAAGGCTGACACATAAAGTTGTTACATACTCCCTTCCCCCAAGACCAAGAATTCAGCTTAACACAGTAATATCTCAACACACGCAGTACAGTACTGTCGAACGAGCATGGTTCTTGAAACCAGACGACCGTGGTTGAATGCCAGCTTCGCCACATATTTTGTCTGACAAGTAAATGAACCTCTCTGAGTGACAGTTTCCTAACTGGTGATATAGGAATAATATCTACCTTAAAAGTTTGTCCTTGCAATAGCATGAAATTTCTCTTCAAATCTTATACTGCCCTTCTAATATTTAGTATAATATTCAAACACTGAGTACTAATGAATACTTTGGGATTTTTCACCAGAGATTGAAGCCAGTGGGACAAATATATTATAGAAAAAGAAAAGATTGGGTGGAGTGGGGGAGGCAAGGTGGACGTAGTAGGAATGTTTCTAGTAAAACTCATCAGAGCAGCGTCAGAAGGGCTGTCAGGCCAGAGATGGAGACCAAAATGGAGAGCCATCCTCGAACTCCATCAGACTAGCATCAGTATGCCTGAGAAATCCTGAAGAGAGGGTTTGAGTCCTTCAGGCAATGCTGGATTTGGGCAGTGCTGGTTCTTGCGTCAGCCTGGGAAGCTTCAGTCGAGGGTTTATTTAGACTCGAGGGACTCGAAAATCAGTTTAAAGGCAAAGACTCCTGATGTACCACCTGGTGTGGATCTGATTGATTCAGAGGGTGGGCAGAGTGAAGCCTGTCTGTGGCAGTCATCATCTCGTCCCGAGGCGGGGCTGAGGATGGAAAGTGGGACAGGAGCAAAGGAAAAGCAATGGAACCTGGGCATCTAGGTATCAATGGGGTCATATTAATAGACATTAGGTGGATTTTCTTCACCTGTGCCCTTGCCTGAATCATGCAGTACTTTCCTGTCACTGTTTTAACTCTTTGGGTTCAAGAAATTGATCTCATTTAAACAAAAAGAGAGAGTTTGTTTGCAGAAACTAGAATGGTACACAAAACCATTGGCTGGGACAATAGGGTCTTAGAATGTAGGTTTAACAAAGAAGTGAGGGCATGCAGGCATCTGTTTCTGGCTCTTTTTTAGTCTTTTTTATTCTTTATTTGCTTAATTTCCCCCCCTTTTCTCTGCAAATTTGATTCTATCACTTCTCCACTGACAGAAGAATTTGTTTTCCAACAACTTTTGGGTTTTATCTGAAATAGGCTCAGCCACCCAGAGAGAGGCTGCTCAGTCTCTTCAGGTCAGAAGTCTCTGGGGCAAGGGCTGCCAGTAAACAAAGCTGGAACAATATGAGTGACCAAAAATAAATAGTATTGAAATACAACTCTAAGTCTAAAATAAATATTCATGAATTTATGCTAATATAAACAAATGATTGAATAAATGAATAAATAAGAAAGAAGAGACAAACCTACCATGCAGAAAAATTCCAAATAATTTCCATAGATACTGTGTTTTTAAGGAGGTGGAATATAATTCACCAGTCCTTATGTATCAGTTTTACATAGTGAGTTTCTTCCAATTACCAGTATGGGATGGGGGGAAAGAGCGAGTTTATAGGGGAGAGACCTGACAACACTGCTTCACTGGGTGACCAAGATTAATACCCACAGTGGCAAGTCATGCTGATAGCAAGCACCCTTGATATGATGTGATGAGCATGACAATTTATCTTTTGTGTTCTTTCTCATCAAAACCCATAATTCCAGTGTAATCATAAGAAAAACATAGGATGAATTTTAATTGAAGAACGTTTTACAAAATACGTGATCGGTATTCCTCAAAACTGTCAAGATAGAAAAAAACAAAGAAAGCCTTGAGATATTGTATCAGTTTTGGTTCATTAACTGCAACGAATGTGCCACACTGATGGAAGACGTTAATAACAGGGGGCACAGTCTGTTTGGGGTATCCAATCTTCACAACATTTCTGTAAATCTCAATCTGTTCTGAAATAAAAAGTTTGTTTAAAAACTCCTTGGAGAAGGGACTGATGAACTCTTTGCTCAAATATCCAGCATGAGCCAATCATCTGTGGTCGATGGTGGTGAGGCCAAGTTCCAGACATAGTAACTTACTATAACCATCATGTTGCTGTATGTGTGTTCATGCATGTGTGTGTTATAAGGGAGCAGGAGTGTCAGTGATGAAATCCAAGATAACAATACTGGGCAGATAATTTAATCGATGCCCATTTAATTTGATTTCCTTCCTCAGCCACATACCTTGTATGCTTATGCTGGAAGTCTGTGGGATTCTCTCTTGACATCACAGTTTTTCCATTTTTCAAATCCAGCTCCCCCTTCTCGCTCACACTAGGCTGATGTCTGTGGTCCTCCTAATACCCATGCCCCTGGTGGCCTCCAGAACATCACTGTCAGGGAAACTGTTCAAGGCCCCAATCCTGAGGGTACCAATATATTGCTAAGAAAAAATTTTACAGAAACTTTGGAAGATAAAGATGAGAAATTGGCTAGAAAGTAGAACAAAGTTAAAAGAGATACATAAGCTAGAGACAAAAGAAACCCAGAATCCCAGAAAGAAAGAATAAAGAAAGTGGAATGGAGAATACTGTCAAAGAAAAACTATGAAGTGATTTCCCAGTACTGAAACCTGCAATTAAAGAGAGCATTGAGTTCTTGGCACAATGAATGAAGACACATCCCAAGACACATCATTGTGAAAATTCAAATTACTAAGGATAAAGAGAAGATTCTAAAATTTTCTTGAGAAATAAAAACGCAACCTACAGAAGAGTGACAAGTCTGGTATCACATGTGCCATCAACAATGTTGAATGTTAGAAGACAGTGAAGAAATAGCTTCCAAGTTCTAATGAGTAATGTCACAAGACTCATACAACATTTCCTGCACCTTTGAAAGGGAGGTTATTTGAGGTTGGACTATCTCCAAATGAGGAACAAAATTAAGACAAAAAAATCTTGGCATCCTTGAGGTAGTGCAGCCAATTTGTCTCTAGAAGAGCAGCAAAGGGAAACTCCAGAATCACAGCTATGCCGCAGGCCTGGAGTTCAGCCAGTCTAAACTGAGGCAGCAGGAGAAATGGTGCTTCAGTGGAATGCTTATTATTATTTTGTGTCTGTTGGTACTGAGAGAAAGGCCAAAAATCACTACAGTTAGAAAACTGAAGACAAAGGCTGTTAAGAACATATCACAATAATCAATCTACACTGCTTGGATCTTCGAGAAACCATATTTACATTCTTATTGACTTTCATCTTTTCCATTAAGCTACAGATAAAGCAAAGAAGAATTAATCATGCACAAAAGACTATTAAGTTTAACCTTGCCAAAGCCATTATGCAGATGGTAGAAGTTGCAGGAGAAATGAACAGCGTTATGCTGAAATGCAAACTGTGGTCATTAATATCATGTTAAAAAGTGGGAAGAAAAATTATGGATGCAGCATGTTCGGGTTTGCCTTGGTATTTGTCCAAAGTATGCATTTGGTTTACTGCTATAAAATATACTGTCCACAGCTGTTGAAATAAGGAAAAGACATGTTAGTATTTCCCTAAATATACAAAATAACTAGGTACTCAAAATAGAAGTATAACAACTGGTTGTAAGCCAGCTCATTCTTTATTTAATGCAATAAATTAGATTATATCTAAAATTTACAAATCAGGAAGTAGCATGTAAAGCATACCATTAAAAGAGATAAAAGTAAAAATCAAGCAAAAATGATATAGGGTTAGAATGGTTATTTCTAGAAAATAAGCTTATAGGTGGTAAAAGGAATCAACAGTATATATGTTAATTTAATAAAGTGGAAAAATCTTTAAAAGTGATCAGGAAGTAGCAAAAAGATGTTCGGTGAAGGTGAAAGAATTATATTAATAGATCTTACTATAATTCATCTCAGTGAGAAAGCTGTGTTTATTTAGAATGCTCTTTTGATAAATTGCTTAGAGCTGAAATTCTTTTTAGCTTCTTCTAGTAATTGTGCATAATATTTACATATATCTAGTATTTCACATCATTTATTTTAATTTAAAAACTATTATACAAATAAAATATTATTCTTATTATCAGCCTGGTCTCAATAACAGTACATTCAAAATAAGAAATTCAAGCAGAGTTTGATTTTAAAGGGACTATTTATAAGGTGCAGACAGGGGATGGTGCATTGGTTTGGAGCTTAGTAACAACTAAGATGTCACCAACCCCTAGGTTTAAAGCAACAAGGAGAATGAATGGTTTCCAGAACTTGGAAAGAAAAGGTTGTGTGTAGTGTCACCATGAATAGGGTATTGACTTTGATGGAGGATATAGCCAGCTTGAGGTGACCTTGCAAAGACAGATTTAGAGGAATAAATACACTGAATTCACTCTCTTGCCTCCATGAACTCACCTACCAGGGATTTCCATTGGTAGAAGCCAACTAGAAGGCAGAAGCATGGGGATCTTGATATAGGCCATCTCCTTGGGGCCAAGAGACGGGTGGAGAGGGAAAAATGGAAGATTTTGGTATAGTTCAACCATTAGGCATTCAGTTTTTTTTCTTTTTGTGCAGGTGGGAAGCTAGAATTTCCAACACAGGGGGACAAATTTTTAACAGCTATTGTGTCATGGTAGGAGTATATCAACCCAGTCACACTCCTATTGAAACTTAGATTATCCACCATTGATTTCTCCATATAATGTAATAGGGGGAGGAGAAGAAAAAAATAGTAATATAAGACATCACTGCATTTTCCTGCCTTTAGAGGTAGATATTAAGCCTAAATCACATGAAAATATTGAGATGCCCCAGCAAATCCCTTGAGTTCCAGAAAAACTTTCTTATCTAATATGTGCCAGTGATTCCATTTTTCCCAGGTAGTTGCTATCAGTGTCTCTTCCCAGAAAATTAATCTTCTTTCTCTGCCTTGTGGTAGGAGTAATTCAAAGTATTCAAGGGGCAATTTCTGCTTCCAACTCTCCCAGAGCCATTCCATATCCTCTGATGAAAACATAGTGGACTATAGGACTTACAAACACACCAAGCTCAAGATCACAAGATGGGAAACAAAAATACTTCCAATAGTTTATCTGAATGTTCTATAGAATATATATAATATATTACATATATACACACATATATAATATATAAAATAATGCTTTGTTTTTAGTGGTTGCTATAGTATTAGAATAAATATCCTTAACTTCACAGTCTACTTAGATGTAATTTGACACTACTTCACATAACATATGGAAATATTTACAATTGTATAAATACACTCACTTCTTCCATTGCATTTTATGCCATATGTATTGTGTACATTACATCTATATACATTATAAAAGCCACAAATCAATGTCATAGTTTTGCTGTAAATAGTCATACATATTTTAAAATACTCACAATATGAAAAACCCTTCATATTTTCCTAGATATTTACTATTTCTGATGCTTTAATTTCTTTCTGAAGATTTGAGTTGACCTCTAGTATATTTTTCCTTCAGTTTGAAGAACTTCCTTTAACCTTTACAGCCTCTAGGACTGCTGGACTATAATATTAAACAAGAATTAGGCAATCTGTATTTTAGATATTCAGAATTAATTATTTTTGATCATTCATTGCTTAAATTGAAGGTTGTATTAAAAAAGAGGTAACAAAGTATTTGAAAACTTTAAAACTTTAAAAGAAGAAATAGCATAGTGTAGTACAGATGGACTGTAGTGCAGTCCTTGAACTGCATCCCTTAGAGCGCTGTACCGTTTCATGAGTGTAAGTACCATGGCCCACAAGAAATTTGAGTAGACAACGAGATTTGGGTTCAGGTATTTTTGTTACTTGATGACTAGTCACTCTTCAGAGAATCATTTCAGCACTCTTAATCACATATTTTCTAACTGCTAAAATGATGAAAGTCAACTTTTCAAATACCTACACGATTTAGACAGGATACTCAGATAGGTGTGTGAGGACAGCCAGCAAGGCTTGGTGAGGACTGTGGTCAAGTAGAGAGTATGTTTCCTGTCTACCGGCATTGGTGGCTTCCAGGCTCTGGTCCATCATTACTACATGGGAACAACAACCTAGTATTGCCAGATGTTTCAATATTGATGTGCAATCTCCACATATTAAAATGCAATAAATAATTCAAAAGGTTTAAAAAGATTGTGTGTGCCAGGGATTGTGTTTACAACACATCTCTGTAAATAAGGTTTGTCCTATGGATGAGCAATCCGTAGTGCTCGGATTAGCTAACTTTTAACCAGTCTTCAAATACTGATATTTTGTAACTCTATAGAGCTAGGTAAGAATGAACAATATGAAGTCAGAGCCATCCATTAACAACTTTGGTATATTGTTGCTGCCCAAATAACATACTGTGGATTTTAATGCAGAAAATAGAAGTTAGTCATGTTTTGTTTTTGAATAATTATTAAGGTATAACAACTATGTTCAGCTATGGAGAAAAGAAAAAGGTCTTTGAGGACTCTAGTCTACATCAGAGAAAGCTTTTAGGAGACCTGCGAGTAGAGCTTTTATCCAATGTTAATGCACACAAGTGGTAGGTGGTTGGGGATCAACAGGATAAAATTCCAGTGGGGTCATAACTCTGGACTAGATTTATGGGACTCAGCTCAATCACCAAGTGTATTACTAAAAGGATGGTAAAAGCCTATGTAAGGATCTAGCTATAGGTCACATGACCCGATCCAGGGAAGAGATAAAAGCTTATATGGATCTTGTGGAAGCCTGCCAATACTTGTCTCCATAATACATGATAAAACTCTGACAGGAAACTACTCCTGGGAGTTTGGTATTAAATTAGCTCTCCTTTCTGCTGTTTTCAGATATCTAGGAATGGCTTTCTACTATGCTGGTAATGTAGAACGCAAAAGATGAAAGTTCTATTTTAATATCTCTCCCACACCTTATATTTTCCATCTCTGCTGAAACAGTTCAGAGGCATGGAAATATTAGTGTGTGATATGCCCCATTCTCTATGCTACAACTTTCTTAGAATAATATCACACATGCAAAGAGCATTTTACTCTGTTTTACAAAATACGTATGCAAGTACTTTTGCTTTAGTCAGAGACAATTTTTGTCCTGAAAAATTAGAAGTTAGTGTAACTTACATTTAATTTTAATTTTATTTGATTTTACTTTAACTTTATTTTTCAAATAGCAAGCACCATAATTTCTTTTATGCAGAAGTGTCTTTATTTAGAATAAAAATGATCTTTGTAACAGAGAAGGTGAAACTTGGTGTGCCCTGGGCAATGGGAGCAGAGGGTGAGAGGTGCAGAAGCGGGGAGAGGGGTGGTTAGGAGGTTAGAAAATCACATTTGCATAATGTGAATCCTCCTTGGAACCTCTGCAAATCTTCAATAAAGTTGACTAAATTCATATTAAAAATTTTTTAACTTTAAAAATTATGGTAAAATACATATAACACAAAATTTACCATCTTTACCATTTGTGAGTGTCAAGTTCAGTGGCATTAAATACATTTACATTATTGTGCAACTATCACCATCATTTATCTCCAGAATATCTTTATCTTCTCATAATGCTTTATTTATTCATTCTTAATTTATTCACAGAATGAATAGTGGTCATAGTAATCTTAATACTCACAGTAAATTTAGAATAGATGTTTAGATTTCCACATATATAGAGAAGGATCCAAGTTTACTCAGATCCTGATTGGCGGGTGGGATGGCTTCATATGACATCTGGGCTACAAATCAAAAAGAGACATTTCTTGAAAGAATATAGAGCTATGTTGTGGCCACCAATGGAGGCAGATCCATGGGTTTTGTGGGAACCCTGAGACAGGAGAGAAGTCAGGCAGCAGAGTAGATCTACAAGAGAAAGCATGCTTTCTACTCTTTGCATCTGTGTGTGTGCATGTTCTGGTTTATGTAGATGCATCATGCTGTATGTCTGCTGTTTCTTCAGGACAAAATCACATTTCTACTATGGCTCTTGTAGGTGACTGCACTTCCTGCCTGTTCAAGTGCCACCAACCAATTATAGATTCTGAATCCCGATTCCATGTCCTTAGGAGAGAATCTGGTGGCTTGGTTCATGTCCACTCAGCCTCACCTCTGATTTGGCTGTGGCTGGGGTGGAGAGGGCTGGACAGGCTCAGGCATGGCTCTTCGCTTTCTGTCCCAGGGCTCCTTTGATGCTAGTGATGCCTTGGGAGCTCACTTTGTCCCTGTCCCCTGGCTTGTAAGTGTGAGGGAATCAACATCCTTGGGTATTGACATCCGTTCAAACAATGAGGAGTGAGAGCTGCCTCATAAATGCTCCTGCCTTTCAGCCTTCTAGCATGTGATCTGGGAGGTGTTCTGTATACTTTTCTGGAAGTTGAAGTGGAGTCAGGCCCCTTGTGTCCACAGTGGTGCTCTCAATGACTCACCCTTATATTGGCTCTTCCTCCTTCTCTATCCTAACTCTTTTCATCCTCTCACTCTGCTCACTAAGATCACTTCCTGGGGAATGCATTTAATTCCTTCTGATATCTAAGCCAACCAGCTCACAAGTCTTGTCACAGGCTCTGCTTTCTGAGAGGCCATGCTGAGACTGGCTGATTTGTGTCTGGTTACCCATTTGTTATAGGTTGAATTGTGTCCCCCAAAAGATATGTTGAAGTCCTAACACCCAGTACCTCATATTGTGACCTAATTTGGAAATAGGGCTGTTGCAGCTGTAATTAGTCTTTAATCCAATATAACTGGTATTCTATGCAGAAGAGGAGAGACATAAACACAAAGAGGGAGGGCACCATGTGATGATGGCGGCAAAGGTTGAAGTGCTATAGTTGCAAGCCAGGGAACATCAAGAAATCTCCAGCAACAACCAGAAGCTGGGAAGAGTCAAGGAATGCTTGTCCTTTGCAGGTTTCAGAGGAAACACAGCCATCTGATATTTCGATTTCGGACTTCAAGCCTCTAGAACTGTGAGATCATATATTTCTTAAGCCACCTAGTTTGTGGTTTTTTGTTATAGCAGTTCTGAGAAACTAATTCACCACGGTTGTAACTTCTGCTGCCAGATATTGAGAACATATGCGTGGCCCACTGTCTACTCATCAGGAAGCAGGGTTTTAGAGAAGTGGATAAGGGCGGGTTCTTTTATAAGGGGTGTGGCTACAGTGCAAACCATGGGCATCTATAACATATGTGGAAATGTTTGTAAAAAGGTGAAATGATGATAACTGAAAAAATAATGTGGAGAATTGATTTAAGGTCTATTAAAAAAGTAGAGCTACTTTTCTCTTAACACTGTACTGGCAATAATGATATGTTTTTCCTGACTTTGGTTCTCCTCCTGAATATACAACTTGACCATGTTTTTCGGTCTAGTTAGTCAAGTAACATGACAAAATTCTGGCCGTAAATAAATTTAACGCAAACTGATAAACATACTTTTTTATCTCAAAATTTATTTTTTATCGCATTTTTTCCATTACCATTTATCTTCCTTAT
Source organism: Trachops cirrhosus (assembly GCA_028533065.1). Lineage (NCBI taxonomy): Eukaryota > Metazoa > Chordata > Mammalia > Chiroptera > Phyllostomidae > Trachops > Trachops cirrhosus. The sequence continues at coordinate 176,264,084 of CM052539.1, read as the reverse complement.
ACCCTTCTCCTGGATATACAACTAGCACATACTTCTCAGTCTAGTTGGTCAAGTCATATGACAAAATTCTGACCATAAATCAATTTAACTTAATAAGTTGATAAACATATTTCTGATGTAAGAGATATAGGTCCATATTGATTGGTAAGAAGAAATATGATGCAAAAAAGCAATTTGTAAATTAAGATAGAGGTTTCTCAATCAGTACAATATCTCAGCTCGCCTAAAAGCAGTTAACTCTCTTCTGATGTCTGAACTGACTCATCCTCTATGAGCTGTAAGATCTGTCAAAGGGTCACAGACAAAGGCATGTCTGTGGGGCTCATTGATGTGACAACGTCTGGGGATGAGGGCTTTCACGTGCAGGAAGAAACTTAAACTGGATGTTTGTGTCTGCCTAGAATCAAACTATTGTAATCATTTCTCCAAGATTCTTTGGATAAGGTATTGTTGTGTCCATTTACAATTCCTTTGTCACAAAAACCACCAGTGTAGATAGAGCAGCTGAAACAGTGATTACCTGCTTAATAATTGGGTAGGTTACTCCGCTGAGTACATAAATGATATAGAAGCACATTGCCTTTGAGAAGCTTATCATCTCATAAACTGTGCAGTATGGAAAAAAATTAAAGTAAACCAACTATTAGTGTGAGTAGAACAAAAGAATTCATTTACAATAGTAAAAGAGAAAGTTTGGCTAGGGTAGTGGTGTTGGAAATGGAGAGAATTAGTGGGTTTGAGAAATATTTAGGATACAAAATCCATGAGAGTCAAAGATAAATTGAGTGAGTTTAAGGTAGGTATTGAAGATGACTGTTAGGATTGGGATTCTGTTAGAAGGACAGATGATGGTGCCTTCTGCTGTGATGTGGAGCTCTAGAATGGGGTTGCATGTGGTTCCGGACTTGTTGGGTCTGAGGTGTATATTGGTAGGCATTCATATGGGCAGGATGCAGCTCATTGGAGTGCTCTGAAGTGGAGATGGACGTGTAGGGCATTTGATTATAGATAGTTATTGAAACCACAAGTGTGGATGAATTTCAAAATGGTAAGAGTGTGGAGTGAAAAGACAAGGCACCCTAAGGATGATATTGGGGAGTTCATAGAACTTAATGGTTGAGAAGGAAAGAACTGTGCATTGGGGAAGAGTAAATAATTGATTTTTTAGGGATTCCTGGACTTTGACTTTGGTGCTAATTTGTGGAGGTGCTCCATATCATTAGGCATCACCAATTAGAGTTAGGGTTTAATAAAATCAAGTGATCAGTGAAGTTTGACATGTGTTAACTGAATGGGTCAGAAGTCTTAGCTCCCAAGGGAGGAATGCCTTCATCAGAGAACATAGCAATGGTTCAACTGAATTTGAGGTGGTCTGCCCCTTGACCACTTTGGGACTCTTCAGGCCAGTAAACCAATAATGGGGATAAAGAGAAATATTTCTGGAATACAGGAGATCTTCAGAGGTGCCACTTACTCCCATATCCTCTCATTAGGTCAGTGGGAAACTACAACCTAAAACAAACAAGATGCCGAAGGTTTAGACCCCTCAGGAATGAAGGTTTGCAACAAAGCCATGATCACCTGAGGGGCCTGCTGAAGGAAGAAGGGCTCCGGAATGGCTAGAAGAAGGCAGTTGAAAGTATGACTTTGACCATGTGAGTGGTTTCAGAAACAAGGATTATAATAGGAGATTTTTTCTTAATTTCGATATGAATCTATTACATGTGTATATAAAGCATTTTTTCCTTCCCCAAATGTCAGAGAAAATATTGATGCTCAAAAATTGCATGTAAATAGGACAAGGTGTAGATTTTTAAAGAAGTGTAGTTACTTGAGGTGTCTTTCATTTTATAAGTGGACAGTTAAGGTATCCATTTTTATAATTAGAAAATGATTAACTTAATGAGAAGGGGGTACATATTGACACTTCTGTGTTTTTGTATGGCTTATGAGAACAGAATTTGATGGACCAGAATAGACTCCTTCTTGGAACAAACTGCAGGTGTTGGAGACTTTGTTTCTTTCCTGTCTCCAACAAGTTTACATTTTCTATTTGAAGGTAAATGAAACAGAAGAGCAAATGTATCCATTATTCAATGAAGGAAAAGAATAAACCATTATAATGGGATCTATACATAGCTCTATACTACCTAGAGCTACTATATGATTATAGTAACATAATTTTTATAAAGAAATAAGCTCACAATAATTTTCTTTCTTCCCCTAGTTAGAACTTCCTATGAACATTGTTTCAAACAAGACAGTTTTGATCAAATGATCTACTTGCTGTTTTCTTTTAATTTGAAGGAGTTTATTATAAAATAGGAAAGAAATGAAAATACTAACTTGAAAATATGTTTACCCCCATGTTATTGTAGCATCATTTATAATAGCCAAGGCTTGAAAGTAACCTCAGTGTCCACTGATGGATAAATGGATAAAGAAAATGTGATACACACATACACACACACACACATACACGGATATTACTTGGCCATAAAAAGAAAGGAATCTTGCCATTTGTGACAATATGGGTGGAACTTCAGTACATTATACAAAGTGAAATAAGTCAGACTAAAAAACACAAGTACTGTATAATCTCATTTTTATATGTAGAATCTAAAAATCAAAACCAAAGAAACAAAAAACAAAACTTAGATATACAGAACAGATTAGTAGTTGACAGAGGTGGGAGAGTGGAGGTCGTGGGTAAAGGTGATTAAAAGGTACATAGTTCCAAATA
>CM052539.1:176204735-176260841 GCA_028533065.1 Trachops cirrhosus | reverse complement strand
AACTCAATAGCAAATTAAAAGAAGAGAATGAGAAATAATGAGCTCCAGTAACATCAAAGCTATGAGTCAAAATATGATCCATATTTATATTTAGTTGTATTTTTTAAAGATTTTATTTATTTATTTTTAGAGAGAGGGGAAGGGAAGGAGAAAGAGAGGGAGGGAAACATCAATGTGTGGTTGCCTCTTACATGCCTGCCACTGAGGACCTGGCCCACAGCCCAGACAGGTACCCTGACTGGGAACTGAATTGGTGACCCTTTGGTTCACAGGCCTGCACTCAATTCACTGAGCCACACCAGCTAAGGCAGTGAATATTATTTTTGTAATTGATTTTTAATATTATGGCCATGTGACATCTATAAAAGAAGGGAAATGACCACTTTAATGGGCTATGCATTTCGTATAGTTCCTTTTTTCTTTCCTGAAGTGGGTTTGAAATGGTTGAATACTTATAGATTTTTACATGTGATCTCAAAGGACAAAATTCCCAATTCCTCCTTAAGGTGCCCAAATATTCCAGAAGAAAATGAAACACATCAGTGTGTTTCTTCCATCTGGTCTTTCTTCGGGGGCCATTTACTGTCCCTGAGAATCCTTGAAGATGGTCATCAGTTTGTCTTTGTTTTGTGTCCTGCTCAGAAATACTTGGTTGCGACCCTCCTCCAGTTAAAGAAGAGAAGATGGGATTTCTTACTTTAACTGGTCAGTGGGGAAATACCTGCTGTGTGAAAAATCTTCTCTCTATCATTCCTGAGTACAGTAGTTTGCTTTCTTATGTTTCCTGTCCTTACAGCCTGGAATTTGAAGTTTTTTTAATGTGGGACATAGCAGTAAGAAGGAGGTTCTAATACTCTCCCGGGTGAGGCAGTGATTTCATCAACATCATTTTTCTAGCTGTCTTCCTGGGAACCAGAAAACCACTGAGTCTCTCAAACAGGAGCAGAAATACTGCATGTGCACAAAATATTTCTGCCCCTCAAGTCTTTAAAATCCAAAATATGTGCAAAAAGAAGAGAAGGGGAGAGATAACACTCAGCATGTGGAGTGGAAGGACCTAGAAGCCCGTTACACGAGGAGAAATAATATCAGGGGACGTCAATGTGCCAGCTCACTTCAGCTAACAGAGAAGAAACTAAAATTTTCTTTTATTTGCAATGAGAGGCTGGTTCCTCTCAGATAAATGTATAAGCAGCTACCGCCCATATATATATTTAGCATAGAAAGCAGTTATAATATTAGCTATCTGTTCCCTTTATTCCTTTTTTAGGCAGAAAATTTTCCACTGATATTTTGTTGTCAGTTATGTAATATATGACTACCACAGGGTTTTCCTCCTCTTAAAAAGTCCTCAGTACAAATATTTCTTGCTTCTAATACTTAATATGGAATTAAATGTATTATTTTTGCAGCTAGTTTAAATGAATTCGTACATATTGGTAGCATTTGCTAACTTTGCTAATTGACTGAAAAACAAATTTATATTCTAACTAACATAAAAACACATATAAGTCAAGTGTTAACATTCTGTGTTTAATCAACAAATTCTAATTCATGATTATATCATTCAAAGTCAATTTAAGATATACATTATTTATTTTTATTTGTTTTTATTTTATTTTTGGTAGGTTAATTGTTTGAGGCTCCTGTTTATTTTTTTGTAACAACTTGTAATTTTAAAATTTTATTTACTTTTATTTCTTTTCTTCCTGAATGGTTAATTTCTCTTGTAAGTTTTCTGAGTATTATTTCTGCAGAAAATATACTCCTCAAACTTTCCCTATGCTGATATGAGTTATAATGTTTATTTTCAGTTTATTTTCTACTAGAAAAGAGAAAGTCACAGACACATGTCCAAGAAACAAAAGGCTGCTTTTTTCCCCTCAAGACTATAAAGGATTTCTGTCATATAGTAAAAGCCTAAAGTTGGAATTTATTGGACAAGGAATGGAGGGCAATCTCTGGTTATGTTGGGATTTTCACAATTTTTCAATTTAAAAAATTACCACAGATTTTGTGTGGCATTTATAAAGGAAAATATCATTCTTACTGTATGAAGTCATGAATACTATTTTATTGGGTGTTTTAGGGGTAATCATGGCTTGGATTTTTGCGTTAATGTAGAAAAACTGAGGAAACCAACATAAAACAGTCTTATATTTATGCAGACTTATTTACTCAAAATATGACATTTATCTGAGGTAATATTTACACAGCATAAGAAGTCAGAAGAAAATGTCTTTTCTGTAAGATGAAAATGAGAACAAAATATTTTCTGACATTCTCTGGAATGCTAAGCAGTGTTGAGGAGTGGGTTAATATGGATGAAAAGTAAAAGCAAATAGCATTTACACATAGTTTAATAGTTCTATATAAACAATATACTTATAGATGTGAGTAAAATATTCTTTAATTCTTTAGTGTGTAATTCTGGTCATAATGTTCTTTCTGGAACTTAGGTATGTTATATAAGGTCAGTAAATAAATGAATAGTAAACTATTCATTAATTATGTGACAAATGGAAGAAAAGGACCAGCAGATGTTTGTCATGAATGACCTTAGGGTTCTGCACTTCAGGAAGCATTTTAAATACATGAAATAAATATCAAAGTCCGAAGCCTTAAATGCAGCAAAAGCATTTGCCATATGCAACAGTAAAGTTGTGTGTCATGCTGTTGGAAAATTTCGAAGAAGTCAGGTGAAATTGTATTTGCTAGGGTATGCATACATGTTCAGAATTAATTTTTAAAGGAAGGTAGTGGAAATAGTTGTGGAAGTTTCAGGCATGTAACACAGCACTTCTGTTATGCTCCAAAAGGATCTGCATCTTACTACCAACACAAGTTTCTATGGTATGTGCAACATTTTCATTCTAGGTGAAGTCCCGAAAATAGTCACCAAAGCCTGTCTTTGCAGACGGCAAGAAGCCACTAAACGCGGGGTCATTATCGAAGGACATCTATAAGGCAATGTGTACCTAAAAGTAATGAAATTGTGTGTCTACATCTATGAAGATTTTTGCTTTATGAAACAAAAGGTTGAATCTAGAGGTTAAGGCAGTGAACTTGAAGGCAGGAGATTGATTTAGCTTTGATAGATATGTCATATTATCTATTTAGTTCAGATATTTAGAAAGTCATAAAATAGAAGCAAAAACATTGTCCTTAAGTTCTCTCAAAGGATCTTATTTAGGGAAGAAAAATTCAGATATTAAGGGGGTAATCAATTAAAATTCAGCAATACAGGCTAATTTGGGCTTGTCTAAGTTCATGGATAATCTACAGGCTTTAAAAACATTTTTATTATTTTTCTGTGACAGCCAGATCAACCAAGTGAACCAAATGTTACCTCTTTAAAGTTCTTTTAATTACCACAATAGCTAAGAATCATTTGTAATTAGTTGAGTATATAAACATAATACATGCTCCTGCTTATATAGCAATTACTTGCATGAAAGTAGAGACTTGTACATTTTTAAAATAATGTTTTTCTTTAAGAAGAAAATTGTTTTCCTTTGGAATTAATTTACAAGGCTCCCTTGTCTATAAATAGTATATTTCACCCACCTTCTGACTGAATTAAAATAAATTCTATATAAATCAGCTTTGAACTAATGAATTATAGAGCCAGTACATTTTCAAGTAAGAGTAACTTATGTGTTGCTTGTCTTATATTCTTTTTCTGAGATTGTTTTACTTCTTCATACTTCTACTTCTGTGATTCCTAGCTTGGCCCCATCTTATGCAATATGAAGTCCATATATAAAAATTTCCTATTGACACCTAAGATAAATTGGAGATCATTTGTTTTAAAAGGGATTCTTCACTTTATGAAAACATTCACATCAGAATTCCTTTGAATAATAAGATACTCTTGATGTTATTTTAAGACATACATTTTAACTCATACATTTTAAAGATTAGAAGTTGATTCCAAGATCATCTCAAAGAGCGCTTTTCAAACTTTGATGCATGTACACATCACCTGGGGATATAGTTAAAATGCAGAAATATGTCAGGAGTCTGGAATGGGGCTTGAGATCTGCATTTCTAACATGCTCCCAGAGGCTGTTGATGCAAGGCCCATACTTTGAGTTACAAGGACCTAAAACATCTTTCCAAATGCAGTGATTCTTGGGGAGGTCTGATTAGTATAAAGTTCTTTATTGCATTAAGATACATACTGCATAACTGGAACAGCGAATTTTTCTATATTAATATTTCCTGAAAGCCTCAGCAAAAGGAAACCAACTGCATTAATAATTGGATTTAAACTAAATTTGTTTTCATAGACTCAGCCTGCTTCTGCCTTTTAAAACAAATTTGTTTTCATTTGTGAACTTGGTTAAGACATTTTAAATCTCAGGGTTTTAGTTTTTCATCTGTGAAATGAAGGTGTGGATGGAGTAGAAGGCTGAGCCTGATGCAGACATGTGAAGATATTTGTTGCATGAATAAGAGAATTTCTTCCAGCTTTATATTTTGTGATTTTTATAAGTCAAGGGTGGGATGCTTTCCTTGAAAAAATGAAACGTAGGTCTAGATATTGTTAATAAAAAGCAATTAATCATATTTGGGTTTAGATTTATCTTGTGGACAGTTGGTGAATAGAAGCAACTTGGGTGGGAATGTATTGCAACTGTGTTTTCAAGTGACAACACTGTCAATGACTCAGTCCCCAAAGCTCTGAGGAGTGGCCACACAAACATTAACTTTGTCTAAATGGACTTATTTCAGGGAAAATATACATTCCCTTGCATGGTCTACTTGAGAGACTGGTTATTTAAAGCTGAAAGATGGTCTCCAAGCCCTTTACTTCAATTAGTCTTTCCTGATTAATTTGCAAAGCACAAAGGAAGTATTTAAACCCATTAGATACCACAGTTCTATACTCTTCACCATGTATTTTTTCTTATACTTGGCTTTCTTAATTTTTCAGAGCATGAGTACTTTTATGCTTTAGTTACAATTTGTTATATGCACTGTAGTTATAGACGACAGTGACTAAACCAAAAAGTGATACACATGGTTAAAAAAAGGACACAAGTTATTTGAAATTATAATATCCAGGATGTATGTTTGGGTAACCATAACTAAAAATAAATTGTTCTTCCTTTCTATACCAACTCTATATCTCTTACCTTCAACTTATGTTCTTAAGAAGCTTCTGAGCTATGTAACACAAATGCTTCTGAGGAAAAATTTTCTGGCTGACTTTGTGTGTGTGTGTGTGTGTGTGTGTGTGTGTGTGTCTGTGTGTGGACACATTTTCAGGGGAGGGAAAAGTGTTAGGGAAGGCAGAGGAGCCAGTAATGGAAAATAACACCATGGGCTTGCTCCAGTCTCCTTTTTCTAACTGGCCAGAGCTGAGTCATGGATTATAAACACGCTATCTTCAGTAGGTTTAACCTGGCAAGTAGAGAAGAGCATATGGAAAGCTTTTGTGTGTGTGTGTGTATGTTTTAACAAATAAGAATTTGGGTTTCAGAGAAATCATTTTTAAAGGAAAAGTTTGCTGAAAGTAGAAATTCAGCTAGTAAGAACCCATATGACCATACTAGCTGTTAAAAAAATGCTAAAATACCCCTCTTCTCTCAATTGTTAAATGGCCATCTATTGAGCCCTCTCCCCCTCCAAACCCACCTTCAAGAGACTTCCTATGTTTCTGGCTGCCTTGGCTTCTCTCCCAGGCACTAGTTATGTGACTAATATTTTAAAATATCACCACTGAATGTTCTCAATTTATATAACATCTATCTTCATGTTCTAGAAAAAAGGAAACAGCATCTAAAAAGGGAAATGATGATCAAGTAATATATTCAAAGAAGAAAATACAATGCGGATATAATGGCAAACATAAGTTAGCCGGGTGTGTGACAGTGAGGTTTTTTTGGACTGTTACAGTCAATGACAGCGGACCACTAGAACAAACTGGCAACAGAAGTTACCTCTCCATTGTCAAATGAACAGCTTTTTGAAATGCAAAGTGAAAGGATCCAGGAACCTACTCTCACACTTTCAAAATCTTTGATGCCCTCTTTTTTCTTTATTTTTATTGTTGACTCTGTTACACATGTACCCATTTCCCACCCTTTGCCCACTTCCACCCAGCTGGGTTTTTTTGATGCCCTCTTAACAAAGGTGATCCTGAGACTGAAATAATAGTATCATGGCATAACTTTAAAAAAATTCACAGAATAATTTTAATCAACCTTGTCTACCTATAATGTCAGTTTTAGGATAAGTTAAATTAGAGTTTTCTTAAATGTTATTTTAAGGGGTGTTACTTCATAAATATCTTCTCAACCAAGTGCTGTGATCTTTAGGAACTCATTCCTCTGAGTTCTTTTTTTAATTTAATTTAATTTTAATTGTTGTTCAAGCACAGTTTTCTGTCTTTTACTCCCATCCCAGCTTTGAGTTCTTTAGTTTTCCAGTTGGTTCAAATGTTCAGTGCTCCTCAGAACTTTAGAGGTTGTAGCCGACAGCTCTGGCTCTCAGCTCTTTCTCCATCTATTATGGGACGCTGAGTGACTCCAGATGAAGAAGGCAGAGTTCTAGTGGACGCTGAATTGGAAGAAGGAGCCTTCCTGCTCTGAGACCAGTGACACTTTTTGAAAAATGATTACCATTTGGAACTGAATATGCAATTCCGATGGCAGAAGGAGGCTTCATCTCTGGGACAACTGCAAATGCTTGCCTAATAAAGGGGGAACTCAGACAAGTTCAGAGACATCATTTCTATGGGCATGTCCCTGTCTCAAACTTGAAAAGAGAATTAAAATATAATTATTAGCTTGAAAATTAATTAATGCTGATAGCTCTTATTAGGAGTAACATGCTCTATATTCCCAAGATTAACAATACTGAGTAATTTTGGAAATGATTTATTTCCAAAATCTCTGTGGCATTTGACAGAGTTGATCACACTATATGATAATGAGAATTTTTTTCTCTTCTGATTTCTTTGATGTTATCTTGGCTCCTTGGCTGTCTGAATACTAATTTTGCGTTTATTCCTTTGCTATCTCCTTGTGCTGTGTCTCTCTCTTCTTCCCACAATACCACAAATTTCTTTTCTCATACGACCACCTTCCCATACACAGTTTGTTTTTATCTCATTCTCACCATTCAAGATGCAGCAGCTTTTTTATTGCTTCGTGCAGATGACTCCCAGTTTTACAGTTCTGCTCCCTGACTTTGTACAAAGCTCTAGTTACACATTTCCAACTGCCTGCTAGACATCATTATGGCGTGTTCTACAGTTTTCTTCAACGAAAAATTTCTCATACCATTTTTATCACCTTTCTTCATGAAACAACTCAATATTCCTAAATTCCCAATTTCTGCCAAATATAATGATTTTCTCCTTTTGACTTAGCTTGAAATATATGGAGTTTTGTTGGAGCCTTTCATCTCTTTTTAATCAGGTATCTCCTTCCTTTTTAATTCTGCCTATCAATGCTTTAGTTCACAGCTTACTACTCCTTTACCACTTGAGTTCAAGTGCTATTGTAAGATCTACTTGTGCATTTGATTTAACCTCACCAGGGAATTTAGAACTTGTATAGCAAGAATTGTGACTTTTTACTTTTTAAGCCTGAGCCTATACAATGTGGTGTCTTAAGCATAAGAGATACTCAATAAATATTTACCATGATGTTGTTTAATTATGACAATTATTTTATTCTTACACCATACAATAGGAATAATACAAAATAATAAAACAAAAACATTCTTCAAACTTGGTCATTAAAACAAAGCATCAGAACATACCAAGTATTGTTTCAGTGGTTTGATTTGGGAAAGAGCCTTGGCTAGCCAATTTAAGTTCAAGTTTACATTGGAGATTCTTTAAATTACTTGCCATCAGTGTGACAAATCCTGTCTCACAAGATTGACTTTAATAATTTAAATATTTCTTTGGATTTTATCCTTGAAACCTAAGTGTATGTGGGTAGAAAAGGATTATTCTGACTTGAGTTGATAAGATTAAGAAATAACTCAGCTGAGTAAGCTTTTGTGGCTATGATTCACTTAAAATGCAAAGTGTAGAGAGTTGTATAACTAATGCTAGAGACAGAGACTAATTTTAGGTAAAGGAGAGGGATTTAGACTACTAAATGGCACCTTGCTTACGCAGTCAGAAATAATTTCACTTTTTTTCCATAACAAAAATTGAAAATGGCATTAGCTTTAAACCAGGCAATAAAGCAAGTGCAATGATCAAGTATCTTTATTCTCCATCTAAATAAAAATCATATGACAAAACTGGGATGGAAAAAAATAGATGGATATGCCCCTGGGCATTAGAATTGCCAAGATATGAGCTTCTTAATATTCTGGTCAGCTTTTGCATCTGGCAGGAGCTTTCTGTCAGCCCTGCCTTCCAAGTATTGATCATCTGGAATCAGCGTTCCAGCACCTTCAGGTCCAGTGTTATCCAATTTCAGAGCCAACCCTAGACCAGGCTGGGTGACCATTCATAGCCCATAACCATCCACCAATGGGAATTACTGGAGCCCAGACTGTCTGCATCATCCTCCTAATCATTACCCTTCTCCAGTCTTCACTTTCTTCCTATCTAGCTTAGATTCCATGTATTAATAATTAAAAAAAAGATTTTTTTTCTGCCTCTGGGCTAAGTGGAGATCAAGAGTGAAATCAAGTTCAGTTAAAGGAAAATAGAATGTTATATTATTTCCACAAATAACCAGTTTAAATACCTCTCTAAATAGCAAAATTGGCTTGCTTTTCTGTCTGTCATCACATCTCTATGGCAAAACACCAACTCTGCATCAGCCCAAATATCTGTTTTCTCTAAGCATGTGAATGAGCAAATCAGCACTACTAGAGAAAATCATGAACTCAGCAGATTGCTTCTAACATAAATTCATTATTTTTTTACTTGGACCTTAAACACTGTCCAGGAAGCCCGCTTCTTTCATGGTCCAACTCTTCCGCTTGGTGCAGAAATGATTTCAAAACTTTTCTACTCTCTTTAAACTTCTGGATGTAACTTTGTTACATTTCTTCTTGGAGTATGTAGAAACTACTAGAGGCATTTTATCAATTTTTAAAAATTATATTTTATTGATTATGCTATTACAGTTGTCCTAATTTTTCCACCTTTGTCCCCCTCCACCCAGCACCCCCTACTCCCTCAGGTAATCCCCACACCATTATTTATGTCTATGGGTCATGCATGTAAGTTCTTTGACTACTCCATTTCCTATACCATGCTTTACATCCCCATGGCTATTCTGTGACTTCTTTCGCTTAATCCCTTCACCTCTTCATGAATTCCCCCACACCCTTTTCCCATCTAAAAATCAAAACACTGTGCATCCATGATTCTGTCTCTCTTCTTCTTGTTTGCTTAGTTTATTTTTTAGATTCAACTGTTGATAGATATGTATTTTTTTGTCATTTTATTTTTCATAGTTTTGATTTTCCTTATTTTGGTAAATAAGTCCCTTCAACATTTCATATAGTAATGTTTTGGTGAGGAACTCCTTTAGTTTTTTGCTTGTCCAGGAAGCCCTTCATCTGTTCTTTGATTCGAAATGATAGCTTTTCTGGGTAGAGCAATCTTGGCTGTAGGTCTCTGCTTTTCATGACTTTGAATATTTCTTGCCAATCCCTTCTAGCCTGCAAAGTTTCTTTAGAGAAATCAGCTGACAGTTTTATGGGAACTCCCCTGTAGGTAACTAACTTCTTTTCTCTTGCTGCTTTTAAGTTTTCCTCTTCATCTTTAACCTTTAGCATTTTAATTATGATATGTCTTGGAGTGGGCCTCTTTGCATCTATCTTCCTTGGGACTCTCTGTGCTTGCTTCCTGGACTAGCATGTCTATTTGCTTGATGAAATCAGGGAAGTTTTCTTTCATTATTTTTTCAAATGGATTTCCAATTTCTCGCTCTTTCTTTTCTTCTTCTGGCCCCCCTATGATGCAAATATTGGGCATCTTGAAGTTGTCACAGAGGCTGCTTATATTATCCTCAATTTTTGGATTCTTTTTTCTTCTTATTGTCTTGATGGGTTGTTTTTTGCTTCCTTATGTTCCATATCATTGATCTGATTCCTGGCTTTATCCACTCTCCTGTTTTTCCCTGTACATCTTTCTTTATTTTGATTAGTGTATACTTTGTTTCCAACTGGATCTTTTTTATGCTGCTGAGGTTCTCACTATGTTCCTTGAGCATTCTTATAACCAGTGTTTTTAACTCTGCATCTAATAGATTGCTTCTCTCCATTTTGTTTAGCTCTTTGTCTGGGGTTTTGATCTGTTTTTTCATTTGGGCCATGTTTCTTTGTCTCCTCATTTTGGCAGCATCCCTGTGTTTATTTCTATGTGTTAGGTAGGACTACTTTGACTCCATGTCTTGGTAGTGTGGCCTAATATAGTAGGTGACCTATGAGGTTGAGTGGCACAGCTTCCCCTATCATTCAAGCTGGGTACTCAAGGTGCATCCTTCATGTTGGCTGAGTACACTCTTCACTTGAAGCTGAGCTTTGGTTGCTGTTGGCAGATCAATTGGAGGAATTTACCCAGGCCAGTCAGCTGTATGGACTGGCTGTGACCACTGACAACCAAACTCCACCCTCTGTGGAGGATCAGCTATGCAGGGGCAGGGTGGTGGTGCTCTGATGTGGTCTGTAGCTGTCCACTGGGTGGGCTGGCCCTGGTGTTTCCCAGGTGGTGTAGGCCAAGGTCAAACCCCGCCTGTGTTTTGCCTGGGGCCATGCTGCCTGAGCTATAAAGCAATCTGAGATGGCTGCTACTCATGCTGGGCTTGGAGATTCCCAAGCAAAGTCAAACTGTGAATTTAGGTTGGCTGCTGCTATTGCTGGGCCTGAGGCTCACTGAGGCCAGTTGTTGCTTCTTTGATAAATTTTAGGAAGTTTGAAATCTGAGCCAAGACCATCCATTCATTTCAAAAAGCAGTGTGGGTGGGCCTATAATTTGGGTAGGGCAGGGTCTCTGGGGTTCTCCAAGGTAGTCAAACATGTTAGCCAGGTTGATGGAGTGTCAGATATGGCACCAGCTTACCGGTTCTGTGAGGGGAGGGTTTAAAAAGGGGACAATGGCATCTGTTCCCCTTGATGCCAGACACTTCAGTTTTTCCCTATATACCACTGGTGCCTTTAAGCTACTTCCCTGATGCTGGAGCTCAGAGAGAGTGAGTCTGAGTAGGTGAGTCCATGTGCATATTCTTTAAAAGGAACTGCATGGGGCTCCAGAAGTTTCTTTCACTGACTCAGTCCCCACTGATTTTTGCAGCCAGAAGCTGCAGGGACTTATTTTCCTGGCACTAGAACCCTGGGCTAGGGGGCTTGCTGTGGGGCTGGGACTCCTCACTCCTAAGATATCCCTCCTGAATTTTTAACCCACCACACGTAGGTAAGGGACCAGCCCAGGCCTCATCTGTGCCCTTCCTATGAATCTGGATAGATGTAGTTTCTTTAATTCTGTAGTTGTCAGACTTTCATTCAACTTAATTTCTGATGGTTCTGAATGATGGTTGTTTTACATTTTAGTTATAATTTTGATGTGGTATGTGAAGCAGCAAGCATGTCTGCCTACACTGCCATCTTGATCAGAAGTCCCTTGAATTTTCTCAATTTTTCATGATCAAATTTATCTGCATACATCCTCTCTTCTGTTCTTCTCCACAGAGGATGAATTGTTCTTCCTAGATAAGTCTAGTACTGTCTAGCTCTTGGCTTCTCATCATGTTTCTTTCAGCCATTTGTATTGGTCAAAGTCTAACAGAGAAACAAAGTGCACATACACACATGATATGGAGGCCGAGAAGTCCCTTGGTCTTCCATTTGCAATCTGGAAACCCATGGGAGCTGGCGGTATAATTCCAGTTCAAATCTGAAGGCCTGAGAACCAGAGTACTTGATGGTGTGTATCTCAGTACAAAGTAGGAGAAGACAGAAGTTTCAGTTCAACCAGGCAGGCAGGAAGGGAAAAAATCCTTCCTTTTCTTTGCTTTCTGTTTCATTCAGTCCCTTAAAGAATTGAATGAATCCCACCCATCTGGGGAGGGCAATTTACTTACTTCACTTATTCAAATGCTAATCTTATCTGGAAACACCTTCACAGAGTGAATGTATCCTCAAGCCATTTTCAGGAGTGTATAAGAGGTTTAAGCTCCTCTATTTATTTTTGGTTTTCTAAACCTTAATGAAGATATCAACATCTATCTTTGTGTCTCTCTTATATCTATCTATCATCTATCTATGTATCTATCCATCCATCCATCTATCTGTTTTTCATTATTTTTTTCCCCTCAATTCTGCCTGTGTAGTCCATTTCTGTTTGGAGACCCTTGTCCTTCTTCAGCTTTCAGAAGCATTTTTCTGTTTCTTTGATGTTTTTTCCCATTTTCTTTTCTGTTCTCTCTTCTATTATCCTATTAGATGGATCTGGGTGTTCAAGATTGATCTTATATAACACTTAA
Source organism: Trachops cirrhosus (assembly GCA_028533065.1). Lineage (NCBI taxonomy): Eukaryota > Metazoa > Chordata > Mammalia > Chiroptera > Phyllostomidae > Trachops > Trachops cirrhosus. The sequence goes on along the minus strand of CM052539.1, from coordinate 176,248,368 downwards.
ATTTTCTTTCTTATTAAATGTCTTTATCTTTTTTTACCTTTCATAGTCTTGGAAGTGAAGTCAAATTTTCATCAGGTCATCTGATATTCTTCCCACATCCATTTTATTCTCTGTTCCTCAAACAGCAGAAGTAGTAAAAAGTTAACGAATGAGTTAAGTAAATTGGCAATTTATTCTATGTGCATATTTGAAACCATGTACATGGAAAAATGCTCATAGGTTATATTATTAAAATTAAATGTTCATTGACTAAGTGTCCATGATATACTGGGCATTGTTATTGAAGGTGGAGACATGCTGGTGAACAGAACAGACAAGTTCCCTGTTTTCATAAACTTCAGTTCTCTGAACGGTGTGGAGGAAGAGGAAAAATAAACATGTAAACCAAACATGTACAGCATGTACACCATGCACATATAAACATGTACACCAAATGTACAAACATACATTCCAAAATATGAGCATGAAAAAAGGCTGAATAAGTTAACATGAAGGCACCATATCATGATCGTGCTATGCAGATCATTAAGATAACAGTGATGTTCTGGAGACTGGTTAGCCAGTCACTTTAGTTTGGGTTATCAGGTGCAGCCAGTTAGAACAGATGACACTGAAGTTAGAATCTGAACAGATGAAAAGAGAGTGTATCTGAGGCAGAAGGAATAGCAAAATCCTAAGACAAGAACAGGAAGAATGTTGTGGTCAGAGTGTGTGTGTGCAAGAAAAGCGGTATGGCTGAGATCAGAAACGCGGGCAAATCCCTAGGGCTGTGTACGCTGTGGAAGGAATTCGGGTTTTTCTCCCAACTGTAATGAGAACCCATTGGGGGATTGTAAGGAGGGTAAAGAGGCAATCTGATTTGTATTTTAAGATGATTGTTCCAATTGCCTTAGGAAGAATAGATTGCAGTGGGGCTGGAGTGGAAGCAGGGGCGTCAGTCAGAAGGCTTTTGTAGTCATCTGGGCGAGACATGGTGGTGGCTCTGATCAGGGCTAATGGTGGAGATGGAAATATGTGGGTCCACTGAAATTGTTGCCAATTTTTCAAATTGTTTCCCTCAAAAGACTTTACTAATTCACACCCCTCAATGGTATGTGGATACTAATACTAATACTAATAATAATGTGAAATTGCAAATTGCCTTAGAGATCCACACTTCAGTTTTATATATAGAAAAAACAAGGCCCACTGATCTTCCATGCATTAGTTCGGGTGATGAGCTCATTTCCTAGGAAGGAACCCAAGCATCTGCCACGTTCTGGTCATCTATCATACACCTCCATGTTTTCTCAGCATTTCTTGTCTCTATTCTGTATGTTCTTTTGTTTGACACTCTCTGCAGCACCCTCTCTGCATTATATATTCATGTGTATATATTCTTTTTCTTTCTTTTTAGGTTATCGACTTTGAGGGCAGGCAGAACCTGTCAACCTATGTTATAGTTTTCAACCAGACCGGTGCTTAAGAATCACCAGGGATCACAGGAGCAAATTGTTGAGAAAAGAAAGTGATCATTCATTATGGTAATGTTCTCTGACATAATTTAGTTGCTGAGAGTAGTGAATCCCAACATTCCTACCATTATTATTCAATATCCATACTCACATTTCAGACACTATTAGGGAAATAATCCAAAGAATCCCTTTTTAGCTGTATATAGTGGAAAAGATTTGCAATTTAGATTCAGAAACCTTGTATTCAAATTTTGGTTTTGCTTCTTTCTGATGGAGGGAACTTGGTCCTTTGTTTCTCAGCTGTAAACCAGGCTAATAACAGGTTCTTGTCTTACCTAGGTCACAAGATTTTGTGATATTTTGAATATTTTATGTGAAAGAACTTAAACTAAAAAGTACAAATAAGTGATACTATTTAATAAAACCTATAGTTGACTGAGCTCTTAGCTATGCTTCAGATACTATTGTAAAAGTTACACATGTATCAACTCATTACTCCTTATGACACTGTTATGAGGTCAAGGCTGTCACTATCCCCACTTTTCAGATGAGAAAATATAGGAGATATTATGCTTTTCACTGTGGATAATTCTCACTGTGGATAATACGTTTTAGTATTACCCATGTAGTTTAATGCTCATCCTTAGTACTACCGATGTGTAATGAGCATCTTTATTTTCCCCTCAGAAATTTGGGCAAAAAACTGCACATTAGACTTGGCAAAATGTGATAAATCACTTGTCTAATGTCACACATTCAGTAAATGACAGAACCAGGACTTCAACTCAGGCATTTGAGAGTAGTCCTTGCATTTAACCACCGTGTTCTATTATCACTCTGTGAAGTGCACACTCTTAAAGTATTTAGAGCACATATATTTATATAAATTATATGCTAGGCACTTGCTAAGTACCGAGGGTGCAAGAAGGAAAGGGCAGGGTCAGTCAAGGTGTTTTAAACATGTGTGCAGGTCATGAATTTTTTTTATTTGAACAAAGAGAAAAACCTCATGCTTGAACAATTGTAATGATCCTTTACATAATTAGCATGTGTGAATTCACAGATAATGAGTCAACACAATAATAATATGGATTAGTACACATTTTACTACATAAGTACCCTATTAGTAAATATTCTTTATTAGCTGAGCCATAATTTTTAAAGAAAAATAACTTTCTGCTTTCATATTCTAAAGAGATTAATTTTTTCAAAGAGATAATATTAATATTTGTGGATTTTCAAACACATTCAAGACTTCAATCATGTTTGAAGACCTCTGCTAAAAGGATATCACTTTCATTTTCAATTTAGTAGACAGCGTAAATTTTACTTAAAAATTCTGTAATAAACATGCAGGTGGGTTTACAACTATATATTTTTATAACTATAATACCATGGAAACTGGATTTCTGTGGCTTTATAGAATATCTCATCTTAGCTGTCTAATGGAAGTATGACTTTTAGAATATTTAAAAGAATTTTCTTCAGTTGCATGTCATACAAATTCAGTCTTTTCTTGCATGAATTTTCCTGAGACACAACAGACGATTATGCAAGGCCATTTATGCAAGTGAATTGCTCAGTGATATTATCAGCCAAAATTGTAGGTTGAGGTCAAGTGATGTCAAGTCATTATTTAAAGAAACAAAGACAAAGGGAAAAAGACAAATTGTAGAGGGGAAATTTAATACATTTTGGCAACATAAGTAGGAAGGTCAGTAAAGGACATGAAGCTAGAGTGATGTCATTATAACTGGCTTTAGTTCAAAAGTGGCAGGGTGGCAGTTAGCCAAAAAGGCACTTTGATGTTGTTTGTTTATATATTGCTATTTAGCTATCCATAACCAGAAGTGGAGATTACAGCAGATAATTTTATAGTGGATGACTGAATATTGTGGTTACTGCATTATTTTAAGCTTTGTTTTTAAAATGCAATGTCTATATATTGCTGAGAGCTTTCATTTTTAACATGCATTTCCTCCACAAATGCAGCTCTGCAGGACTCTCTACAATGTAAACAGGACCAACTGCTGCAGAAGTAATTATTTGATGAAGTGATCTGGATATAGATTTTGAGTTCAGACAAAGCATTTAGGAAAGATTCTCATGATCGGTTAAAATTATGAAATAATCAGATCTCTGCAGTCTTCTGTCCTGCTTCATGGGTGGTATTCATGCCAGGCCTGTAAAGAGGGAGAAAAGAGTCAGCCAGAGCAATGTTTTTCTTTTTTAGTTTCTCAGTGGCTTGCAGTATGCACTGTTCTCCCTAGGAGACCATGAGCACCTAAATATCTGTGACTCTATTGGCTAAATCACAAATATTTAGCAGCTGCTGGCTTCCTATTGATTAGAAGTTTTAGGGGACATTTTTGTTGCATGCTGATGTTATAAAGCAAATCATATACTTTACAAAGTGTTCCCCCTGATATTTCCAATACCTACCTGGCCACATACATAGTTATAATAGGATTGACTACATTACCTATTTTAGAATTTGCTCCCAAATTTAGGACCACTCCTGACTTCTACTTTAAGTCAGATTTTTAGATGGAGATTTGCATGCAGAAATTTTATTGATGAGCACTCTCAGGAATTGGTTTTGAAGGCATTGAAAGAAGTAGGATTAGACAGAGGGAGAGACTGGAACTATCTTGTCGTTGCAATAAAGAAGTTCTGGAGTTTATGCGAGTCTTTAGAATCGTCCCCAATTAAAGCGTGAGGACTGGCCCTGTTACCCCTTCTTACTCCCCTCCCTTAACCAGCCATTGGATGTGGATTGCCACTGGGGAAGGGCATAACCCAGGTTCTAGGAGAGAAACTCAGCTGTGACCCATCAGCAGCCTATACTCCCGGAAGCTGGGGTGCGAGTGTCAGGGCCCACAGGGTGCTTGTGGAATGCACTCCATTAGACCCAAGGCACAGAGTGGTCGGCTTCTTTGTAAAACATGAGAGTACACAGAACAACACTCTTAGCTCCTGTTCTCAGTTAGAAGGCGGGAAACTTCTGGAAGCAACACGTGGAAAGTTAAGTCCAAGACTTAGTGTCTTGCATTTCTTTGCCCAATGTGGATGTTAAGTGTAAAATTCTCTAACAATTACCAGAATTGTCTTATAATCACAGAGGAAGTTACGTTTCTACAAATTTGCACTTTGGTGACCTGAAGTTCATTTCCCATTACAGTACTTAAAGTCTGGCACAGTTCACGTTGAGCAGGTGGGCAGTCACTGATAAATTTCTATCAATAAGTGGTGAAAATGTCTCAGCGGAAACTAAGTATTCAAACAGATCTGCAAAATTTATGGTGGGAGCAACAGCCAGAAAAGAGAAGTCTTCCAGACCAGGTACCCCATTCAGTTGTATATAAATGACTTTGTCCATGAGACCACATTTCCAGAATATTTATTGAAATAGATACATTGCATCATTAGACTACATCCTTGCAAACACCTCACTGACAAACAGTTTCAATTCAATTCAAATTTTTTCAATTCAAAGAAAACTTAGATCATGGGCCAGTAAATTAAATATGAGACCAAACATTTTCGTTAATTGTGTAATTACTATTGCTATCTCATTTTGTGATATATTTAGGTTCAATATTCTGTCACAGACTTTAGTCATTTTATAACTTAAGCACAATTTCTTTTGGGCACTAAGCCACATCAATCATCAAGTTCTAAAATTTCTGATGAAGCTTTGCTGACAGTGAGAAATTGTAATGCTACAAGCAAGTAATTATTTTATATAAAATCTTGGTAGCAAAGTGTTCCATTTTTTTCATCAGTTTCTTCTGTCCTTTCTTCCTGCCTCATTTGTTGAATAAAAATAGCCAGTAGAGAATATGGACAAATGTGCAATTAACTGAAACCCAAATGGGCACTGTCCTTATTTGTAACTTTTTGATGAGAGGAAAATGAACACTAAAGAGTCATACATTTCAACCCAGATAGAGATATTTTTTCACAACATTCTGTTAATTTGCTATCTAGCTGTCCTATACGCTTTAATAGCTTTATGAATATATTTAATGTTAACATGCATAACACAGAAGAAATAACTTCAATATTAAGTTCCTAGGGTGTTTAGACACAGCATCTCCTTCACCCAGTATTAGGCAAGGTTTTAAGTCTTTGACAGCATGACAGACATATGGACTTAGGATCTTCTTCTTCCTCCTCTCTTCTTTCTCTTCCTCTTCCTTCCTCTTCTTCTTCCTCTACCTCCTCTTCCTCCTTCTTCTTGCCTTTAAGAGACATACCCTAACGGTCTCTTTTCTGTCTTTATCTTATCTTTTTTTCTCTGAAGAATTTGGTAGCATTGTTTTTTCTTTCTTTAAGTTATTTCCTCCTCTCCTAGTGTTTTTGCAATCCTGCTCTCTGGATTATTTCCATCCTGTTTATTCTTTGTTTCTTCAAGTAATTTTTCCCTCTCTATACTTTAAATATGGGTGTCATTGTGGTTCTGTCTTTGTCTATGTTACCCTCCACTTTGTCTTTGCTGCTTCATCCACTTCCACGACAGTGGCGTGACCTATACGCCAATGACTTCCAGAACTTTGCTTAGACATAGTGGGCCGTCCTTCACTATAAAGATGCCCTGTGGGCATGGACGTGGTTCAGTGTGAAGAGTCACACACTGTGAAGCAGAAATGTAATTTTAGCCATATGATATCACTTATAAGTGGAATGTAGAGAACAAAATAGGTGAGCAAACAAAACAGACACAGAAATGCAGAGAACAGACTGATGGTTGCTGGGGGAAGGGAGGGTTGGCGCGGTTGGGGGAAAAAGGCGAGGAGATTAAGAAGTACAGACAGTCATGGGGAGTAAAAGTACTGCACAGGGAATACAGTCAATAACGTTGTAATAACTATGCATGGTGCCAGGTGGGCACTTGAAATATCAGGGGATCACTTTGTAAAGTATGTGACTGTTTAACCACTATGCTGTACAACGGGAACTAATACAAGTGAATTAGAATGTACAATACAGGATGTCAACTGTAATTGAAAAATAAAAAATATAATTTTATGTTCTACAATATCTAATTTTTTCCAAAAGATGGCATAGTTATTTGAAAAACAATAATTTCAAAATTACTTCCCAGACTCTGAATCTATGGGTTAGGGTAAACACTTTAGGTGAATGACTGAGGTCTTCACTAATTGTTCCCTTATTAAATAAAATTTTAAATTTACTTTACATACATATATGTAGAATAGTGTTTTTCCACATTTCCATGATAAGAATCACTTGGAATGTTGGAGTTTACTTAATTCTGCTAATTAATACAATAGACCTGATATGGGTCAATGATTTAGAAATTTTTATTTTTGCAAATACCTTCAGGTGATTATCATGATTAAGAATATTTAGTAAACACTGATTTGAAACGTGCTTTTCAATTTCACCTGCAGATTTTAAGCCTTGAACTATTGACACTAGGTTGACCAACTGAAAAGTCTATCCAGTCCAGTTTTAGGAATGTAAAGTTTTTCTGACATTTGGTTTGGTACATTTTCCTCTCTGGAAGTATAACAAATACCTAATTGTTCCCTAGAAGGCACTGTTTCTTGTTTCCATTTCTGGCCTAGTTGTACTAGACAGTGTTTTCCTTGGAGGGTCCATCTACTTTGAGTTGAGGCATAGTAAGCCAAATAAATCATTAATAAAATTGGTTCCTTATTAAAGTATTGTTACATTAAAAACAGCTTGCTCTGTCTTGTTCCCTTCCTTCCTGAAAATCGTTAGAAGTTAGGGTGCTTTTCACCTGAAATCTCATATTGACGACTTTGGGTATGCCAGCCTGGATTTCATCCTTATATTCAATGGGCAACTCTCTTTGGTGCCCCAGAGATATCTCCTCCAAAGTCATTATTTTAGAAGTGTTGCGGATGATAGCGGGTATAGAAAAAATCATGGAGGATATCTCACACTTATGCCTGAGTTCGCCATTGACCTTGAATTAGAGCTTCAGGTTGGGAGGGTCAGAGATCTCTTCAGTGGTGAAGCTCTTAGCTGGAATCCACGGCTGCCGCTTCTCCCTGTACTCATCCTGCACGTCTGTCCAGGCACTGGCATAGCTGGTCATGTGGTCCACTGCAGCTCCTGCCTAGCACCATGCCATTTGCGCTCCTGGTTCCTGTCATGGTCGCAGGTGCATGTGAGGATGGGAAACCCTCTGGGTGCAGGTGGTGGATGGCTTCAGGAAGAGCACAGACTCATTGGGCATGCAGTCTCCATCCCCCCAGTATGTGTAGCTCCTGCTGGCGCCCACGATAGTCTTCCTCCACTCTCAAATCTGGGACAGCTGCCGGGGGACCACCAGAGGTCTTACTAATCGCTCCCAGAATCTTGTGGACCCTGGGTAACCAGTCATCTGATGTCTATGGACACCCGGAGAGGACCAACTACCTCGGAGCGCATTCCCCTCCATAGAGTCCGCTTTGTGCTCCACTCCGTGCCCAGGGCTTGTGACCTCTGCCTGCTGGAGGCTGTTGTCCAGTGTTGTCCGGCCTCAGGACAATAGCCTGGACTCTGGAGAAAGATGGAGGGTCTATATCTAATTTTGTTCTGAGGTTTTCTGAGGGTGGGTATCATCATCTCTTGACTTTTAAATGGTCTATTGCAAACATTAGTCTTATTTTTATCATTTCTCAGTCTCTCAAACTTTCCTACCACTACAAAGGATTCTCTTCTCCCCTCCTCCTTCCAGGAGGGCATTTGGTTGCAGAACAAAGCTTTTATATCCTATGGCATTGGGAGAGGCGTGACTGGGCCATGGACTCTTATTGATGTCCAGCCCACCTCACCTGCTCTTTGGCACCAGTTTTTGCCTTTTGCTGGGTAGACGGGCCTGCCTGCTCCATCAGTATTCTGTGCTGGTCTCCACTGAGGTGTGAATTGTCCCACTATGTTTTTGAGGTACATTCTCTTGAAGACTTTCTGTCTTCACCACTTCTGATTATGTGGTTGTCCTTGCCAACTGCTTAGCTTCTTCTTTAGTCCACCCTTTCTGCACCTGTACTCACCTTGTACAGCTGCCCTCAGCTCCCCTGCAGAGGCACCTCCCTCACTAATTGATATTTTACAGTACTCAAGCTGGATATTGTGCCATGCCCTGTTAGGTTTCTTTAACTAGCTGAAGATCCCCCAGGCTAGGCCCAAGGAAGAATCAGCTCCAAGATTTTTAGGTCTATCCTTTCCCTCCTCCCAATGTATTCAAGTGTTTCTATTACTCCTACTCCCCCTGCCCCATCCCAGGATCTTGATTCTAGGATACCACAGTGTCAGTGTGTCAACCAGGGTCTTGGTGGAACCAGAAATGGCACATTCAAATTGGACAATTTCAGAAGAGGTTAATAGAGGGGCTCTTGCCAAGGCATGGAGAAACTGCAAAGGGACAGTGTGGGCCTTGGGCTAGAAACAGCACAACAGCTGGGTAGCAGTTGGGGGCCTTCAGTGGAAGTAGACAGCTTGTAACAGTTCCACAAGGAAACAGATAGTAGGTGCCCCTTTTCTCCCTCTGGTCCTTTCTAGGTGTTCCTCACAGGCTGGATCCAACAAGAAGCAAGAGGGGGAGGAGCTTGTTAATGCAGCCCATCCACTGACGCAATCCAGTGTATCTAGGTACTCCATTACTCAGGGAGGAAACCTGGAAATTGTCCTCGATTTCTCCTCCTTTTACCTCTCTCGTTTTACCATAGCCAGTAATGATACTTAACAGTTAGTGAATTTTTACTGTGTGCCAGAATGGTGCTGAGTACTTTATATACATATATGAGTACAGCTTTTTTTCCCCACATTTTATTTTATTTATTTATTTTTAATTTTTTTATTGTTCACTTACAGTTGTTCCATTTTTTCCCCCAGTAATATCCCCTGCCCTACCCACCTCCCACCTCTCACATTCAATTCTCTCCCCAGTTGCCTTTGCCTATGGGTCCTTTATACACATTCTTTGATGACCCTTCCCCACCCCCCCTCCTGTTATCCCCATTCCCCGCTCCCCTCTGGTCACTGTCAGTCTGTTCTTTATTTTCACGTCTCTGGTTGTATTTGGCTTGCTTGTTTGTTTTGTTGTTTAGGTTCCACTTATAGGTGAGATCATATGCTATTTGTCTTTTACCACCTGGCTTGTTTCACTTAGCATATACGAGTACAATCTTATGTGGGGGACATTATTTAACTGAGGCTTATAGGAATTAATTCCCCATGGCCCTACAATGTGGAAGAAGACACAAACCCTGGAAGTCCAGTTTCAAAGCCTGCTTTATTAACCCCCACAGTGTCCTGCAATCAACCAAATTGCCAAGTCCAAGTGTCAACTCTGTCACTCTTTCTTTATTCCCATTCTGGCTTAAGCAAAGTCCTCCTAACACGTATACATATTCTTTTTTTTTGCATATTTTTTTCTGTCCCCAATCCATACTCCATATTGTTATTTGAGTTATGTTTCTAAAACTAGCAAGATGAAACGAAACAAAACAAAACAAATCATATTACTCCTTGCCTAAATCTTCTTGTTTGTTAGCTCTTGATAATAGGATAAAGGTTATATGCCTTCCCAAGGCGTGTGAAAGTAGCCATCATCTGGGACAAGTATTTATTCCTTCCCTGCCCCCCAACCATCTCTTTAAATATGCTCACCAATATCCTTTTCTTTAATGATTCAGAGTTTTCATAATTTCTTGAACATATTGGATTATTTTGTGTCTCCTTTATTCACTTATGTTTTTGCCAGAATGCTCAATCTACTACCACCATCTTTTATTGTTAGTTTTTCATTCCTTTTTTAAGACTCCAAATATTATCTCCTTGGTGATGCTTTTCCAGATTTCTTCCACCCACAGGAAAGTTAGTGGCTTTTTCCTCAGTGCCTCTATAGCATATTCTACATGTTTTTGTTGTAGGAACTATTACATCATTTCATAATTAAATTGGAATTGCATCAGATGGGCATTCATCTTACATGCATTCATCTATATCTATTGTCAATGAGAGGAAGGACTTAAAAAGTGGGACAAAGTGTAGACTTTAGTCTGTGGATACACTCAAGTATGAAACAGGTCATACACACCTACAGAAAGAGAGCTGTTGATTATATTGAAGATTTTCTCTTTTCCATCTTTGGCAAAGAAGAGAAATGTAGCGTTTATGCTGTTGGGCAGAGGGATGAGAATGGCTTCCTAAAAGTAGTGTAGGAATAAATATCGTATTGAAGACAATCCAGAAACATGAATTAGAAGAGTTATAGAAAGAGAGACAATTGTTTCCATAAGATGAAAATAATTGTAAGAAATAGAAAGAAAAAACAAATTGATATTTTCATGTGTGCTTAAGGATTTCAGCTTGTAAAACCTGCCATAATTTCTGAATATTATCTAAGAAAACAGATCTTTACATTATTAAAATACAAGGGTAGGCAAAAACAAATTTACTGTTGTGAGTACATGAAATGGTTTATTCTTGTATTACTATTTATTAATTATCATTATTTATTTGTATTAAACCTACTTTTGCCCACCCCTATATTTAGCACATTTATATACATATGTTATAGAATAAAGTTGTTTATATAAAATCATTTTTATATATTCTATTGTATTTTATAGAATATAAGTAATACTCTATTTTATAGAGAATTTAGAAATTTTTATGGATGACTTTGTAATACATAATTTTGGCCTATGCTATGACTTCAGAATTAATACATCTTGTGTATAAATTCATATAATCTCTACTTCTCTCTCTATTTTCTAATCCCCAAGACCCACTAAACCTACTTGGGAATAGCATATTCTTGCCAGGGAACTCATATAAGAATCTCAAAGTAGAGACTTTCTAAAATACCCTAAATACCATGATTTCTCAGAGTCTGATACATACCCTTAGAGTATAAGGGAATGTTCAGAGCAGTCACTGACTGTAAAGAGACCTGTTACGGATGTAACAGTTGTTTTACATGTAAACTGTGTGGTATAGCAAAGAAAAAGCCGAGGCTACTACATAGTATTTCATGACTGTGTGGGGACTGGAGCTTGTCCTTTGTCGCTTTCTCAGCAACAACCATGGTACCTAGCAGAGGGGAAATATTCTGTAGTATTTATTGATGTGTTTTTGGATCTATTTTTGTACTAGAGAGAGAAACCTGAAGTCAGGGTGTGTTTACACAGTGTAATAGTTAATTTTATGTGCCAACTTGACTGGCTAAGATATGCCCAAATAGCTAGTAAAATATTATTTTTGAGTGTCTGTGAGGGTGTTTCTGGAAGTTATTAGTATTTGAATCAGTAGACTGAGTAAAAATCCACCCTCACAATGTTGGGGACCTGGGACTTCCACCTTCTCTTGCCCTTGGATATCAGAATCACCCCTCCAACCCCCACCACACCCTGGCTACACTCCCTCAGGCCTTTTGTCTCAGCCTGAATTATGCCACATGCTTTCTTGGTTCCATAGCTTTGGCTTCCATACCTGCTATAGTCAAATTTGATAATAAATATCCTCATATATATATATCTGTATATATCTTACTAGTTCTGTTTTTCTCGAGAACTCTGACTAAACTCACAGTTTGCTTAGTTGAAATGTTTTCTAAATTGGGCTGAGGACTATTGGAACTCCTCACTCCTTGGCAGTGATTATCTGTGCTTAAAGAACCCGACTGCTTATTTTTTTTATTTTTTCCTTTCTCTATCTTATTTCTTTTTTTTCTAATTTTATTTTAATCATTGTTCAAGTACAGTTTTCTGTCCTTTATTCCCATCCCAACCCACCCACTCTTCCCTCCCCACCTCCCTCCCATTTCCAAGCGCCCTAGTTTTTTGTCCATGTGTCCTTTATATTTGTTCCTGTAAACCCTTCTTATTCTTCCCTGAAATTCCCCTGACCAATTGCTTATTTAACCAAAGAAGAAGAGTCCTCAGAATGTTGCCTAAAACTTGCCTATTTTCTATTCCCTCTTTAGCAGAATCTGTCTATTTACAACTCTTTTGTTTTTTAAAAAAATCTCTTTTTTTTTCCTTTAAAAGTTTTTTCTCTCCTTGACCTGCTTGGTGTGGGTCAATGGATTGGGTGCTGGCCTGTGAACCAACAGGTCACCAGTTCGATTCCCAGTCAAGGCACATGCCTGGGTTGTGGTCCAAGTACCCAATAGGAGGCATGCAAGAGGCAACCACAGACTGATGTTCTCCTCCCTCTCTTTCTTCTTCCCTTCCCCTCTCTCTAAAAATAAAGAAATACAATCTTAAAAAAGTTGTTTTTCCTTTCCTCTTGTTTCTGAGCACTGGCTGGCTGACTGAAATAAATGGTGACATTGCTTCTGCTCATTCTGTTCCATCTTTAGAAACTGCCACATGATGTGGTTCTCTAGTCTTTCTTGGGGACAATCTCCATGGATCAGGCTTTCTCTTCTAACCTCTAATGACCTTGGTAGCCATCCAGGAACCCTCTCCATATTTTCCACGACAGCCTCTGGTTCTGGTCCAGGTGGGGATTCAGGATGTGGGATGATTGTATACTCTAATGGCTGCTATGTTAGCTATGGTATTATAGAACTTGCTTTAAAGTCTATCATGTTATATCATTTTGAATTGATTTTTTTCATTTTTTTCTCACATGTACAAATCTTTTATTTCTATTAAAATGCATCTTATTTCAATCTATACAAACAACTTATTTTGTCCTTATTTTGTCCTTACATAATGGATATCATCCCTCACATACTATGTAGTTCAGGAGCAGCAAACACAATTACTGGAGGGTCAGTCAGGTAACAAGTGTGTGAAGCTGCCAGCTATGAGAACACAGGGTGATGTCAGGACTCTACACAGAGGACTACGTGCTGCACCTAACGATACTAAAACTTAACTTAACAAAACGTTTCTCTGGCAAAAATCAATTTTAAAATGGTCTGAAAGTCTATGATTGGTCTATGATTCAGCCCCTGATTTAAGTGAATGACAAAAACATATAACATGGGGAGCTCCATTGATACTTTTGCTCATTTATTTATTTAACGAGTACTTACTGGATGATGCAGAGGTCCAGGTGTTTATTTAAGATGCTGTACCTGTAAATACTAATGCTAATGCTAATACTAATACTAATAATGCTAATAGTAACACTAATACTGATACAAAGAATTTGTCTCTCTGTCTCAGGTTCTTTGGATCTAGTCAAACAGGCAGAAAAAGAAATGCTTAATAATAGAACTGTGTGATCAATACATTGAAGTGGTGGGTTCCAGAGAGCCCGGCAACTTAGAAGAGGAGGTGGTGACACCCGAGAACTCAGTGCTCAACAAGAAAGCTACCCTTCTGTCAGCGAATGTCAATGAATACATCTGTGGCCTTTGGAATGTGGGAAAGAGAAGTTCGGGAAATATGAACAGGAAACAGTTTTTGAAAACACATCAAATGGTCATTTTTTTTCAAGAGATTTATGTTTAGAAACATTTGTTATATTCATTAAGGTTGTTAAAATTTCAGAAAGCTTGTCTCATGATGCTGGGGATAGCTTATTATAATTTACATTATTCCAAGGATTTTTTTTGGAAAAAAGAATTGTTCTTTTATAACTATATAATTTACGTTAAATACTCATCTTTCTGGAATACCAGGAAATGCTCCCTGGTGGTCTAAGGGCAGAAAAGTGAAGTAATGTAGCTTGTGTACCTTTTTGTAGTTACATAAAGCACACATACACACAAAATCTTCTCTTCATTTTCCCTTTTTGTTCTTAGAACTATTAACATTCTGTGAAAAGTGTTCTGTGGAACAAATATTTATAAGGTTCTGATCTGCCCTATAACAATACAATGATTGAAAAAGAAAAGTTATTGTCAACCAGAGATATTTGGGCTATCCTGGTCCAAACAGTAATTTTAATTCTTTCTTCTTTTTCTGCTATTAACAAAAACTTACTGAGAATTTTACCAGTTTATCCTACCACTGAATTAACTTTTTAAAAATTTTATTTAAATTTTTTATTTTCCAAACTTTTTTAGAATAAATATTACTTTTTTAAAAAAGATTTTATTTATCTATTTTTAGAGAGAGGGGAAGGGAGGGAGAAATAGAGGGAGAGAAATATCAATGTGTGGTTGCCTCTCACGCATGGTCCCCACTGGGGACCTGGTCGGCAACCCAGGCACGTGCCCTGACTGGGAATTGAACCGGCAAACCTTGGTCTGCAGCCCGCACTCAATCCACTGAACTACACCAGCCAGAGCATGGCTGGTCTCATAATCAAATTGACATAAGACAGATTAACAAGAGAAAAACAAATTTAATTTTGTATGTAGGCCCAATGTGTATGGGACCTAGGAAATGACCAAAGCAGGCTGTTTATATATGCTTATAGAAAAAGAAACATTTTTTTTTTTGCTGAAGGTTTGATAAAACAAAGGATTTCAGCTTGGACTAGATAATTAATGAAGAAGTAGCAAAGTTTGTTTCTACAGCTTCCTCTGCCTGGAGTTCCCTATCTCCAGTGAAAAAGATGCCCCCATCTTCCTAGCATAGGGAGGAGACCTTCACGTGAGAGGTTTATTTCCTGCCTCCAAGGGAATACAGGAAGGTGAAAATGTTCTGCTGCACTGGGTGTTTCTCAAGGAAGTTTAATTCAAAATAATGAATATGGCAAAGTGGAATATTTTGGGGTGGACTTTCCTGAATTCCATCAGTAGTATTTAGTATAATTGACCCTTGAGCAATGTGGGGGTTATTGACATTGAACCTCTTGTGCAGTTGAAAGACTGCTTGTAATTTTTGACTCCCTCAAAACTTAGTTGTGCCATTGTATCCACAGGGGATTGGTTCCAGGACTGCTGCAGATACCAAAATCCATGGATGCTCAAATTCCCTATATAAAAATCACATAGATCAATGTATATGGTCAAACCTTCTGCATCAGCAAACTCCCAGGTGTGGATGGAAAACAGTACAGGCATTTAAAAAATCAACGTCTAAGTGGACCCACACAGTTAAAACCATATTGTTCAAGGGTCCGAAGTATATGGTAAACTCTTAATATATAACATTTTCTCTAGATTTTTTCAAAGTGAAAAATAAATCTATTAATTTTGCTATACTTCATCCCTGTATTATGCCTCTATGTTCCAAAATGGAACATAGCTTTTGACAGCTAACCATCTGGATTATGCGTCCTAGGACAATTCTTTTTTTCTTCTTTCCTCCTTCTCCTTCTCTCTCTTCTATCCTTCTTTTATTTCTTCATATCCTTTGCTTTGGCAGAAATACTACCTGAAACCCATTTTTATTTGATATTTCTGCCCTGAGAAACTCTTTATGTGTTTTTCCTCCAGTTTTCTTCTTGTAATTGATTTCTAGTTTCATACCTTTGTGGTTGGACAAGATATTTGATATGATTTAAATCTTCCCAAATTTATTGAGACTTGTGGCCTAGCATGTGATCAATCCTGGAGAATGTTCCATGTGCACTTGAAAAAGAATGTATTCTGTAGCTTTTGGATGAAATGTTCTGGAAATATCTATTAAGTCCATCTGGTCTCATGTGTCATTTAAGGCCAACGTTTCCTTATTGATTTTCTGTCTGGATGACCTATCCATTGATGTAAGTGTGGTTTAAAGTCCCCTACTATTATTGTATGACTATCAATTTCTCCCTCTATGTCTGTTAATATTTGCTTAATATATTTAGGTGTTCCTATGATGGGTGTGTAAATGTTTATGACTGTTTTATTCTCTTCTTGGATAGACACTTTTGTCATTATGTAATGCTCTCTTTGTCCCTTTTTACAGTCTTTGTTTTAAAGACTGTTATGTCTGACATGTGTACTGTTACCTTAGCTTTTTTGGTTTCTATTTACATGAAACACCTTTTATATCCCTTCACTTTTAGTCTCTGTTTGTCTTTTGATCAGCTACTGTATGTCTTTTGATTGAAGCATTTAGTCTATTTACATTTAAGATTTTATTTATTTATTTTTTAGAGAGAGGCAAAGGGAGGGAGATAGAGAAGGAGAGAAACATCAATTGGTTGCCCCTCTTGGCTCACAACCCAGGCATGTGCCCCAACAGGGAATCCAACCAGCGACCTTTACATTTTCAGGCTGTCACTCAGTCCATGGAACCACACCAGCTAGGGCTACTTACATTAAGTAATTTTTGGTAGGTATGTACTTATAGCAGTTTTATTTTTTTGGTGTTCTTTTCTGTACGTTTCTTCTTCTCTTGGGGTTTGCTGGTTTTCTTTAAGGTTATGTTTGGGTTTCTACCCTTTTATTTTTTGTAGACTTTTGGTTTGTGGTTACCATGAAGTTTATACATATCAAAATATATATAGCAGTCTACCTTAAGCTGACAGCCATATAAATTCAAACATATTCTAAAAATGCTATATTTTTAATCCCCTCTCAAACACTTTATGTTTTTGATATCATATTGTAGATTTTTTGATTTGTGTTTCCTCTAACTACCTATTGTATTTATACTTGATTTTGCTACTTTTGTCTTTTAATCTTCATACTAGACTTCAAGTGGCTAATCCATTGCTTTTACTATATATTTGCTTTTATGTATGATTTTTTTCTTTCTTATATATATGCACACGTGGAATTTTTCCTTCTGTTTAAAGAATGCACTTTAACATTTCTTGTGATATTGGCTTTTTTGGTGATGAACTGTTTTAATTTTTATTTGTCTGGAATTTTTTTTTCTGTCTCTCAATTCTGTACAGTAACCTTTTCAGGTAGAGTGTTCTATGATGTAGGTTTTTCATTTTAACATTTTTAATGTATCCTTTTACTTCCTTCTAATCTGCACAGTTTCTGCTGACAAATCACCTGACAGCCTAATGGGGTTCCCCTTGTATCTGATCAGTTGTTTTCCTTTTGTTGCCTTCAAGATTCTCTCTTTATGTTTTGCCATTTTAATTACAATATGTCTTAATGTGGGTCACTTTGTGCTTACTTTGTTTGAGACTCTCTGTGCTTCTTGGACATGGACGTACTTATTTTCTCAGGTTAGGGAAGTCTTCAGCCACTATGCTTTTAAATAATTATTCTGCCCCTTTCTCTCTTCTCCTTTAATCTGTATCATACAATGTTAGTGTGCTTGATGTTGTTCAGGAGGGTACTTAAACTATCTTTGTTTTAATTTTTTTCTTTTTGCTGTTCTGATTGCATTATTCTCTCTTCCATGTCACTAATACATTCTTCTGTTATCTAATCTGCTATTGATTTTTTCAGTTAAATAAAATTCAGTTATTTTATTCTTCAGCTCTGATTTTTTTAATTGCAATTTCTAACTCTTGAAATTCTTACCAAGTTTCTCTGTTCTCTCAAGTTTGATGAGCAACCTTATGATCATTACCTTATGAACATTCTTTATCAGGCAAATTACTTATCTCCATTTTATTAGGGTTTTTTAATTATCTTTTTCTTGTTCTTTCCTTTAGGAAGTATTTCTTTGTCTTCTCCTTTTGTTTTACTTTATGTGTTTGTTTCTATGAATTAGATAAAACAGATATCTCTTCCAGTCTGGAATGAGTGGCCTTGTGTAGGAGTCACCTCTGTGCAGACTGTATGTGCTACATGATTGTGACAGGTTAGCTGGAACTGAAGTGCACACATGTGGCACCTGGGATGACATGGTGATCCAGCTCTCCCAGGGCATGTAGCTCTGGAGGAACTGTGGGGAGCCAGCCAGCTGGGGCTGTGGTGGGTGCTTACCAAGGTGGCCTGGGGCTTTCTGTGGAGGTCTTGTAAGGGTGCTAGAACATTTAAACCAAGGTCCAACCTGCATTGTCTATGTGAAAGGGAACATAAACAATGGTACTCACCAGCACCTTTGATCCTGGAAAGTTCCTGTAGATCCTGGAAAATTCTCATAATTCCCCACCCATTTGGCAGGTGCCTTGGGGTTAATAAATGTATTTTTGCTTTTCATATATGCATATACTTTTAAAATCACTGTTTTATTGCTCTGCCTCAGAGCAGCTGAGTCTTATTGCTTCTTACTGCAGGTTGAACATTGGGTGGAGTTCCCATGGTTACTGCATCTCCATCTCTCCTACCTTTCTGTACGTGATACCCTTTTTTGTTTTTTGTACAGAAGCTGTTCAGTCAGCCCTCAGTTGTTCTTCAGGAGGAATGGCTCTGTATGTAGGTGTGTGTTCTGTGGAGGGGATGAGTTCAAGGTCTTCCTAAGCTGCCATTTTGGATCTGAGCTCTCTCACATTGAGAAATTATTTATGTGAAAATAATCTATTTCTGAGCTATATTCTTATTACCCCTTACATTCTAGAAAAATCATTCTCAAAGCCTTGGGAAACCCTATTTCCCAGGAATATACTCATTGGTTTCTCTCTTTTATTCTGTATGTGCTTTCATCTCATGACCTGAAAAATAAATTTATTACTGTAAGCATTTTACTATGATGTTATAATTTAGGAGGCACATGATGGTTAGTTTTGTGTGTCAACTTGGCTAGGCTGTAGTACCCAGTTTTTTAGTCAAACACTACCTAGATGTTGTTATCAAAGTATTTTATAGATGTTAATATCTATAATAAGTTGACTTTATGTAAAGGAAATTATTCTTAATAATGTGCATGGTATCTCATCTAATCAGTTGAAAGTCCTTAAGAGCAAAACTGTAGTTCTCTGGGGAAGATATTCTGCTATGTGCTATAGCCTAAGCTCCTGCTGGGAGTTGCCAGCCTATTGGTATGTCCTACATACACCAGACCCCAGATTTTCCCAGCAAGTAGCCACTTCTGTGACATAAATTGCTTAGTGCGTGTGTGCATGTCTGTACCAAATCTTGTTCTGATTTTCTGCTAAAAACTTGTGTAATACAGATTTAGGTACTGAGAGTAGAGTCTGCTGTAACAAATATCTAAAAATGTGGAAGTGGCTTTGGAATTAAATACTGGATAGAGGTTGGGGGAATTTTGAGGTGCATGATAGAAAAAGCCTGGATTTCCTTGAAGAGACTGTTGATAGAAATATGAATATTAAAGATACTTCTCGTGAGGTCCCAGAAAGAAATGAGGAATGTGTTGATGGAAACTGGGAGTAAAGCGACCCTTGTTATTAAATGGCAGAAAATTTGGCTGAATTATGACCTACTGTTGGGTGGGAATAGAATTTATAATAATCTACAACTTGGATATTTAACTGAGATTTCTGAGCAAAGTTCTGAAAGTATAGTTTACAGTTCAGTTCAGGAGGAAAGAGATAAATTGAAGAAGGTACATCTTAAGCTAAATGCAACAAGCATTGGTTTATCCATGTTGAAAAGGATGCTGAAGTTAGGAAATTCACTGTTAGAACAGCTTGTTCTGGAGACAGGGCCAATAGTGTGGCCAGACAACTTTTTGCTAGATATATTAGGTCTGTGACTCACATAGGCAATTAACCATTTTAGCAGAAGGAACAGAGATAGAATTATACAGGAAGGTTCTGTTGAAAACCTCCCTGCCTGGTGTGGCTCACAGGATTGAATGCTGGCTAGTCATTCTTTCTTTCTCTTAAAGAGTGGTAATGTTTGTGTGTAAGTAACTGTATCAGGCAGTTTCTTGTTTGCAGAACTCTGGGAATTGAACATCTTTAATTTTGTCCAATTTCCATCCTTTTCAGTACGAGCTGGTAGCATTTCTGCTGGGATAAAATTCTAAAAACATTGTCAGTTTCCTATGTAACTCATAGGCATCTACACAATAGGCAGGAAGGTTTTCTTTTTTTTAATTTTCTTTTTAAAATTTTATTATTTATTTAATTTTAGAGAGAGAAAGGAGGGAGAAAGAGAAGGAGAGAAACATCAATGTATGGTTGACTCTCGTGCGCCCCCACGTAGGGACCTGGCCTTCAACCCAGGCATGTGTCTTGACTAGGAATTGAACCAGTGACCTTTTGGTTCACAGGCTGGCGCTAAATCCACTGAACCACACCAGTCAGGAGTAATTTCTGACTTCTCCAAAATTGTGAGAAAATAAATTTCTGTTGTTTTAAAGCCCGTTTGTGGTATTTATTACACAAACCTAGAAAGTTAATACAGTATATATTCTAAAAAGGTAAAATACTTATATTTTTCTTCAAAAGTATATAGTATTTATTTATTTATTTATTTATTTATGATGCAGTAAGATGATTTATTTGTGTGGAAGTCTGCCCTAG
Source organism: Trachops cirrhosus (assembly GCA_028533065.1). Classification (NCBI taxonomy): domain Eukaryota; kingdom Metazoa; phylum Chordata; class Mammalia; order Chiroptera; family Phyllostomidae; genus Trachops; species Trachops cirrhosus. Next base: position 176,227,750 of record CM052539.1, on the reverse strand, counting down.
GGTTTCCAATTTCCAATCTCCTTCTGCCCTGCCATGGAAAAAGTCCAACCATGTCTTCAGCAAGGTAAAAATAAAGGCTAAGGTCCAGAATCTCTACTTCATCTTAAAGCTCAGTCCTTTTGAGCCCACACCATCTCCTGTGGACCCCAGTAGCTGCTATACCTTCATGGTCACCTACTCCTGGGAGAAAGAGAACATGTGATCTAATGGGGCAAGTGTGTTAACAGGTGGGTGAGGCAGGAGGGCTGGAGAGAGAGAGAAAAGGAGGGAGAAAGAGCATGTTTCTTTGTTCTCCTGGGGTTATATTAGCTTGGGTTTGGACTGGACTGAGTACTTTGTCAAAATGAGCAATGAACCTTCTAAGCTTTTGTGTGATTTTGATAGGTTTACCTCCTCCCCCTTTCCCCCCAGTTAGACTGACAGGCCTGTGTGGTCCAGCACTTCCATTTGTGCTTTGCAAAATACCTCTTCTTTGCATGAACAATCTACCTTCCTTTTCCTCCTCTCTTCTTTTAGATGATAGGAAGACTGGCTGGACCTGGGAGTAAGCAGGACTATGCCTCACTGATAGCAAGAAGAAGTTACAGAAGATGATACCTTCATCTGCTGACACTTGTAAGGTTATAAGGCTCAAGGTCTTCAGGGAGGAATGTTACCATAGGTGGTTAACTAGTTATTAATAAAGGAAGGAGAGCAATGGAAATTAGACATTGACCTTAATAAACTGGGAAGCATTAACTTGCTTGCTTCACCAGGAAACTGCAGCTTCACACTTCAGGGGATTATAGCATTGCTCCATCAAAGGATTACACTATCACATTTTTGAGTTGACATTTCAAATAGGTTGAGCATGGAGTTAAAATATTGTTTTATTTTACCAGGACTACTATACGTTCCATGTTTATAATATCTTATAAGGCATATAAGATATTAAAGAGTTGTGAATGGGTAGATAATCAGAACAAAGTCAAAACAAAGTCAAATGCCTTGATGATCCTTTTCTTTGTTTATGAATCTCCAGTTCCGTCTCAAGTAGAGTTACTCCATGCTTTAGACACGTCTTTTTCTAAAATGGCTATTGTCATTTGAACTAAAAAAATAATTCCATTGTGATTAATTTCTCCTATAATACACACAAATTATGCAGTAATGCCCTGTAATGTTTACTATTACTACTAAGTTTTCCAAGAGTTTCTGAAGGATTGCTTTTGCCAGAAGGTATTTACTTGCAAATATTTTGGGACAATATATGTCACAAAAATTTGCAGCTGACAGCATCCTCAGAGGAGATGCAATCTAGTGATGCCCAACATTTTCTCCACTGGAACAAAGGTCTAGAATGATTGTATTTATACTAACAATACTCCCATTAGCATACTCTGATTTGAGAAATGCCGAAGAGTTTTTCAGGAAAGAGAAATAGAACTACAGACGTAAAACAACTAGCTTTACCTTTTTCCTTTTAAAGACATATCAACAGATAAGGCACTAAGACATTTTCAATGAAGAAAAGTATAATTTGGGAATTATAATAATTTATGAGCATCAAACTATTAAGGGTACATAAAGCTTATTATTACTTGAAATAAAATAGCCTGTGTTTTATGAGCAATTGCGTCTTTCTTTCCTGAAATTCTACTTCATTTACTTCATCTTAAAAGCAAATGGAAGTGCCAGTGACTGATTTTGATGTTATATGGGGATGGTTCTAGGTATTTTTGCTGTTAGCATTTTTTGCCAATAAAGATCTTTGCTGCAAGGAATTTCTTCACAAAACTAATTGGCTGCTAAAGCAATACTGTCATTAAAGATAAAATAATGAAAAACAAAAGACCACATTAAAAAGGATCCGATAAAACATGAAAAATTAACAATATTAAAACAACTTTATTGAGAAAAATTAAAACACATTATCTTTGAAGCCTTTTGTTCATAGTGTTATCTATTTTTTTGCTTGTTTATGTGTCTCCTTGGCAGTTTCTTCCATTGTTAAGAGAAGTATCAGATTCCAGCTAAAGAATTTTATAGTTAATGCTCTTAAAGACTGTTATGAATTAGAAGCCGCCTTTTTATATTTGTCATAGCTTGGAAGATTTTTGATTTTGACTGGTGGGAAGGGTGACTGTGCTCACCAAAGGATTTGCAAACTGATATGTTGTTATTTTCTAGTACAGTTTGCAATCTGGCTTTACACATAGCTTTGCAATCTGGCTTTATACATGGTTGTTCTCTTCCACTATTTTAAGACCACCATGTCCACTCACTAGTGTGTAGACCATTGTGAGGGATAAAATTTATATAATATAAAAATGGGAGAATTGTGAGAATTTCATCAATGCAAACATGAAAGCAAACTGACAGCTAGCTTAAATACACCAAATCTGCCAGTTATTTTGTCTTTTATGGTGAAATTGCCTTATGGAGATGTTTGAGGCAAAGATATTTACTGAAAAGATGCTTACTGAGAAAATACTGGACACGAGTGAGGATAACTTTGGAACAACTATACTTTTTGAAAGAAAATTATCTGTGAATCTTGGTAATTTAACTAGTATAATTACTCAACCATATGCATTGTTTGGTGTATATAGACAGTCCATAATAACCATGATTATAACTCATTGATAAAAGATTTCTTTCTTCTGCCATATTACTTTGTAAATAGTCATTAACTAATTTATTTTGTAAGATGAATGACAAGCTATGAAATTTCTAGTACAAATTTGTGTTCAATTACATTGCTTTTACATAAAAAGTGTTATGGTCAAAGATGTCAGAATAATTTTTACTTTGCTAATTTCATTTATAAATCTTCCTTTGTGTTATTAGCATCCATTTTTAAAACCAAATAGGACTGTATCACATTCTATAAAAGATTAATTTTTTTATCTGGGAATCTGAATTTGTATAGCTGCTTTGACTCTCTGAATCAACCATTTCCCCCTTCATGAATGTGTTATAACCTTGACCAATGTATCTATTCACCCGTCTATCTCTTCTATAAATATATCTAGAAATAACAGTTGATTTGTTGAAATAATCCAATTTTTACTCTTTACAATTCACTTTAGAAAGTTTAGTGAATTTGAAATCTACAGAGGCTTTAGTAAACCCCCATATAAAATAGAGGAGAAGTTACATTCTAATAGAAAATTCAGATTTTCCTTAGGAATTAGGTTGATACTGCTGGGCAAACTTTTAAGCTGAAACTCTGAGTCCAGCTGCCATTGTCCATGTAAATTACAGATAAAAGTATTTTTAATCCAAAACTAAATAGTATTTATATTCTTTTTTCTTCAGAATAAAGCTATAAGTAATTAAATTGAACAGTCTTATAAGAAGGAAGAAATAGGTGGCTAACTACTGATATTTTTCTATATGGCACATTGCAGCTGCCCAAATCCTTTGTGAATTTGTCTAATTAGAAGGAAGAAAGAAAAGTAGGAGGGAAAGAATGAAGGGAAAGTGAGCGAATGTGCTGTAGTAAAACTATACAGAGTGACTTGACAGACCGCAGTAGTGTCAAGGAAACCGGATTAGGAGAGGGAGAAGCTGAACTGGGATGCAGTTGCAACAGAGATCTCAGTTCTCCTTTGGGGAGATCTGGAATGATGGTCCTTTAGAGAATTTCTAATTGAGTCGAAGTGGCTGCATTTTTATACCACTGCATCATTCATTGGCTGTAGGCTGCCCCTAGGGAAGGGGCATGATGCAGGGCTAAGTGGCTTCCTTTGGGCCAGGCAGTTCCTACAGAGGGACTCATTTGCAAACTGTCAGCAATCAACACTCCCAGGAGCCAGGGGAATAAGTAGCTGTAAGAGTCAGATCTGGGAGGCACACAGCATTATCTAACAGAATGGAAGACTCTTGACGTAAGTGAGCCGTGCCTTTTAAAAGAATCTTTAATATAAACATCCTGTTGGAGATAATTTAGTTATTTCCCTGGCTGCCTCTACAGTGAAGGCCCTGCCTAAATTGCTGTTGAGTCTATTGGCTGGGAACCTGCCTATATCTTTTGGGTCTCTTCCCCAGGCCAGTCCTTCTCACCTATCCTTATAGGATACTGGCTGGTCCTGCTTAACGTAGAACAATATCTGGCAATGACCGCAGTTTGCCTGGCTTCTAGTCATTGTCAGTGTCTGTCTCTGTACTCCTGGGTTCCTTGCTACTGGGTCCCACATATGTGAATGGATACTTTGGTAGGGTATGAAAGGAGTATGATACTCTAAGACCTGCAGTGCCCTGGTAGGCCTCTGAATGCCTGCTTCACTGTCAGCTGGTCATCCATCAGCCCTGGCTCTGCTACAGTGGGCTACTCCCCCAGTCTGAAGCAGTATTCAGAATCATTCGGACTTAGTCCTAGACTTACTCCTCAATATTAAAATAATGGGAATATCCTGTATAGTGTTTATGCTATTCACCTGGAGTTTCAAGTTGCAAGATAGGTTTGAGCAGTGGAAAATTTGCATCATGTGTAAGACTGGATGAAGTTTTGTGAGTTTTTAGCAGTTAAAATCTCATGCAGCTTTAGCCAAACTGAACTTAATAGTTCTTGAGGCATTTATTTCTAATCCCATACTATGTATTAATTTTGCATACATTGAGAGTATGCAGCTGTATTGAAAATGAATATTTTGTTGGATTTATCATACCATTTTGAGCCAAAACCAGAGAACCACTTTAGTTCATTAAATCACTCTGCTTGTTACTGTCTTATTATCTGCTCAGTTATTTCATTCACAAAAAAAGACGAAGGAGATGTGATGGTTGATTCTCTTCTTTATTTTATTCCAAGATGGGTTGTTTATACATGTTATTGAAAAAAAATCTGAATTATGGCACTGACTCTTTCTTTGACATTCTGTGGACTGCTTAAAATCAAATATCCAAACCCACTAGCAGTTAGGCTTAGTGGATTTTTGTCAGTTTAATTTTCTATTTAGTTCTTTTATATAAAAAAGCCACACTTAAGAGTATCATCATTCACATGTTGTTATCTAGAAGTCTTTTGTTTCCATTTTCTAATTTAATAGGTTGTTAAGAACCGTGAAGATTCTAAGATCTTACCCTGCTTATGAGGTGAGAAGTTAGCTGGTCACAGTTATGTGGATGCTGTAAGAAGATACAAGACTTGAGTCAGAGACAAAGTTTATTACTCACAGAAATAGCAGCAGCCAGAGGATCATCAATGTCCCTTATCAGAATCACTTCTGTGAGGCTAGGTCAAACTGGTTAGGTGGCAAGGGTGACTCTTTTCTGAACTCACAGGAAAGAGTTTTAATGGCTATTATTGAGCACTGAAATATGTTGATTAAGGACAGCAAAGTTTATTATTCTCTAGTGAGGAAGATCACTTTCTTGTCTGAATCTTAGTAGTATCTCAGGGAAGGAAAGATCAAGGACAGATATTTATAAGAATTTGAGGTTTGGTTCTAGAGGGGTCTTTCAATGATAGGAGACTCATTGGGATTGAATGAGCCTCATGATATAATAGTTTAGGATTAGCGAACATAACAAGGTGAGGGTTTTGAATTAAGTTTTGATAATTAATCAGTCATTTGATAAGCAAGTAATTTGCCCCTCTCAGTGTGTATTGTCCACAGGAGGAGCTATTTACTCTGATGAGCAATCCATTGTTTTGAAAGGGGGCTAGTCAAATAATTGATTATTTGGATACATGGATTTTTAGCATTCCTGCAACTTTATCTTACTGGGGAAGAATTTCCTGCAGTAGTAAGGTCATGTTTATATATTACGTAATCTTAGGTCTTGACTCTATTAAGATGTTTAGCTGTAGGTAGCTTGTTCTCTCAAGCATTAATTTGATAATCCAAGGACACTATTTAATTAATTAAATGGAAGAAAATTTTTGGGCAGGAGAGATGAAAATATAATCTGGATGAAGTGGAGATATGAGTCAAGGTGAGAGGTGGAGGCAAGATAATGATCAATCCAGTTGGTGAATCACAAGTATGGGATCAGCAAATGGAATGAGCATTAAACCTGGAACAGGTGGATAGGTCAATTCAGGGCACTGAACCCTGGATAACAGGCAATATGGAGACAGCTAGTATGGCTACTCAAAGGCACTATTAGAACCAGCTAAGCATATGAGGTATAATAAATAATTTGTTAGGCTTTTGTTCTATGTTCGTGGAGCTCCTAAAACCCCTTGGGACTCCTGAGTGATAGGAATTCTTTCTAGCTCATGAGGTGACTCATGTTAGGTTCCTAGATAGCTTCAGAATTGGGGTTGGTCACCGTAAAGACCAACCATGTGATTAGAAAGTTGTAACTTTGAGCCATCCTGACCTCAGAGCAAGAAAGGAGGGCTGACCATTGCTTTCAATCATGTGGACAATATTTAATCAATCATGTCTATGTAAAGAAACCTCAATAAAAACTCTGGGTACTGAAGCCCAGTGGAGTGTCCTGGTTGGTAAACACACAGAGGTTCCAAGAGGGTGACATGCCCTCACTCCATGAATGATGGCATGGAAGCTCTGCATGCCTTTCTGGACCTTGCTCCGTGAGTCTTTTCATCTGTCTGGTCCTCCTATGTGTATCCTTTATAATAAATCAGTGCTCATATTCTGTGAGTTGTTCTGAATTATTGAACCTGAGGAGGGTCACAGGAAACTCTTGGTTTGGTAGCCAGTTGCACAGAAGTGCAGGTGGCTTGGAGGACCCTCTGAGACCTGCAGCTGGCCACTAAAGTGAAAGCAGTCTTATGGAAGACTGAGCCCTTAAACTGTGGAGTCTGACAGTAACTTAGCATCACGGTTGAACTGCAGTACATCTGATTAGTGTTAGGCCGTTTGGGGTGAAAACAGAATGGTATGCCACTGAATAACTAAATCAATCATTTCCCTGGGTTAAAGTGGGAGGGAATTTTCAGCTGCCTTCAGTAGCCATAGGAAGCAGAAACTGAGAAATATATTCTTACTAAAAAAGAAAAAATAAAAGAAATATGTATTTTCAAAATTTTAATAACTTTCTTAGAAAATCATTAAAGTCTACCAAATTTCCTTTGGAGTTTTCACACTACTTTCAAATTTAGAAATATATAATATGATCTTAAGGTTTTTTTGGTTTTGTTTTTCTTATTGTTTAGCTTTTTAATAATGACTAATAAATTTTCTAGTAGTATAAGGTTAAAAATTTTTTTAAAGTAAGGATGTACTCTAAATATAAGAAAACACTTCATAATTGACTTCATTTTCCCAGGTATTTTGATGCTTAAAAAAAGGAAGGAGAAGAGAGAAACAAAAGATGCATATTCAAAATTTCTGCCAGAATACTGGAAGCTGCTTTAATCACTGTAGAAATTCTACTCTATTTTACACATGCAGCTATAAAAAACAGCAATTCCCTAGTTAATTTAAATAAAATAACACTAAAATTGCTAAAGGTGAAATGTACAAATTGCATACATTCCTGCTGAAAACATATCAGTAACATTTTTTTTCTATTTTATTTTTGTTTCTACAAAAAAAATACCACCTATCACAGGTAGCAAGAAAAATGGAAGTCAAACATAATCAAGTCTCTGCTTAAATCTTTTCTCATAAAATGTACAGAATTTGAAGAACATTTTATACTTGTCCTTGTCATTATAAGAAGCTCAGAAAACAGTATTGATTTAAAAAGCCCCTTTTTTGGTCCCTGTGAACATGCATCTCTGTTGTTTGTGAAAATTACTTAAAACAAGTAATTGAAACAAGATTTAAGTTATTTCCAGACCAGACCAGGTCTTGTTGATAACCTCTGTACTATCAGAAGAATTATTCATTTATATTAAAGAAATTCCGTTGGAGAATGCTGCTATGACTTTATAGTTCAGCATATCTTTGTCAGAACTGCTGCCCATTGCAAGAGTGCTCACCAGGTTGAGCTTATGTAAAGGAAATGAGTGAGAAATATCAGCAAATGTAAGACTGTTAGAGTAAGAATTCTAGTAGCTTTAATAAAATGTGAAATGTGTAAAAGGTACAGAAAAGTGCAAACTATCTCTTAATAAATAAAATTGCTACTTCTTCTTGAGTGGGTGTTAATAATTGTATCTTTGATTGAATCTGTCCATTTCATTCAAGTTGCTGCATTTATTGTCATAAATATGTTCACAATATTTCCTTGTGCTTTTAAATATGCGTGGAGTAGCTAATATGCAAAGAACTTACATGCATGACCCATGGACATGAACAATGGTGTGGGGATTGTTTGAGGGAGTGGGGAGTCCTGGGTGGAGGGGGAAAAAAGGGGAAATTGGGAAAACTGTAATAGCATAATCAGTAAAACATAATTTAAAAAAGAAACCTAATTCAGTAGACCAGTCAAATAAAGGATTCTCAATGCAAATAACTAAATAAATAAATATTCATGAAATCTATAGTGGTGTTACCTCTCTCTTTGCTGTTATTGGTAACTGGTGTCTTCTCCCTTTTAATTTTTCCATGGTTAGTCTGCCTAGATGTATGTCAATTTTATTAATATTTTCAAAGATCTAGTTTTTTATTTCATTAATTTTTAAAAACTGTGTTTTAGTTTTCAAATATTGGGGATTTTCAACTTAATTTCTATTTTTTTAAAATCTTCACTCGAAGATAATTTTTTCATTGCTTTAGAGAGAATAAGAGGCAGAGGAAGGGAAAGAGAGAAACATCCATGTGAGAGAGAAACATCAATTGATTGCTTCCCCTGCATGTCCCAACTGGGGATTGAACCCACAACCTAAGTATGTGCTCCAGCTAGGAATCAAACCTGCAACTCTTCAGTTCTGGGATGATGCTCTAACCAGCTGAACCACACTGGCCAGGGCTCGATTTCATTTTTGTTAGCATGCTTATGATAAATTCATATGGCTCTTTTATGTCTGGAAAAATCTTCCTTTTTTCTTCATTTTTCAAAAAACATTTCTCTGGGTGTAAGATTTTAGGTGGACAGTCATTTTCGCCTTTGTACTTTAGACATAGTGCTTCACTGTCTTCCTTCTTGCATTGCTTTCAGCAGGAAATCTGCTGTCATTTTCATGTCTTTTTATGCTATACTATGTCTCCCTCCCCACTCCCCCTTGGCTGCTTTTAAGACTTTCTCTTTACTACTGTGTTTGAGCAATTTTATTATGATGTATGCTATTGTGTTATTTTATGTTTCTTGTGCTTAGGGTTCATTGGAGTTTTTGGATGGCAGATTTATAGTTTTAGTCAAATTTGGGAACCTTTGGAGGTTATTTCTTCAAATATTTTATGCTTCCGCTTCCTCTTTCTCCTCTCCACAGAAGATGCTTAAGTACACATCTTGGGTTGCTTGAAGTTGCCTCACAGCTCAGTGATACAATGTTTGTTTTTGGGGGAAGGGTTTATTTCCTTGATCTCTCCATGTTTTATTTTGGATGGTTTCTATTATTATATCTTTAAGTTCATCATTCTCTTCTTCTGCCAATTCTAAACACGATTAATCTTATCCAGAGAATTGTTCACCTTGGACAATGTTGTTTTTATATCTAGAAATTTGATGTGGGTTTAAAAATTCTTCCATGTCTTTAACTTTTTGGACATATGGAATATATTTATAATAACATTTTAAATGTATTTTTTCTGTTAATTCTAACATCTGTGTCAGTTCTGGGTCAGTTTATATTGGCTGATCTATTGTCTCACTATGAGCCATATTCTTCTCTATTTTGCATGCCTGGTAATTTTTTCAGCCTTATGGAGGTATTACTGATCTGTAAAAATTATATATATATATATATGTGTGTGTATATATATAGTGTATAAAACAATGTTTTTTAAAATTTTTTTTTAATTTTAGTTTATTCAGTAACAATGTTTTGATATATGTATACACTGTGAAATGATTATCACAATCAAGCTAATTAACATATCCCTCACCTCATATAGTTACCTTTTTTCCAAGTGTGAGAACTCACAGCACATTTCAAATACAATAGATTATTACTAGCTATAGTCTCCATGCTGTACATTAGGGTTCCAGGACTTACTCATTTTATAACTGAAAGTTTATACCCTTTGACCAATATGTCACCATTTGTTCCACAGCCCCAGTCCTTGGCAACCACCATTCTACTTTCTGCTTCTATGAATTTGACTATTTTAGGCTCCACGTATAAGTGAGGTCATGAGTATCTGCCATTCTCTGTCTGGCTTATGGCATTTAGCATAATGTCTTCAGCTTCATTCATGTTGTCACAGATAGCAGGAATGCTTTCTGTTTTAAAGTAGAATAATATTTCATTGCACGAATATACCAGATTTTTTTATCCACTCATCCACTGATGGATACTTAAGTTGCTTCCAAATCTCAGCTACGTGAACAATGCTGCAGGGGAATGAAGATATTTTTCAAGATAGTGACTTCATTTCCTGTGGATAAGTGTACAAATGTGGGGTTGAAGGATCATATGGTGGTTCTCTTTTTAATTTTTCCCAGGAAACTCCATATTATTTCCCATAAAAGTGATACCAATTTATATTCCAATTTATACATGAGCAGTGTACAAAAGTTCCCTTTTCTCCCCATTTTCATCAACACATGTTATCTTTTGTTATTTTGATAATAGCCATTCTAATGGGCATGGGATTATATTTCATTGTGGTTTTTATTTGTACTTTCCTGATGTTAAATCTTCTTAACGCACACATGCACACACACACAAATAAATGGGGCAGGAGGAGGCTTTGGGAAGCAGTGAACATGTTTATAAGACTGATTATGGTGATAATTTCATGGGTATATGCTTATCTTCAAACTCATGAAGTTTTATACATTAAATATATATAGCTTTTTGTATGTCAGTTATACCTCAATAAGCTGTTTTTCTTAAACACTTTACTGTAGTTTTAGTAAGGCTTCAGAAAATATCACGCTTAGGTGTATGTGCTTAATATACCATGTTGGAACAGAGTGAATGTTAGTAACTATTAACTATTAGCATTATTCTAAATAGTCTCAGGATAAAAAGATAGCCTTAAGATGTAGACTTATAAAACTTCAGGTAGAAAGTTACATTTTTCCCTCTTCCTCAACTGAAAATAAGGAAAAGTTGTTAACATTGAAATCAGGTTTCTCACTTTCTGAGAAACCTAATTTTCACATCCTTCTGGAACAGAAGGACATTCAAAGGTTGATTACCTGGGCGCTTTCCTGTGCATTATTGTTTTCAAGATGGTGTGGCTTATGGAATTCTTTAACTTATTGAAGGACTCAAAAAGCATAAAGGGAATGTTGAAAATAAATAGCTGTAGTTCTTTAAAACTTTAATCTGTAATACCTGAACTCATTTCTTCATAGGCTCAAATCCCTACTCAATCAGTTTAGCCCTATCTTGTTCCAGGACAGATACACTAAATACTATGTAGTCCATCCTGCCCATGACCTTTCTGGTGTGAATTTGAAATGCACCCTCTTTTCATGCATCAGTTTCTGTGGAATTTTTCATTTGAAAACAAGGTTTATCCATCTTCACTAACCTGGATAAAATGTTCTCATCACTGTGTTGTAGTGTTGTTTACATTTTCCTGTACCCATCTGATCAAGTTTATAAAGGTCTGGCAACCTTTGGGGGAAAGCCAGGTAGGAAAGGAAACGATGTATAACAAATTCCCTCTCTCTGGTTTTTCTTTTTGCTTCTGACTTAACTTCAAATGAAATAAGACTGCTTTTAAGAGCTAGAAAAATTAGACTATTGGAAATTTGTAACTCTTAAAAGTCTCATCAGTTGTAATTTAGTTTTGATTGATTTTGTAGGAAAGTGCTCAAACAGTCCTTTGATGCAAGGTTTCACTGGGAAACTCCAGGCATGCACCAATGTACCTAGAGGAGTTTGCTACTTTGTCATCTGGCATCAGTTTGTCTATTTTTGTTGAAATGGTGGCATTTTTTTTACCCTTGGGAGTATTTTTATTGTGTGTATCCAGGTACCAAAAAAATAGGCCCTTTCAAATTTCATGATAATGTATGTTCACTATACAGATGATTTCCCCCTACTTTCTACCCTAACATAGGGAACTTAAATCTCTTTTGTTAATTCATTACTGGGAAAAATGACTCTTACATTCTTTGTGAGTCTATTTAAAGAAAAAATATATTTTATTTCTTCTTTTAATTAAAAAAATACAACTGGCCATTCAAACAAATCTTAGTCTAATATAATTTTATAATAAAAAGGAGAGCCTGGGAGGGAGATTTTGTGTATGGTTTCTGAAACTACACGTAGTTACAGGAAAAGCAAACACCATTCTTTTTGAGCACTTATTTATGAAACTTCAGAGTGTAAGAAAGAATAAAGAATCAGAGCAAATTAAAAAAATAAATATGGGGTGGAGTTATTTGTTGAAGCACTGCCACGAGTTTCCTGGCACAGCTAGTGGGAGATGTCAAACAATAAACTGAAATAAATGAACACTGAAACCAAATAAGAACCATAACTCACTCACACAAGGATGTGTTTTAAGTTTGGGAGGAATAGTTTTTGCTTTGGCTGACAAGGCTCTGTGTTGTTCGGTTGTGCTCATTAAATCAGAGCGTATTTGGTGACATGCAGCCCGGCATACGTATACAGCTTTTCAGAGGGACTCTCCCTAACGTTCGACATTCTTGGCTACTTTCCAGTCTAAGGAGAGGTTAGCCAAAGACTAAAGCTTTATTAAGACCACCCAAAAGATCAGACTCCACCCCTTCTCTGAGTCTCTGCCATTGTAATACAAATGGAGAAAACTTACAGGGGAAGACGGGAGAGTGGAAGGCAGATGGGGAGAGGAGGGGAAAAGGGACAAAGAAAATGCAACATTTTATGAGATAAAATTAAAGTCTCCTTTCTTTCTGCCCTCTGAATGGATGAAAAGCTGCAAAAACAATTACAGTGGTCACTTCTTAAGCATGGGATTTTTTGTGTTTGCTGCTTTTAGCCAGAAATACATATTGTGACTTTCTGTAATACTTATATGTTGCCAACTGTAATGGGTGTTTTGGATCTTTCTCAGGTTTTACTTTGAAGCAAACAACATTTTGAGAACATCTATCCTAGAAAATTTGTCTAGTGTCAGTATTTGCTCTAAATTTGTATTGTAATATTTTGCATGGCAAGGAACTATAGAAATTTATTTCATGACATCTTGAAGGCATCTTAGAAAATTCTCCCTCATTTTAATGAATCTTTTTGTTTGGGGGTTTTGGGTCAAGATGCTGGGTCCTGCTGAAATCTACCTGAATTAAGATCGTTTAAAGATTACCACAAATGTTTATTAGAATCAATCAAGTGATTATATGCTTATCAGCAAATTTTTTTGTATTTTATTACTTTTTTTACATTCTTTTATTTTTATTTTTATTGTATTTTTTCCATTGACATTTAGCCCACTTATAGGTCCCTCTCCCCACATTCTCCACACTGTTGTCCATGCCCATGAGTCCCTTTTTCCTTTTTACTCAAGCCCTCTCCCCACAACCTCTCTCCTAATAGCTGTCACCCTGCTCTCTATGAGTCTGTCTCTGTTTTGCTTGTTAGTTCAGATTGTTCATTAGATTCCACATATAAGTGAAGTCAATGGTAATTGTCTTTCTCTGACTGGCTTATTTCACTTAGCATAGTGTCCTCCAGGTCCATCTATGTTGTCACAAAGGGTAAAAATCTTCTTTTTTATGGCCTAGTAGTATGTCATGTGTAAATATCCCATAGTTGTTTTATCCACTCATGTACTGACACTTGGGCTGCCTCCATATCTTGGAGACTGCAATGAGCTAGGGGTGTTTATATTCTTTTGAATTAGTGTTTTGGATTCCTTTGAATATATTCCCAGAAGTGGGGTCACTGGGTCAAAAGGCAGATCCATTTTTAAGTTTTTTCAGTTATCTCCATATAGCTTTCCACAGTGGCTGCACCAGTCTGTATTCCTGCTAACAGTGCAAAGGAGTTCCCCTTTCTCCACATCCTCGCCAGTACTTGTTTGTTGGTTTATTGATGGTAGCCATTCTGACAGGTGTGAGTGATATCTCATTGTGACTTTAATTTGCGTTTCTCTGATGATTAGTGACTTTGAGCATCTTTTCATATGTCTATTGGCCTTCTGTATATCCTTTTTGGAGAAGTGTCTATTCAGGTCATTTGCCCATTTTGTAGTTGGGTTGTTTGGTGTTAAGTTTTGTGAGTACTTTATAAATTTTGGATATTAGCCCTTGTCAGATGTATTTTAACTGTCCTTCCCAAAGTTGTGTAAGTTCCTTTCCTGTGAGTCTCTTAAAACTTTTTTAATAAGTTAAATGTGGGCACAATGAGCAGAGATGGTAAGCAATTTCATGTGCTGTGTAGGAACTCACAGTTGCTTATTAACTAGCCATGACATGGATATGAAATGCAGAAATGCATAGTTTTACTTCAGAACATCAGAACAATTTTCAGAATATAAGGCAGATCAAACTTAAGAGAAAGAGATCAAAGGAAGCAATTAAATAAGGGACAACGCAAAAATGTATGATGGGGCATCAGAAAAGAAGAGAATGGGGAGAGGAGAATAGGCAGGAAGCGTGGAGATTGAAGAAGAGAACTGGATGACCGTGTGCTCGGGAGGGCATGCGTGATGCACTGCTGGGTTAAAGAGGGATGGGTAGGAGTTACAAGACTAACAAGAAGAAAGAGATCGAATATAATGAGTGTGTCCTGCACATGGTTCTCTTATAAGTCTCCATGTGTGTGCTCCCAGGCTTTTACACTGCAACATGCACAGGATTGGTTTATTCACTTCTGTGACTATTGTTCACTTCATATAAACATTTCCCTAGTGGTTTAAACATTTCTGGAAACAATTATGTTTCTTAGAAGTAACTCTGTGCTTTCCAATTAACATGCTATGAAAAATGTTGCCAGTCTTAAAAGTCAGACATTTTCTTTGTTTTTTTAAAGCAAATCTTTAATATTTTTATTTTATTTATTTTAATCATTTTTATTGTTGTTCTATACAGTTGTTCTAATTTTGCCCCCTTGCTCTCCTCCACCCAGCCTACTCCCTGCTCCCAGTCAATTCCCACACTGTTGTCCATGTTGATGGGTCATTCATACGTGTTCTTTGTCTAGTCCCTTCCCCTTCTTTCCACCATTATCCCAGCCCCATGTCCCTCTGGTCACTTTCAGTCTGTCCCATATTTCTATGCCTGTGGTCCTATTTTGTTTCTTAGTTTACTATTATTTTCAAGGATCCTTAAAATTCTCATAAAGAAATCACTGCCAGTGACCTGGAATCTTGGAAACTTCCACATGTACACATGTGTTTTTAGATGCTAACATTCTGTTATAAATATATATGTACTCACAAAAACTGGCCTATACTACTCTTCATAAATTCAAATTTCAACATCCTGAACTTGGGAAAAATTGAGAAAAGTTTTATTCTTTTCAAGCAAAACAGATTTGGATTTAGAATATTCTACAAACAATAAACATTTCAAGCCTTCATTTCTCAAAATTAAAGGAAAGAAAAATCTGCTTTCAAAATCTATCACTTTAAATTGTGCATCTTACAACTACACAGATAAATTCAAAATTTTAATCCTCAGTTCATTGACAATGCAAATTATTTGCCAGCATTTGGAAGTCAAACAGGGTGAGAGGGGAGAGCCTTTACATATTCCAGGTTTAATAGCTAAGCACCAGATGGAAACAATTCCACAATGAAAGAAAGAAATCTGTTAGGATATTTTGGAGATCTGTTCAGTTCAGCGGCACGTCACTGGTTATGGAGGCCAATTTTTCAGAGGACTTATTTAAATTGCAGATACTGAAGTAGTGCACTAATTTAACCCAGAAAATGCTGAATTTTGGACTTATTGAAATTTTAATCATTCTTCAATTCAGAAAAGTATCGTTTTCTTTCAATAATAACTCATATACCTGATACGAAGACTCCTGAGGCAGTTAAACAGGGAAGGAAGAGGTGTAAAATTGAAATAATAATAAAAAGCTTCTCTGTTAATGTTTTAAAGGAATTGTGAAACCGTTTACGTTTATTTTTGCTATGACAATCTTTAGTCCAGCACAGTTTGTAGCATTTAATGTAGAGGGATTTGAATGAATTAACACCTAAAATAAATAAAACAGCCTATGGATCTTTCAAAAGGTGATTTTTAAGTGAATCTGAGTGGGAATAAAGGGCAACAAAACCTGCTTGGTGAATAACAGATGTTGAGAGCTTTGACAGCGAGTCTGGGAAACTCATGGGGTTCTCAGCAACAACTCCCAGAGGGGCCTCTTTCATATTCATACCTGTGTTTTCTGGCAAAGTAAGTGTCGAAATCTGCAGCCATATGACAGCAAAATTATGCATTACATGGCGAGTTATAGATTTTGGATGAAATCCTACTCAAATACTTTCATAAGAACTTGACATGATAAATAAAATACATTGCTTTTCCAAATGCAGTTTGTTTAAAATAAAAGAAGAAAATGCGACTCTTACAATAGATCAGGGGCGTCAAACTCATTTTCTCTGGGGGCCACATCAGCCTCACGTTTGCCTTCAAAGGGCTGAATGTAATTTTAGGACTGTGTAAATGTAACTGCTCCTTAACAGTTAAGCGAGAGCTTGGTTCTGCCGCCGGGTAGAAACAAAGCGCCGGGCCGGATGAAACAAAGTGGAGGGCTGGATTTGGCCCGCGGGCCTTGTGTTTGCCACCTGTGCAATAGATGGTCAGAATGTCAACACTCCCCACCCCCAATGCCAGATTTTCACTGAAGGAATGATGGTGAGGGGACTGCATCTATGTACAATGTGCCCAGAGTCTAAAATAAATGGATGGCACCAATGGAAAGCAGGTCGTGAGTGAAGCTTGTCCACATCTTATGAGTGGGGAGAACAGTGGGAATCTTTGCATTGAGCAAAGGGAATAGAATATTCAGTCTTCAACTCTCTGACTTGATGCTATCCGTTCTGCAAGGTATTTAGACTTTTTCTGAGGATAGAAAAAAGCAAGGGGGACATGGAAAGGAATTTAAAAGCAGTAAAAAGGAATAAAAAATGAGGTGAAATGACAGTCACAGAAAGACAAACACCATATGATCTCACTTATATGTGAAATCTAATGAACAAAATAAACTAATGAACAAAATAAAAATAGAGGCGTGTACACTTGGAACAGACTGACAGCTGTCAGAAGGGAGTGGCAGGGGGAGGCTGGATGAAAGTAGGTGAAGGGATTAAGCAAAGAACATATATGCATGACCCATGGACATGGTCAACAGTGTGATGATGGCCAGAGGAAAAGGAAAGCGGGAACTGGGTGGAGGTGGGCAATGGTGGGGGCATGCAGGCACCTATAATAGTGTCACCAATAAAAAGAAAATTAAAAAAGAAGGGAATAATGTTAAGGAAACTATTTTCTGGTGTCATGTATAAGGTTGAATTCTAAGGTTTTCTAAGTAAAGCACATTACTCAGTGACTCTTCTAAGAAGCTATGTCTTTGAGACAGTTACCCTACCTCCATAGTATTAAATCAAGGCACTGACCTGAGACTACGTGGAAAATAGATTTCAAGGTACTTGAGGTGGTCTCTGAGCAATTTAGTGGGTCAAGAGAAGTAATTTAAACTTCATACGGACTTTACCTATAGGTTGTACATTTGTATTATTAGAAAAGATGGGGTAACTTTCCCCCCAAACTTGCAGTTGCTCTGAAGAGATGGAACTAAAGCTGCCAAAGGACATCTGATCCATGAATTAAGAAACCCATACTCAAGCCCCCCATCTGCAGCTAACCGTGAGCAAACTGTATTCACTTTCTCCTTAACCCTGCAGTATCCTAGCCCATAGAATAAGGTTGATTTAGATGATTTCTAAGGTCTCCACTAGCTCTGAAAACTTATGTTTCTAGGTTCCTTTCATTCTAAGAGCTGAAACACCTGTGCTTCCTCAGTATACTGAATGTAAAAAAAATCTGTAATAAATATCTGACAAAGGCCTGTGAATACTTGAATGTTTCCCCTTGCTTACACTATCTTTCTCATCTCTGTTTTCTCTTCTGTTGGGTTGTAGAAATCTGTGCCTTACATAATTTAACACTTGGAAAACACTGATTGGATGAGTCAATTTCTATTGCTTGATTTGTTGATTGACCTATTATTGAACATAATCAGTTTTTCTGGAATCATAGAGATACTTTTATGAGGCAAATTGCCTTTGATGATGAGGGACTTTGTTCGCTAAGGCTGATAATATGCAGAGTGTTGAAAAGTAAAGTACTGGTGATTAAGGTAGAGAGAGAGAGGAAATGGGTCAGTAATGGATAATGTTTCATACTGGAGGAAAAAAATTTTCCTAAAGCTGAGAACTCCTTGCCTATGTGCTCTGTAGTCACGGTCCTCACACTGTGAGTTCAGTCAGCTCTCCATTCTGACTTTATGTTAAAGTCACTGGGATCTGTTCTTTCTCATATCCAGTTTGTTCTGTATTAATAAGGTGTCAGGTTACATAGTCTTTCTGCACTGAATCATTAAACTGAGGAATTTTAGGGATTGAGTACATCTTATTGGTGAGCTTTTCCAATTTACTAGTTATAGAGAACTACAGCACAGTAAAATGGTTATTAAGTGAGCTTAGAATAAGATTAGCGTATTTCCCAGCTTCTTTGCCTTTTTGCTGTTGACTTTGGACATTTATTTTTGGGGAATTCAGCTGTATTTATATATTTATTAAGAAGCTTCTATAATACTTTATTGAGATAAAATTCACATATAAAATGCATTCTTTTAAAGTGTATATTCACAGAGTTGTGCAACCATTAGCACTATCTAACTCTATAATATTTTTATCACCCCAAAGAGAAAGCCCATGCCCATTAGCCATTCCCTCCAACCTCCCCTAACCCACAGCTCCTGGCAACCACTAACCTACTTTCTGTCTGCATGGATTTCCTTAGGCTGTATATTTCATATAAATGAAATACAATGCATGGCCTTTTGTGTCTGGCTGCTTTTGCTTAATGTAAAGTTTTCAAGGGCATCCGTGTTGCAGCATGTGTTGATATTTCACTCCTCTTTGTTGCTGAATAATTTTCCATTGCATTGGTATGACATGTTTTATTTATCCATTCATCGACTGATAGGCATTTAGATTGTTTGCACTTTCTGGCTATTATGAATAATGCTGTTAGGATATTCCTGTGCGAGTTTTTTCTGTAGACATATGTTTTCAATTCGCTTGGTTATATACTTAGGAGTGGAATTGCTGGGTCAAATGGTAATTTTCTGTTTAGCTTTTAGAGGAATTTCTTGTTTTCCAGTGTGTCTGCATAATTTTAAATATCTAAAAGAACTAAAAATAACTCAGAAAATATTAAAAATGTGTTCTGAGAACCTTGAGAGAAAGTCAAATGCAACCTACCCATATAAAAATGAGACAGTGCATGTTTCGTTGAGGTGCAAAATTTGCTAGTCACTACCCCCTGCAGACATAACATATTAATTCTGTTTAAAAGGTATTACTTTTCTCCCCCATGATTTATTTAGATGTAAAACATATCTCTACAATTTTCTGTTTAGCTTTGGAAAGATACCCTGAAAAGCTCCCAATGCTTTTCCTTTACAAATAAAAAAGATGTTTACATTCAGTTATGTATTAGGAGTGAGACCTCACAGAGTTTCACCTAGACATGGAACTTCACATCCCACCCTCTACTTATACTCCATCACACGTTTTCTGTGGTTTAAGAAAATCCTGGAATCCTGGACTTTAACCAAAAGTGGTGAATTTCCCCCATCTGGTCTCCCAGCTCTCAGAGACTTCAATGTTCTTATAGTTTTATGAAAACAAAGTAGATGCTCCTAATAATCACACACATTCAGAAAATAATGAAGAAAGCCTGTATTTTAGCTTTACCATGTAGTGATTTTTTTCCCCACCAGATTCTAAAATTATTGTGACCAGGGACCATTTTTTTTGAGTTTCCAAAGGAACAAGTGTCTGGACTAAAAAGAATATTTAAAAAATTATTGTTGGCTAAACCAAAAATAGAAGGCTGTGGGTAAAATCTGAGGATACACACACACACACACACACACACACACACACACACACAACATCTGCAAACAGATTTGGCTTAGAGTAAGGGAAGGAATATGAGAGAAGATCTTTATACGATTGCTAGGCAATCTTTTAATTACCCTTGCTTGATTAAATAGTTTATATAAATATAAAAACAAAACTCTTGTTGTTAGAACATTTTAAAATTTCAGCCTTGCCATTTTCTAGTCATTTGAACATGACCTTAATAGAGGTAGCAATTGTTATGTTTAATAAGGAATGACCATCTTTTAGACAAGTACTGATAGTCCTTGATTTTATAAATCCCAGAATTTCAAATTTATTTCTTAAGTTCACTGAAAAAATTCTGTGTTATAATATACCACTGCTTTTTATAATTAGAAGACTGGAGTTTCAAGTAAATACAGAGATTCCAGACTAGCAGGCAGAATATAGTAACCAACATGGCATTAGGCAATAGACCAAACTAAAGTAATTGTAGATAGATATATGCGAGATAAGACTCCTAATATGTTTATCTTCAGGAATAGTTCATTAGAAAGATCCATCTTCATCCTGCTTGAAATTTGACAAGTACACTTGAGGCCATCTCTTTGTGAAATATACCACATAGCCTGAATTAGGTAGAGCGATGCTATGTACCCGGTGCTGTTTCTCTGGTTTGTTTACTGTATGCACACTATAACCATGACTTAGCCTTTGGACAATATATATATTTCCCATTCAAAGTAGGTATCTGATAATATTTTTAGAAAGTACAAGGTTTCTTTAATTTGTGACTTCTTAAGTATAGAAAAAGATATCCTACATTATCTAATAGAATGAACCCTAATTGTATATAACAACTATAACTAATATACATTAGGTTCTGATAAAATTTCTAATTAATTTTATTAAATGACATGAAAACCATTCTCTAAAATTTGATTCTGGTCTTGTTTGAGCAGCTTCTATTTTTTGTTCTCTTGATTCACCTCTGCTACTGACATGGTCTGGTTTCTCTCCCTTTGCTATTGTGACATCACATTTGTGTATCTGACTCTAACTCTCAGTGTCTGCTAATGATTCAACTCAAAGTACAGCCTCTATCACTTTTGTGAATGGTTAGAGATGATTGCTTTTTCCTGCAAGGTTGCTAGAAACCTTGGTGTCTCGTTTACGTATTACCAAAGTGAATTTCCTCTCTTTGTTCACACGGCACCCTCTTTCTCTCTGCCCTGCAGAGTGTGGTCCTTCCCTGTGCTGCTTTCTTTGCTGCACTGCGCTTGGGAGAGGTGTTTTGAACATTTGATAGGGGAAATATCTTCATGATCAGGGCCTGAGCTACAGGTGCATTCCTTGCCTTTCTTCTCAGAATTAATTCCTTTGTTAACACCATCACACATCTTCTATCCTAAATACAGCAGATCAGGGGATGCTTCTGTGACAATGTTACCTAATCAATGTTGTAAAAGCTGTATCATATTGAGTGAGCCACCAAAGGCTAGATTACGCAGCATTGAAGACAACCCCCAGATTGAAATGGCTTGAAATAATAGATGCCACGTGCTCATCCTTGTTGACTGGGGGCTCTGCTCCTTCTGATCAGGGAGAGACATAGGCTGACAGAGGCTCCGTTCCCACATATCGCCATGATTGCCAAGTTAGAAAGGAAATATGGCAAATTTGTACAGTGACACTTAAAATTTTTGCTCCAGAGTCTTACATGTCACTTCTGCTCATATTTCATTGGATAAAACCAGTCAGCTTGCCATACCTGAGGTAAAGGGGCAAGGAAGTAGGATCCATGTGTTCAAAAGTGAGGAGAACCAGACACAGCAGAAATTGCAACTCTGATAGCAGATAACAGATCTAAAGCCCAGTGAAAATAAGCAACATATTTAAGCTCATCCAGTTATTAACTCAGCAACAATGACAAGGTGGGATCTTGAATGAAAATTCATCATGGGACAGTCTGGACCACCTTGCTGCATACTCCTTGAATGGTGAGTTGAAGGCCAACAACAGCAACTTGAACAGTGGCGTCAGGATGCAGCAATACACATATTCATACAATGTGCTGTAACTGTGGCTTGCCAGGAAACAAGCCGCAGATAAGCTAGCTTGCACACATTATCCAAAGATAAGTGGACTTTTCTGGGCAAAACATGGAACTGTCTGTAGTGCTCACAGGGAGAAGCCAAGGCATGACACACACTGAAAAAAGAGGTGACGTGGACTATTGCAGATCATTCCTACATGAACATTTAGCAGGGAACAGCGCTTGGTTATGCCTCTTTTCTCCATGGCCCCCACTAGACCCTTCACAGTGCTCATGAACAGTGGCATTTCCCCTCAGGAAGAAGGCTCACAATTTAGAGAGATTCTCTTTAACGTGTGGCCAGAAGCACATACTCCTCATAACAATAAAGCATTAAAAATATAATGTGAAATGGGTGCAACTGTGATTAAAATGCTCTCCTGTTGCTAATTCTATAGTCAAAATATAAGAATAATAGCATTTTTTTTCTGTCACTTTTAAGCATCTTTGGAAAATTTCCAAACTATTCCTTTTTTTTTTTGGTACTCACTGATGATGATGAATCAGATTAGACTTGCTAAAGTAGAAATGTTTACACTTCCAAAGATGCCTCATGTTTCCCTCAGTATTGGATGTGACATGCTTGTTTTGTAGTATATTCAGGTGGAATTGAATTCAAACTTGAAATGTGTTTACTTTTACATTCATTATGCAAGCTTTAAAGAAGTTGTGTATCGATCAAGCTGGACAAGGGAGAAGATGGCGACGTGGTAGGAGGGAGCACACGCCGCCTCCCGTTTCAAAAGACAGAAAAACCTAACCATACTAAAGAGGACATTGCAGCTTACATGAAAATGAGAAATCAAAATTGTAGCGGACACGGAAAGTCCAGACGGTAAGGAGACTACTGCAGGATTATAACAGCCCAGTGATCTGCGTGAGGAGCA
>CM052539.1:176089376-176204235 GCA_028533065.1 Trachops cirrhosus | reverse complement strand
CTGGAATGGGAATAAAAGATAGAAACTGTACTGAATAATCTAAAATAAAAAATTAAAAAAAAAAAAAGAAGTTGTGTATCCGTATGAGTGCATTTTCATATCACTGAGATGGAGAAAAAGTATTCCTAGAAAATTTTACCTCTTCTGTTTGATTTGAAATCACACCTTTCAGAAGATCAGTCTAAGGTAATATTATCAATGGACCTTTTTTGAAAATAGGCAGTCAAATTTTGCTAGGTTAAGTCTTTCTAATTTACTTACCTACAGAGTGCTATTTTTAAGTGAGCTTATAATTTTTAAGTGCTTGTAGAAACTGGAGATATTTTTAATGGTGCAAAGATTATTTAGATGAATGTGGAGACATTTAAAATGGTAATATACTCAAGTATATCATTTGTATCACACTCATTAATGTTTAAAATGCTCTGACAGCTTGCTGAGTTTTCTTAACAAAGTTAAACTGAACAATATTTATATTCATACCTTCAAGTTTAGACAAGAAATAGTGGGAGGTCTGCTTTCCTTTTGTCTGAAAATATCTGTGCTTATTTTCTTTATGTGTTAATATAAAATGTACTTTATTTTAGATGAAGTAATTTGGTAATAATTATTTGTAAAATGATCCAAATGGTCTATCTCAGAGTTTGTAGCACCAATTTTCTGTTCATTTAAGGGCAGTTTTGAGCACTCTTTAGTTATCTATTGCTGTGTTACAAAACACCCTAACACTTCGTGTCTTTAGAACAACTAATTTATTGCTCATGATTCTGGGGCTCAGGAGTTCAGTCAGAGCTCAGTGGGGATAGCTGGTCTCTGCTTACTCGGCATTGCCAGGGTAGTGCAGCTGGGCCTGCAGCATCCAAGATGACCTCAGTCGCATACCCGGGACCCTGGTGACAAATGTTGGCAGGGCATCTTTGTTCTTTTCCATGTGTCTTATCTCTTTTCATGCAGTCTTCCATCACTTAATTGTCTTGTCTGAGTTTCTTTTATAAAAGGGAATTCTAAAGGAATACAAGCAAACACTTTAAGACCTTTTAAGACATAATTGTACAGGGTCATGTCCACCATATTCTACTGGTCAAACAAGTCATTCTAGATTCAAGGAGAGTAGAAATAGACTCTATACCTCCATTGGGGGAGTGGACAGTCATGTTGCAAAAGAGTGCGTGGGAAACAATATTATGGTGTTAGAGGTCATCCAAACTCTCTGCTTTAAGTTGAGGAGAATGAGATCCCGAGAGGTGAAAAGACTTGTCCAAGGTCACATAGCATCTTAGTGGCAGAGACTAGGAGTTGAGCATTCTGGCTTCAATTTCAAGATTCCCAACACTCCCAGTGAGTTTTAAAGGGAAAAAGAATGTTCTCTTAAGTCTCTTCCTGAAATGTGTTGTTTTCGCTACCTGATTATTACTAACCACTGCAACAAAGATACATCTGGAGATAGAAAAAGATATTTTTAAACCACCGAAACTTTATCATAAATGAACAGATCATATTAGTCAACTCCATGAATGGAGGCTCCTGTGTAGTGGGAAAGTCCAGTGTCCGGGGATAGCCGTGGGTCCCCTAAGAGGCCAAAACAGAATGGGCAAAGAACCCTGCAGAACAATGCCATTTATATCATAGCTAGCTTCCCAATTTTAAGTGAAAGAAAGGCAGAAAATTTTTAGAACCCCTGGCTAGATTATGTACACAAATACAACAGTTCATCAGCAAATAGATTCAGGGGTGACCTCTGTCTAACCTCTAACTGACCTCGGGAACTGTGAGCCGCAGAACTTCCAGTCTGCTGGAAGCTCTTTCACACCCTCTATGAGGAGCAATGAGAGGACCTTTGCCTTTTGAAATGACCTGCTGCTGCTCTTGGCTCAATTCTGCTTCATTTGCACGCTCCCCCAGTGTCCTGGTGTCCCCCATTCACAGTTACTCTTACCAACCTCATTTCTTACCTCATGGAAAAGGTCTCCATAACCAACCCTGAATCAAAAATAAAAATACTAACGTACAGTTGCCCTCTGTAGTTACGGGTTCTCTATCTGCAGATTCAACCAACTACAGATTGGAAATATTTGGAAGAAAAAAAATTATCTTGTTGCCGATGTGAAGTATGTGGTTAAGCCTATGCTAATTGAATCTATACTGAACATGTGAAAACTTTTTTCTGGTCATTATCCCCTAAACATACAATATAACAACTATTTATATATCATTTACATTGAATTAGGTATTATATGTAATCTAGAGATGATTTAAAGTATACAAGAGGATATGCGTAAGATATGTGCAAAATTGCTTCATGTTATATAAGGGACTTGAGCATCTGTGGATTTGGATATCTGAGGGGGTCCTAGAACCAATTGCCATGCAGATACTGAGGGACGGCTGTATCACAAACACCAATGAATGAATTATATTTCTAAGGCTACTCCTGTGTGCTCCTTTGCCCAAATTACAACCTAGAAATGTACTGTATAAAAATCTATATCTCTGTATTTCTGTTTGGAAGCTATTGAATGTCTATGTCTCCATAAATTTAAATAAATATTTACTCTCTCTTTCAAATCTCTGGCAGTTTGGTGTGATTTGGAGTATGCTTCACAAAAAGAGTAAGTGTGGGGACACCATTAGCACTGTCAGAGACTTTCATTCTTCAAACTTGTTATTTGCAATGGTTAAGCACAATTCCAGGCACTGGACATACAAATAAAGATGGATGAGAAGTAGTTTTTTTCCCCCTATAGTATTTCACTTATTGGTCACAACTTTTCTATCCCTTGAGTTGATTCTATGCAGTCATAGCCTTGTCATGGGGTCAGAGAGCTGGAGTATCTTTTCCTGCTCTTCTGAGGTTGAGTTTGTCCAATATGACTTGCTTTTGTTAAAAGGATGATAGCAGATGTAACGAAAACAGTAGCACAAAATGTGCTTGTGTTATGGGACTTGAATTATTTATTTCATTTCCATCACCATGAGTAGAAACTGAGCCTCAGAAATCATACACATATGGACTTACACAAGGAGATGGACCCACAGCTTGAATCAGAACTGGCCAGTAGAGCCAGCCCAGATCAGCAAAACACCTACCAGGTGACCCACAGATCTGTTAGGAACATGCTTATTGTTTTATGCCTTTGCAACCTCGTGGTGGTTTTCTACATACAAAAAGCTGCTTGAAACAACTAATACGCTATCTTGAAGGAAAGAGAAGTGCATACACATGCAATTGTACTATAATGCTGTGTAAGCAGCAATAGAAATCTCCATAGAAGGGCACCGACCTCGTTTTTTCTGGACATGTGTGGGTTTTGATGGGGCAAGAGGAGGATGTTCTAAAAGGAGTGAGGCAAAGCTGAGTCTTAAAGAATAAAAGAAGGGATACATATAATTTTATCAAGTAGGAGAAAACATTACAAACCAAAATATTGTGTGAGCACGGGCAGAGGGGTAAGCTCCAACATACTATGAAGAAAACTATGAAGACAGTACATGTTTCTGGCAGTTTAGTAAGTTGGTCTGTCTTGATTTAGCAAGAAACTCAAACCCTTACATTGACTTCACGATGGATTTCAAGTCTAAGAGATTTCTAGAGTGAAAATAGCTTGACTTTTGTTACTCTGGCTAGACATTTTAGCATACATGCTCCACTGAAATGAACATGAACAGTTTTACTGTTCCTGCCTATACATAATAAAATTGTATTTCAGCCAAAGATTTCAATGGCACAGCAGAAAAAAAAGCTCAGATGGACAAGAGTTAAAAGAGGAAAATAGTCAACTGAAAATTAACAAGAAGCAATATTATCTGGCCTGGTAATAAAAATAAAAATAAAAATTACAGGTAGTTTCCTCTTTCAAAGTAGCTTTAAAAAAAGTTCAAAAATAAGTTGTATTAAACATCATTATAAAGCTTTTCTAACAGAGAATATTTTTTAGGACTATGGGTAATATGTTTCATAAATATATTTTTCATATTATGCTTTTAAAAAACATTTTTATCTTCATGCAGACTGATAATTCAGCAGGTCATTCATATTTTAAACTGAATTTTATAACTGAAGGGACCTTTAAATATATTTTATTGCTAATTTAGACCTCAATCTCTTAGCTCTACACTTTACTATCTTTGAGAACTTGGGCAAGTTTCCAACCCTCTGCATGTCTTACTGTCCTTATCAGTAAAATGGGGCAATAATTCTTACTGTATAGGGGCCCTTGTGGTGATTAAATGAGATCTTACAGCATACTGTGTGACATATGGCAAGAGCCCAATAAATGTTAGCTACTGTTATTTTTCTAATAGTGATAACATAATTAATAATTGACATTATTACTTAATCTTATAGTTGAAGAAACGAGAGACCAGGATAGGTTAAAGGATTTGGGCAAGATGTATGCTTAGCAGCTTCAGAACCCGAAAGAGATTTTGGTCATTGATTCCCACACCAGTGCTTTTCCCTGAGCCAGGCTGCCCCTCACATGGAGTTTCCAAGTTCATGATGAAAGAGGAGAGTGATTTTGGAAACCACTGCACTTGGAAACTGCCTTAAATAGAAAGGACATGAATTGCTAACTGTAAACATCAAACACACATACATATACACCATGCATACCACACACATACAGTATATATATATCACATATAATGTATACATATTATGTACATGTATAGTATATTATGTATATGCATATATTCCAACACAAACCTAAACATTAAGATTAAACTTTTCTTTTGGGGAGCTTTCCATTTATGATAAGTAATTTCACTTGCAGTTTCAAATCTTTCGGTCAAATTTCAGCAAAAGTGGTAGAAAATTTCTACATAAAACTCTTGGACCTCTTCCTAAAGTTTAACAAAAAGAGCTGTTATTGAGTTCAAAGATTATAGCTGTGGTCACTTTCAGTTTTATCCAAAAGACTGCACACAACTCTACTTTAATTTCATTAGAAAAGTAAAATTAGAACAGCTAAAAACGTTAAATCTTATAAAGAAATATAATTTGATTTGATGTCATTAGAAGCCAGTGCAAAACAGAGAATATGGAGCTGGCTTAACTGCTTCCATGCTGGATAAAACAGCCCTACCATTCCCTTGCACACTCCCAGCTGTACCTGTTGAAGTTCACTTTTACTCATTAGCTCAGGCATTTCATGGTGTGCCATTTTAGGGACACATATGCTTCCTATTAGCAATAATGAATTAATGGGAGATGTGTGGTAATATGATAGCAAAATTCAGTAAAAATTCTATTTGAACTTAATTCTGAGGGATATGAACATAACCCACAAAGGAGTACTCTGATCTATAGTGGAGAATAATTTGCCTGTTGCTCTGGTTTGCAATTAATGAAAAGTCCTCAGGAAATCCCAATTTCTGATTAAAGAGAGTTGATTATGATTAATGTATCCAAATTAACTGCCAAAAAAGAAGCCACCTCATAATTACCTACATTATTCTTCCAATTTTGAATTCCTAAGGCTACTCATATCTGTGCCCTCCTCTCTAATCCTTAAAGAGGTATGTTTGGTTTTTAATTTTTGATTACTGGGACAATGACTGTCCTTTGTTTTTGCACATAGAAAATACTCAAGGTTTTATGAATTTTATTCTCACCCCTCTCTATTGTTCTGCAAGAAATACTGTCACTGGTATACCAGCAAAGTTGTCATAAACCCAGGACATCAACTTTAAAGCACTTGGTCTAATCCTACAAGTGCGGGCTTACTCCTGAGTACTTACTCTTGGCCGTTGCTGTGCGCTGCCCTCAGGACACTTGGTGGATTTGAGGGGGAACAAAAAGACATTGAAGGCATATACAATATGGACTGCTTCTAGTACCGTTTTTCAAAGTAGTTCCCTAAGTAAGTAAATAAGTTAGTAAACTATTGCAGATCAATTTTTTGTAACATTATGAGGTGTTGTATTTTGTTAGGGTATTTGCCAATACTTTTGTGGAAAATTTAGAAATGTTCCATCAAATTCTGTTAACTGGATACCATTTTTAAATGGAAGTCCTTCTAATACAGTATTTATGTTAGATAATATCTACTTTTATTAAAGTCACATATGTATTTTAAAAACAGAAATAGGTTATTAGAATTTTTAAGTAGTTAGGAGTTAGTCAAAAGAATTAACATCTCCACAGAATTCCATTGGCTTACAGAATATTTTCTCCTACAAAAATTTCTTTCAATATTTCCGTTGTATTTTGTATTAACATATTTCACAGGTTACCTGGGATTACAGAGGAGATTTTGAAAACATAGGTAAAGAAAAAGAAAATTTAACCAAAATCTCATTGTCTAGGCACAAGCACTATTAAAAATTTGGTACTTCTCATATACACTTTTGTAATTTAAAAAATGCATATGCATCTTTTATTCTAAAATAGACTATATAGTATAATATTGCCTTGTAGACTACATCTTAAAATTTAACAGTGTATATGGATTTTTTCCATAGCAATTAAAATGCAGGGTCTGGCAGAAATAAGGCTTCCAAGAGTATGGTTGGTAGGGAAATAATATGGGTGTGATAATTTATAGTTTTAATTTGAACATTTCACCTAAAATGTCATATTGTATGCTTGAGTGTGATATTGTTGTGTTACAGAATTACATGCTTATGATTTGTTAATAAAAGATTTTGTAATAAAAAGGGGTGTTACTTGTGCTGGACCCTGTATATTTATATATCCATTTTGCTGGCTGCATAGTATTTTGTCACATAAAGTACCATTATTCAAGTCGATTCCATTGTTTTTGTAATTATAGGTAGAATTGAAAAGAACATCAATGTAGCTAAACCTTTATGTAATTAAGTAATTATTTCCTGAGGAATGTTTACAAGTTGAATTTCTTAATCACAAGATGTGTTTTTGAAATATTTGTAATGCAAAATGCTTTCAAAAAAGGATATTCCGGTGTTTACTGCCAACAGCAGTATATGAAAGTCTCAATTTCTCACTAGCCTCAAATATTTCAAGTATTGAACAATTTTATAAGTTTGACATATCATTGTTTTAATTATTATTCATTTGATTATAGTTTTTAAAGAAGTATATCGATTATTTATGATTCTTCTCTAAGTT
The DNA here is from genome assembly GCA_028533065.1 of Trachops cirrhosus. Taxonomy (NCBI): domain Eukaryota; kingdom Metazoa; phylum Chordata; class Mammalia; order Chiroptera; family Phyllostomidae; genus Trachops; species Trachops cirrhosus. The sequence goes on along the minus strand of CM052539.1, from coordinate 176,197,145 downwards.
TTCTTTTATTGTATTTGACTTTGTTTCTCCACAGTAGAATTTACCACTCTCTTATTATTTTGCAAGAGATTTTTACTCTTCCATTGTCTTTTATAACTATTGTAAAGTCTCATGTTTATTTTTAACCTCTGTTTCTATTTTCTGCCACCATTATTTAAAAGTATTCACTTTCAGATCTACCAACTCTTCTCAGTTATCTTCAAATTCCATTATTCCCTGATGTCCTTTCAAACTTAGTTTTATCTACTTCATCCCAAAACTCAACCTGAACCATGGTGCAGTGTTTGCAACTTCCAAATGTAAGTAGTCAGAGAGATGCTATTCCTCGAAGGCACAGAGAAGTGGTACCAATGAAAATGTGCAAGAAAAAGATGTCATTTCTTTGTATTTGCATGACTTTTTACAGAACATATTGCAAAGATAGTAAGTCAAAATTTTAGCATTAGTTGATGAAAACTATAAACTTAAACATAAACTTTAAGCATTCATAACTAGAGAAACCCAAAACATTACATCATCAGAATGGGAAGATGTGACATGAGAAAGCAATCATCGTAAAGACAATTGTACAGCATGAAGGCAGTGTGGCGCTTCGAGAACGCGTATCGCGTGAAGAAAGCACATTTGAGCAGGAAGAGGATAGAAGCATCCGACTTAACTATTCTTGACAGGTTTTCCACCCATTCCCTTAAATGAGCCAGAGTAAAATATGAACAGCAGGTCTACTGAATATATTATATTAAACCCACTGCATTTGTAATAATGTTTATATTTACTAGTTCATAAACTATATCATTGTTACTATGGAACAAATATACAGTGATTATTCACACATTATTTTATTTTTATTAACCCTGAATTAGAGAAACTTCTGAGTGTTGTTGCACTGTAAGTACCTAAGAACACCCTGCCTGTTATTGGAACCTGGATTTTGGTGCCCAGAGTTTGCTAAACCAGTAAGAAGCATTGATTACCGAAAGGTGACTTATGAGGTATACTCCTGCTCGGGTGTGCTGTATGGGACACAAGCACAAAATTAATTACCTCAGGAAGAAATGTAAACAATGTTTTCTGCATGTTTTTTCACTTTTTTATTTTGCATATTATGATTTGGACATACATTTTTAGTTATTCCTAAAGTGCTGAAGACTGTCAGAAACAGCTGAAGATGTATACTCTGAAGATGTGACTCTGTCGCCGAGTGAGGTGCTGTCCCCAGAATTGCCATTATTTTGAAAATCTTAGAAATTAGTCTGGTATTGATAATGACTTCTCAAAAAAAGTGGATAGTCATAAATAAATACATAAATAAATTATTTCATCACTAAAATTAATGAAATGGTAATGAATAATGAGTAATTTCAAAGTCTATTTGCAATTTCTTCGCTGAATCAGTGTTACATTTGTTACCAGAAAACATTGAAATACCTACTGAATGTAGTAGTTATTTCCCCCTGTTTTTCTCTTGTTTTGCTTGGAGAAGGAAAATGTTCATGAACAAATATCTGTGGCCTCATCAACAGCTCAGTGTCACTAGAACTTAATGAAGAGGAAGTGCAGGAACCTCTCTCGGCCTTAGTTTCTTCATCTGTAAAAATAGGAACAATAATACCAAACTTATAGAATTGTAATAAGGATGAAAGTGCTTGTAATGGTGATGGACACTTAGCAAGTATCAACAACATTAGTTGTTATTGTCATCTTCATTATTGTCACCTTTATCTGGATTCTTCATAAAGCAGTCCTGAAACAGAGGATTAAAGACAAGTGTGTGACATCAGAGATCCAGGGGACAGTGGCAGGGGTAAGGAGGCAGAAAGAAGGAAGGGGCAGTGCTAGGATGCCTCGGTAAGTTGGCCACCACTACAGGTGGTTGGTTTATTGATCTTACAGGACCACCTGGGAAGCAGTGTAAACTCTCCCTTGGGATCCCCTGAAGGCAGAAGAAGGAAAGAGTGTATATTTACTGGCTTCCATCTTTGATTGGTTAATATGTGCCCCTATGGAACATCCACTCCCAGCTACTTCCAGGTTGGATTGTCCCAGCATAGCACTGGGAAAGGAGGGAGAAGACACATCATACTTGTGACAAAGGTCTTCCAGGAGGCACCTACAGGAAGCTGGATAGACCTTATGCAGGACAGCCATGGCCCAGGGGTTGGAGTAAGGGCCAGACAAGGCCAAGAGAATTTTCCATAGTGCCTAGGAGGTAGTTCATGCAATTAACTATTGTCATCATCATTATCATCATCATCATCATCACCAGCATATTTAGCCAACCCCTACACCTAATTACTAGAATAACCTATTGTTTACAAAAAGAATCACACTGGATGAATGGCCAAGTTGGCTTAGGTCAGTTTTTAATACATCTTTTTAACAAAACAAATTGTATTAAATTTCATGCCCTTAGAAACATCTGGTTAGTCCTGTCCACTCTTGTTTCTCAAGTTGCCTTTCTTATCTGTTCTTTCTTCTTTGTCAGAGTCACCATTTTGGTGCTAGAATCTATTGCTACACCTCAAACATCTTTATCCTTCTTGAGTTCTCTGCCTATTGCTTCAGATAGATAGCTCCAATATACTGTTATCTAATTGCATTTCTAAAATACACATTTCATTCTGTTAGTGCACTGCTTTGAACTTTACCTCCAGGTAAATGATACAGGACTATCCACAATCTGGCCTTAAAGTACTTAAAAGCACCATTGACTCTCCTGGTTTAGTGACGGAGATACCGTTTGCTGTCTGGACAACCCACAGATTTGGTGTATGCTGTTCTATTTGTCACATCACCTTTGGTTTTTGAAGATCTAAATCCTAACTTATGTCTTCTCAGAACACCTCAGACCATGCCCTGTTCACCAAATATCTAAAGTTCTTCCTAGGCTGACTTTTGCTCTTCATTGTATAAAAATACACCAACTGCCCAGAACACTTAATAGTACTATTTACTTAGCAATCACAGACATGCTGATTTATGGTATATCTTCTGACTTATCATTTTAGTGGCATCTTAACCTTATTTTTGTTGTTGGCATTATTGCTGATGTCCCCATTTCCCCCTCCTTTTCCCACCTCCACCCAACCCCCTCTTCCCTCTGGCCACCACTAGACTGTTGTCTGTGCCTGTGGATTACACATACATGTACTTTCAGTGATCCCTCTACCTTCTTTCATCTAGTTCTCCCTCCCCTCTGACAGCTGTCAGCCTGTTGCATATATGCTTGCCTCTGTTTCCATCCTGCTTGACAGTTTATTTTGTTCATTAGATAGTGAATATGTCTTTTGTCTTTGTGGTGAGGCCTATCACTTACTTTTTTTAGTTACTCCCGCAACGTAACACAGTGCCTATATGTAGAAGTTGATATTTCTGAGGTCAGTTGGTTTCAGTGGGCTTTTTAACCTTGGTACAGTTGACATTTTGTGCTGGACAATTCCTTGTTGCAGAGGGCTGTCCTATGCATTTATGGGATGGTTAGAAACACCCCTGGCCTCTGTGTATGAGATCTAGTAACAACCCCAGTTTACGACAGCACAAAATATCTCCAGACAGGTCAAATGCCCCTTGGGGGTATTTATTGAACATGGAGAACCAGTGGGTTACATAAAAAAATATAGTGAAATTTAACATTTAATGAAGGTTTGCTCTAAGAGAAGCAGTATTCATTTCACTTACATGTGGTTCACTCTATTTCTCTTAGACTTTACCAGGGAGCAAGAGCCTCTTCTGTCTTTAATCCTCTACACAACACTGAGTGGTGTCACTGGTATGCTGTCTCCAGATCCTCTTTCTCTCTGGATCATTCAAGTTTTCTTCATCAAGCTATGTTTCCTCCTAATTAAAACTCCCTATCATTTATATAAAACTCTTCACTGGCAGCTGTTATTAGACATGGGTTGGGTGAGAATATAAAACTAATGCCTATTAGTATGTATTAGATTATCTGTCATCCCTTGCATTTAATCAATCACCAAGTGTTAACAGCTTTATTTCCTAAATATCTTTCACATCTTTGGTTTTGTCCTCACCAGATTTCTTTGTTTCAGTCCACCACCATGCTCACTGAGGTCGTTGCCCTGATCGTTGTCTCTGGTACGTCTCTGGGAGCAACATTCGGGAAAAACTGCCAGGAAAGTAGAGGTATTTGGGGGACTTGTCTTAAAGCTGCACTTTCTTAATATTTGATTTATGTTTAAAGTTAGATATGCAAACGTAGAAATGTTTTTCAAAAGATTTTTACTAAAATTTACTAAGAAAATCTCAATTGTTTATATAAAAGATTACTATTATTATTAATACTGGTAATAATACAGATAACAATAGTGGCTGCTTTATTTGAGGTAGACAGTAGAAGTGAGGGCTTGATGGAAATCAGCTTCTCCTTGGGCATCATTATGGCTGCCCAACTTTCTAGCTGCCATTTTAAAAAAATTAAATTTATTGTGGTGACATTGGTTAATAAAGTTATATAGGTTACAAGTGTGTAATGTTATGGTACGTCGTCTGTATATTGCATTGTGTGTTTACCATCTAATGTCAGATCTTCTGTCACCATGTATATGACCCCCTTTAGTCTTTACTTTTGTTCCACTCTCCTTCTCTCCTGTAACCCCCATACTGTTGACTGTATCTGTGAGTTTTTGTTTGCTTGTTTTTCTTGTTTGTTTGCTTGTTCCAGCTGTCATTTGAGAGTCCACATCCACTATCATCATCTGTTCTCTACTCCTAAATTCTGGGTGTAAGAGAAGGTCTCAGGTGGATTGGAGTAAGAAGGCCATTTTGCCGGGGATGCACATATGCACACACGTGAACGTACATCTTCATCACACAACTTTTCATTTGTGCCTTATTACCAGATGCAGTGAGCTGTGGTGTTCTGAATTTTTGAGTTCTGCTGCATAGTTTGAATAGCACTATTTTATGCAACTGGCCTTTTCTGGTGTATGTGTTAAAGTGCTAATATTTTAAATGGAAATATTTAAAAGTATGCCCCAACTTCAAAAAAGTTTGGTATTGTTTAATTAAAAAAATCACTTATATATTGTTAGTGCAGGGTGTGTATTTTAGGATATGGAGAAACTTAGTAGATTGTTAGAGATATTGTCCTATAAACGTATATTGTTGCCTGACACAGTGATGATGGTTCTGGTCTTTTCCTGAATCATCCCTGAAATCATTATGTGCCTCTGTCTCTATTTTCTCTTTTAAAGATTTTGTGTATTTATTTCTAGAGAGAGGGAAAAGGAGGGAGAAGGAGAGGGAGAGAAACATCGGTGTGCAAGAGAAACATCTATCGGTTGCTTTTCTCACACCCCCAAGCTGGGGACCTGGCTTGCTACTCAGACATGTGCCCTGACCTGGAGTTGAACTGGCTACCTTTCAGCTTGCGAGATGATGCCCAACCCACTGAGCCACACCAGCTCGGGCTGTCTCTATTTTCTTGTTTCTACCCTGCAAGGCTGTTTTAGCATGGTGCCCTCCAAACACAAAGCTTCATATGACAACTTGCATATTGATATTCTATTTTGGAAAGTGATGCCAAGAACCAGTCTTAAAGACTGGGAACAGTGAAACAGAAAAAGAGAGAAAGCCAATCCAAGGGTCTTTTATTAAGGAAATCACCTCATCAGGCAACTGGAGCTCAATCCTACTGGAGACCCTTGAGAAGCTGTGTCAGGTGAACCTCAGACCAGGTCAGCTGTGACATGACAGAAGGGAGTGTTTTTTTTCACTATTTACCCCCTGTCCTCATAGGTCAAGGATTGTCCTGTGGTGTTAGCTCCTTCACACCTCAGATATATGCATGAGTCAGAATGGCTTAGAGAGTTCTTAAAGGAGTCCCCTAAGGTTGTGGCCAAGAAACCCCAGGGATGGAAATGAGAGATACAACAGGCAGCTGAAGCATCAGCTGTCAAGTTACAAGAGCATGCAACTGACTGTAGCAAAGACCAGAGAAAAAGGATGGGTTGTGAGAGTGTGTGTGGGGGGCCCAATGAGTACCCATTATGCAGACCTTAGCTGTGATCATGATCTTCATAATGTCAAAGGAGTAAACAGATTGACCATTGTCATTCACATTTGGAAAGCACTTATTTTATTGCAACTTGTTGATGTTCCCTGAAGTGGAATATATTGACTACATTGTTTGCCCATGGTAATGGATTTATAGATGTATGGGAATATATTACTTAAAGTGAAATATTTGTTAGTTAATCAAGGCTGTAATATTCTGGCATTTCTTGGAGCTTTAATAAGTGATGAATGTAGTATAGGGAACCTCCCCAAATAGAAAAAAAGTAGAAGTAGGAAGTTCTACTCTCAGTGCGTTTGTGATAGGTCAGGGACACCATTGCTCTTGTGGTAATACTGAGACAACATTGACTAAACCAAAAAGTTACGTTCCTCCTTAAAATGATCAAGGAGCTGTGGAAACCAAAATTTCTAAAGTACAGAGAAGACTGACCCTTCTTCAGTGAGCAGAGAATGGAAGCTACTTTCACCTCTGAGCAAACTCATTGCATCTGGATATCCAGAAAGCCAGGGGAACATGCTTGACATAGGCAGAGAAACTTCTGGGAAAAGGAGAATCCATCCAGGCTTTTATTAGTTGCACATGGGCTGGCATGCTGGCTTGGAATCTGAAAGAGCCCCAGACACAGGGAGAGTCCTTGTAAAATGGTGATAAGATTTTTCCTCTCTGCTTAAAATACTTCAACACAAACTCCAAAACTTAGATCATAACATCCTTTTATATATGACTCCTTCTTATTGATAGGGGGACTCAAGAATTAAAAATTTTAGCTTCAGTCCTAGTTGAGAGTCTTAAGTGATTAATGCATGTGGAAAGCAGTTATTCCAGGAACTGGAATGCATGAACTATGGGACTCCTTGAGGTCTACCAGCAACTCAGCCTTTGTGACCAGGGGTCTGCAAGCAATGGAGATGGTATCTGAACCATTGTACGTCAGGGAGGAAAGTGCATGGTGCAGATAATCGTTGATTAACAGATAAAGGAATACTAGGAAAATTGCTGCTGGACTGCAACTCTTATCCAATTAACCTTTTTTTCTAACCCCCTTGCCTACCCTTTCTTCTCCTTATAAAAGGCCAGCTTGAGGTGAAATGTTAAGATGGTTTTTGGTACATAACCCACTGTCTTCTTGAATTGCTGGCATCTGGATAAAGCACTTATAAGATTCTATCCTTGTCTCTGCTTATTGGTTCTGGTAGTGACAGGCAGCATGAATGCCTACTTTTCCAGTTTCATTACTTCTTCATGTCCACATTCACACTTTTCATACCAACAATAATGAACTTAGTCCTGAAGAGATGTGTCTTAGGCTATGTATTCTGTGCAATGCACATCTCAAGAAAGGACCACAAGGGCTATGATGTCAGCGATTCACCCCAGATGCAAACATGGCGACCCTGACTTTAGATTTCTTAATGTGTTCCCTTTTGCTCCATGTGGTGCTAATCGCTTCTCATTGTCTGAAGCTTATCACCATTTTTTGCCTGGTCAATTCTTATTTATATTTTAGGGTAATTTAAAAGTCACTTCTTTCACGAAGTTTTTAAATTCAGATCAAATATTCCTCTATGTGTTTCTGTACACCCTGAATGTCTCCATCATAGTCCTTAGCTCATTGCTTGTGTGACTGCTTGTTCATCTGTCTTTCCCACCAGCCCCTGCGCTCTGTGAGTGCAGCAAAGCCATATTTCTAATCACTGTTGCAGGTGAAGAACTTGGCAAAGTACCTGAAAAATCTGTGAGGATCAATAAACACTTCGTGAATGAATGTATGAATGTATTTGTGATCATGTTTTCTATACTGCAATGCATAGATAAAATAATATAATAGATATTACAGTGATTTACATGGTATACAAACTTTCCCCAATTGTCACATTTCAAATTAATATGATGAAATGATATAGGATCAAAGTAATTAAAGCTAAGCATTTAGAGATCAATGAGGACAACATTAGGATTTTACAAAATGGGAGAAACCCCACCCAGCTTTCCAAAGTTTGTAAGGTTACACTCTGACAGAAACAGTTCTAGAGTAAATGTTTTCTGGTTCCTAATGTAACGGTCTCGAGAGATGATCTGTATCAGTTTGTACAATTTACAGATCCTAGGAAGAAGTAGGACCCACAGTGGCCAGTTACTTCCTTCTTTAGATCAGAGAGTGCCCGAAACTAGAGGCAGAAGAATACCATGGCAGAAAATATCAGAATAGCAGTTTCAGATTTTTTTCATTTTCATACTAAAGAAAATTTGCTGTAATACTGTTTCGCACTTGATTTTTCTAGAGTATCTTTAGTTGAGGAAACCAAAAAGCTGGTTTGCCAAAGTCAGGTTTCAAAACAGTGTATCAGCCACTAAAATATTTTCTTTCTGTTGTTAGTGTAAAGCACTGGCCTTTACTGTCACACTATTCCACTTCCTCAGCCAGCCAACCGACCCCTCTCCCTTCGTCCACACACTCCGTCTCTCCCTCCCTCCCTACTTCTCTCTCTCTCTTTCTTTCTAATTTTCCTTATAGTAAAATTTATCCACTTTAAGTAACAGTGAGTTAGATTCATGGGGCATTTTTTAGTTTTAAAATTGTTAATATATTTTGGTTAAAAGACTTTGCTCTGTGGATTCCTGTTATCCTAAGTAGCTGCTAGAAGTGTCTTCTAGAGAGAATGTCACCCAGTGGTCTCCAAAATATTTTTTAAAGATTTAATGTATTTATTTTTAGAGAGAGAGGAAGGGAGGGAGGGAGAGAGAGAGAGAGAGAGAGAGGGAGAGAGAGAGAGAAACATCGATGTGAGAGAGAAATATTGATCAGTTGCTTTTTGCATGCACTCAACCAGGGACATGGCCCACAGCCCGGGCATGTGCCCTGACTGGTAATAGAACTGGTGATCTTTAGGTTTGCAGGAGGATGCCCTATCCACTGAGCTACAGTCAGTGCTCTTCCAAAATATTTGACTTGTATCTATCAATAAGAGATAGTTGAGTAAACAAGCACTCTGCGATGTATGTTTACGTATAAGTTAGGAACATGCACTTTGTAAGTCTAAATATCAGTAAAGCTTGATCACTGTCTTTGCGATAAATATTAGAAGTTCTAATATATTCTTTACATACCTCTATATAATACTTCTTGCATATCTTTTGGGGTCTGTGTACCCCACTTTGGAGCAGAAAAACAACTACTCCAAACACTGGCAGGAAAACAACTCTAATTTACTTATTAGCTGGTGTAGTTTCATCATTGACACTTCAGTTTTTGATTTTTTTCCCCAGGGATATTATGTCTAGAATGATAAGGAGAATTCCACATAACATCCTGTTTTCACTTCTTTATTGCCTGTTGAAAAAACATGGTATGACCTATCACATGATAGAATCACGTGATTATAGCACTGAGGTGAAATTAAATAGAGTTTCAGTAACACTTATCAAATTGCTTCAAAATAAACTCATGATTTTTCTTAAATATCCATAAAGCAATTAGACATGGCAGAACTTTTAAAATGTTTGTAACAGTATTTTAGAACCTCTGCTTCTATTAATACCATTAGGGAGCTACGGAGTTGCAGCAACATGCAATCTTGCTTGATAGACACATTTTTGTGGCTGGGAGGGCTGGAAATTTTCCAGCATAATGATTTTCCGATCTGTAGCATCCATCACTCAAGAATTCTTGAGAGAGAGCAAGAAGAGAGAGAGAGATGCAAAGATACAAAAGGATAATTACTTGAACATGTGTTTCAGATTTTAAATACAATTAGCTGGAGACCTCAAACTTTCCTTTCTCCTTCAGCATACACAATAAAAAATAACGCTTCACATTGGGTAGGCATTTTATGCTTTACAATTGTTTCACTTGATGTTTATACCAATTCTGTGAGGTATCCATGAATTATTATCTCATTTTTTTTCACTTGAACACATTGAAGAGGACATAAATGACTTAGAGGTCATCCTGCAAATCTGGGTGGAACAAACTAAATGTAGGTCCCTCGTGCTCTAAGCTTGCCTTTCTTTAAGAAAATTCTGGCTTGGTGAACCTTTAATGATTTCTGTGATTTATTTGCCTATTTATGTAAATAGGATTGTAATTATGTTAATTATAATTATAAAAAAGTTCTAACATTAAACTACTCTGTGTGACCCAAGTGGAGTAAATATAACTTGTAAGTTTGGGGACTCAGCTGATTGTCCAGTTTGAGGATGAAAGAGTTGGAAGGAAACTCATACTATAGCTCCTTTGAGTTCTCTTGGACGCTGGTATACCCTTTTACCTATCCAGGTCTTTAAACCCCTTGAAATGAAAATATGAAGCTTTGCTCAATTTTTTTTTGCATTTTATAGCAAGAACATATAAATTTAAATGTATCGATTTGGCAACATTTCTTTAATGGAACAGCATTGTAAGGAATAACAAATAATATTAGAGTGTGAAATTGAATAGGAAAGTCTTGCCTTAACAAAAACTCAAAATAGTATTCTAGCTGGCATCCTAACGTGCCTGCCTTTGCAAAGGCAGAAGCTTCTCCAGAATAAAATTCCTACCTCACGTTCTACCTCAGACACAAATGCAGGTGCAGTTGATCATGAGAAAAATTGTTTATTAGTCTCCATTTAGAGTCACTTTAATCCTTAAGAAAGATTATTACTAATCTCTTGATTAACTTCTCCATCATCATCTAGAATATTTATTTACCTTATATGTGTTATCCTTTATTAGGTAGATCAAATAATTTAAATTCCTCCTCCGGTACTTATTATAGGAGTGACAATAAGACTGATTTTTTTCAGGATGCACAGAATATGTCTGTAGACTCTTTTAATGAGTTTTATTTATTTGATGATGGTGATTAGAAAGTATGGTACATGCTGGACTAGTTCATAGACATGAGAATTTTATTAAAGGGAGAGTCTTCTGGTAGAATGATCTGGGAAGAAGAATCCTGAAAGGTTGTCAGCATTTTCTTAAATCAAAATTTGATGAGCCCCAATCCTGGCAAAAACATGAAAATGAGAAAGAGGTGAATCGTAGATTACAAAGAGCGTCTTTTTCTAAATAATATTTTAAAGTTAAAATAGGCCTAACTATCCAACTTTAGTTTTCTAACCATACTTCCACAAAGTTCCTTTTTTGTTACCTTTACAAACTATTTATTATATAAACTATAACCTATAATCATTTAGGGAAGAAAATATGAATTGTCCCTATTATTAGGGACTGTTGTGGGCTGCTACAAAGCCCCACAAGTCTATGTTCTAATGCAAACCTGGAAACTATTCCCATTGCAAGAAAATGTTCATTTCTTCTTATTTCACTTCTGGTAGAACCGATGCCATGACTCCTTGAACTGCTTGATCATATGGTTATAAATACTGGCTTAAGTGTTTTCAGATAGCATCTGTATAAGCTAATACCCATGTTTGATTTTACAAGCCATTTTTCTACTTACGGAATTCTATTTTCTATTTGCCATATTACTTCGTTAAAGTTCTGCAATTATTTCTTTTGACAAGGGATCCTGAAACTGTTGAATAATACGTATTTCTACTTCCTTTGGGAAGAAATGATTGTTTTTTATCACAAACACATTTCCACCAGATTTATTGTCTGGATTTTATAGGGGAAATGTGAAAACAACATTTTTACAGTGTGCTGGTTCGTGGGGTAGATAGGACATTCCGAAGAGCTATTACTCCTTGGCTGGGATAGGCATCCTCTGGATGCCGCCAAATCACTGCTTCGTTGTGGGGTACCCGTGAGAGGTGGGAGGCTTCCTTGCCAAGACTTCAGCCAAGGGAATTAGTGGTAAGAGAAGAGTTTTAGGTTCTTTAATTTTTGGATTTAGGTAATATCGGGGGAGAGGAAGTTAGGAGAACTGCAGAAAGATCTACGGAAAAGTCGTTACTATGTTTGAACAGCTGCCATAAGAGTGCTTGGCACAAGGACGGGAAAGCCCAGCATTTTCCCCTTTATTCGGTATGTGGCCTCCTCACAGGTCCCTGACGTGGCAGGTATCATTTTATCACTCATAAAATGTGGTAGGTTAGTAATAACTAACTTACGTGATTCTGGTGTGGACTGAGCAGAAAGAATATTTGTCATCTTTGGTAAACTCTAAACAGCACTGGTCTTCTATGCAAGAAAACCATCATTTGGGTCCATCCGTGTTAATTTATTTTGCTACTGTCTTATGGCTACATTGAAAATTGATGCCTGGTAAAGAGGGCCATAGGGAAAAATGAAGACAGGCTTTGATTCTGTTTTCCAGGTCTCAATCTGAAGGATGAGAAAGATTCGGTTAACTATGGACCGCTTTCCTTTTAGTTTAAAGTACAGATGTGAAGAACAATGTCTCCAGCACGTTTTGTGCTATTCATTTAGGGTTAGGGTGACCTTGTCCTCAGATGTGTCTGACATGTTCCATTTGACACCACTTCCTCTTCCTAGCAGTCTTACACCTGCCAAGAAAAGCTCTGCCTCCATACCAAAGCATGACCTTGAGTTTCAAACCAAGGGAATGACAGCCAGCAGCTGCTGTCCAGACAAGCCAACTGTCTGCTTGGCAGAAGCTTGTCAATAACCCTGATGACAAAGGACTGGTCTGGAAACAACTGGCATTGGGCATGCGCTGATTACAGAAGTCATATCTTTAGAGGATTTCAATAACTTTGATCTTCCCCACATCATGTTTTTTCCTTCATTAGTGTAAAACAAAAGATATGAGCAAAGGGTATGTGATTAATGCTCAGAAGGCAAAACAGGTTAATATGTTAAACATGCTTGGAAAAAAATCTTTTTATCTTTTATAGCACATAAAAACATTTTCCACTTGGCAAATCGTGTTTCTTTAAAAATAGCATAGAATCATGTGGTAGGAAATGAGAAAAGAGAAGGGAAAGTACTCTAGCTTGGTTCCAGAATGTTATGAATTGAATTTTACCTATATGCTTAATCTAAAAATAGTGGCTTTTTACTAATGAAAAGTCATTATAGTTGTTTGTCTTAACACTGTTTTTTTCTTAAATAAAAAAGCTATCCATTAAAGAAATTCAAACAAATTTTGGTCCCTTTGTCCTTTGGGGCTTGCTACATGCTAGATAATATTAGTTGTTCCCCTGTGGCATCACATAAGTTCCTATGTTTCCTATGATTCCTGAAAGTTTGGTGTTGCATCTAGAGGCCTGATCTGATTCAGATCTAATTTTCTGGCAAGGTTACTTCAGAGGTGGTGTTGAATACTTACATCGCACATTGGAGGCACGTAAGTTTCTCTTTGTGCTATTAGCAGCCATTGGTTATCATTGCTCAAACTCATTTTAGATGGTTCATCTTTTAATCCTGTCAGTTACTCTTTATTTAGGGATATGTGCTGAAGGTAGGCACAATACTATTTTCAATTGTTCGGATATGGGAGCATGGAGTTGCCATCAACTGAAATGGGAACAGCTGCAGTTTGAGCAAGTTTTGTGGAGAGTGAGAGTGGAGTCTGGATTTTAGTTTGGGACTTGTTGACTTGAGCATGTTTGTTACATATCTGTATCAGCTGGGTCTGAGCAGAGAAGCAGAAACCAAATATTTAAAATTATTCTAATATATATAAATATGTTAATATATATGTTCAGATCTAACAAGTTTCTTTCTGTATCTTTTGCTAATATACTTGATACATATCCAGTATAATGAGATAGGTGAAGATATTTGTATATATCTTGTATAATGAGATATATTCTACATTTCTGGATGTTTTGAAGTTAGACACATAGATAGAGATATACAAGATAGAGCTATACAAATTTCATTAACTGGAGATATATATTGTGTATATATACAGATATATACATCTACTGTATATAGAGATAGATAGGGATACATGAAGGGGTACATATATATCTAGGGGTATATAGAAATAGAGATATATGAAGAGATGTGTTAGAGATATGTGATCTTATGCCATTGTAGGAGCTAGTTAAACATTTTCTGTAAAACTCTTTTTTTGTGTCTCATACTGAAAATTGAAATCCATGGATCAGGCAGTTGGGAAGCAAATGAGGAAGCAAAGTAGGGGAGAGCAAATAGCACGTAAATTAGAATATATAAGCCAGGTCAGTTTATGGTGCCTTTAACCTTAATGGTTTGATTTTCTTAAAGAAGCCAGGGCCTTTTGAAAGAGAGCTAAATGCATGAAGCTGGACCTAGTATCAAAAGCTAAAGGATATTCCAGGATGAAGTGGAGCAATTGCAGGTCTCACCTCTGTCTCATGCCACTGAGGAGAACCAGCAGATAAATGAAAATGGGTGGGGATTTCAACATGACTGATACTTCACTTTTGCCTTCCAGATCTTCCATAAGAATCTTTATTGACACCCAACTTAACTAGAAACATATAGCAAAGCAATTCTGGAAAATGTAGTTTAGTCTAACCAAGTGGATGGGTGACAAACCCACCACAACATCCAAAGAGGTAGATGGATATTTGAGTGTGGAGTTTGGGATAAATAAAAGTGGAAGTTTTTAGTTGTATAGATGCTTTTTAAAGGCTTGAGACTGAATGCAATTAACTAGGGGATGAGAGTAAGAAGAGAAAGGAATAAGTCAAGGGGCTTAGGTCTGATGCTCTCCAATTTTCGGAGACCGGGGAGTAGAGGAAGTATGTGAATAAGCACCAAGACACAAGATCAGTGGTGTAGTGAGAATACTGGAAGTAGGGTGTCCTAGAAGCTTCATGAGGAAAGGATTTCAAGGATGGAGAGATTAATTACATCAAATCCTTCTAATAGAACACATATGGTCAAGACTGAGCATTGACTTTCATATAACCTAAAGAGGGTATATGGGGAGATTGAAGACTGGTCAAGTGGATCCAAGCGGTCACTTTCACCTTAAGAGAGTGAGCAGGAGAGGGAGAAGTGTTGGGAGGTATGGCAAGAAAGGAAAGTGGAAAACCAGATGTGTGTTGTCAAGAGAAGAAAGTGATTCAAGAAGAAATGGCAGTGAAGAAATACATACAATTTCTCAGTGGCATGATAGTTTGAGTTCCCTGAAAAGAGAGCTCAAGAAAAGACATTGGGTGCAGGTAGTTTATTTTTAGCAGATTGCTCCATGAAGCTGGATTGATGGAGTGAAGAGAAAGACATGGGATGGGGAAAATCAATGAAGTGTGCCTCACCCAACTGGTTATTACTCTTTTAGAAGGCTCTTTAGAGTTTTCTCTCTAAATGAATCCAGACTATGTAGAATTTTGCTCTGATTAGTTAAGAATTGTCACCAGATGGTGTATTACTTTTCTAGGGCTGCTAATAACAAAGTACCATGGACTGAGTGGCTTATTCAGCAGACATTTATTTTTTCACAGCTCTGAAAGCTCGAAGTCTGAGAGCAAGGTATTGACAGCTTTAGTTCTTTCTGAGAGTTGTGAGGGTAGGATCTGTTCCAAGCCTTTCTTCTTGGCTTGTAGATGGCTATCTTCTCTCTGTATCCTAACATCATCTTCATTTTGAATGTATCTGTGTCCAAATTTACTCTTATAAGGATAACAGTCATATTGGATTAGGGCCCATCTTGATTGCCTCATTTTAACTTCATTTCCTCTGTAAAGATCCTATTTCCAAAGATGGCCAGATTCTGACATACTGAGGGTTAGGACTGAAACATATGAATTTTGGGGCAGATGCAATTCAACCCATAACTGGTGGTGGTGGCAACCTTCCCATCCTTCCAGGATACCTTATACTAGGGCTGAGCAAATTTCCATGAATTAGTGAGAGAGCTCTTGAAGAATAGCCAAGTGACTCAGTAGGGGCTTGAGTGGGAATTCTGTGAGTGTGTGTAATTGTTCACCACAACTGCCACTGAATTAGAAACAGGTCAATGGTACATGGCCCCAGGCTATCTACAAGATGTACTGGTATCATTGTAAGTCATGATCAAAAGATTTTATTATTTATTTTTAGAGGGGAGGGGAGGAAGAAAGAGAGAGAGAAGCATCCATGTGTGGTTGCCTGTTACGTGCCCCCAACTGAGGACCTGGCCTGCAACCCCGGCATGTGCCCTGACTGGGAATCAAACCAGCAGCCCTTTGGTTCACAGGCTGGAGCTCAGTCCACTGATCCACACCAGTCAGGGCAATATGCTTAAGTTTATTATTTTTACTATGATATGGGGCGGGGAAAGGCCGAACAGGAAAAGGACTGTCCTTAGGAATTGAACACAAATTGAGGAGACTGGAAAGTCAGTGAATGAAATCAAGATATTGGCTTTGAAACCATGCCAGCTGAGCATTTTCTGAGTCACTTTATGTAAGTTAGGAACATTTTGAGATTGAATAATATATTTGGGCATTAAAATTTACACAATTTTAGCTTGTCTGGCTTCATTTCTTTTTGTGACAAATGTAGAAATTCACGAATTAAAAAATAGGTAGGTGATACCATTTTCCAAATAGTGAGAGAAAATGATCGAGAGATTAAGTTTTATGAAGAAAGAAAATAATGAATTAAAAAGTATAATTTAAGCAGTAAAAGAATGGCATATGTATGGAAAATCTTTCACAGCAATTAAGGAGAAAGGCATCCTAATAAAAATGTCAAAAAAGAGTAAATAAAATTTCATTACTAATGGCTAATTCTGAAAAAAAAAACTGATCATAATCTAAACTCATGGTTATGGACTGATCTCTACTCTAAAGTGCCTACCATTCCTTTCTTTCTCTCCAGTTAATGACTTGGAATCCCCAACCTGTCTTTATTGGTGTCAGTTATTTTTTTCTTGAGACTTCTTAACCCCAAATTGTCCAAACACCCTGAGGGTTTACTCAATCTGAAAAGCGTAAACTCTGCTTTTCAAGGCCAGTTGGGGACGAACTGGTAATCTGCTCGGTTCACGGAGATTGCTCCTGCTCAGGCTACCGTCTGACCTGCTGTTGAAGACTGGTTCCGCTGATTCTGACGGCTGCAACCGAGTTCCTTGCTCCCTGCATCGCTGGCCAGCTCTGTCATGCTCTGCACTTGGGCTGCATAGGAATAGGTATTTATGTTCTAATTCACAGGCCCTTCCTCTGATCTTGAGCAGGATACCCTGCCAGGGCAACTGCACTGGGAGAAATGTCAGACTTCAGCCACAAATTAGGTCAGACCAGCTTTCTTATTATTAGACTGGCAAAAAGTTCATTTGTTTTTTTTTCTGTAAGATGGCTCTAGTAGCGCTTAGTTGTCTTTAACTTCATTTGAAACAATTTTGTTAGATTGTATTGTGACAACTGCCATATTAGTGTGCATTTAAAACAAACATCAAAATTAGTGAATTTTTTGTGTAGCCATTTTAATTTTGAAAATGGAAGAAAATAAGCAACATTTTCTGCATATTATGCTTTATCATTTCAAGAAAGGTAAAAATGTAACTGAAATACAAAAAAAGATTTGTGGAGTGTTTGGAGAAAAGGCTGTGACGGATCAATTGTGTCAAAAGTGGTTTGCAAAGTTTCGTGCTGGAGATTTCTTACTGGATGATACTCCATGGTCTTGTAGACGAGTTGAAGTTGATAGCAATGAAACTGAGACATTAATTGAGAACAGTCAACTTTATACCATGTGAGAGACAGCTGACACACTCAAAATATCCAAAAATGAAAAATATGTCTTTTATTTTACGGAAAAAACTAAATGGACTTTTTGGCCAACCCAATACCATCAGTTTGTAGTGCCTTGAGCTGAGTCTGGATTCCCTGCCCAAACTCCCCTTGCCTTCTTTTAAATTCTAATTTGAGAATTTCTCTTTTGGTTTCCTTTCTCACTACCTAATGTTGGATTGAACAATTCTTGTTCACTGTAGCAGTTGTACCTTATTTTGGATCTTGGAGATCAGAGTTTGTGTTGTTAGTACCTTCCTTCGTCTATGTTTCTTCACTCCTATGGAAATCGATCCATAACTTCTACTGAGATCTCTGTGTGTATGTGTATGTGTGGGTTAAGAGTTGGTGGTATGAGCCTAACTTTATATTAAGGGCTAAAGTATGCTTACAAAATCAAATAAAGATTTATATCTCTTTGCCTTAACCTTGTAAAACTAACATGGTTCAATCAGGTGATAGCATCTCTGAAAAAAGAAAATCTACGCTAGTATTCTGTATCAGCCTTAACAATGATCAATTTACATTAGTAATAAAAAGGACAATAAAATGTGCACAATGAAAATATTACCCAGACTTGGCAAGGATATGGAGCTATAGATATCTTACTATAATACTGTTGTTAACACAAATTGATATAAACATTTGTGTAGGTATTTATATTAAACAATATATCATTTAGCTATTGTCGTATAGCAGACTACTCCCAAATTCAATGGCTTAAAATAATAAACATTTATTATTCCTTGCAAGTCTGTAAGTTTAATGGGAAGTTCTGCTAGTCTTGGCTAGTCTTTGTCACGCATCTGTGGTCAGCTATGAATCAGGTAGGTAGCTCTGTTGATCTTGGCTGGGCTGTCTCACAGTCTAAAATTATCTCATTACAGGCTTGCCTGGGATGGCTTTGCCTGGGATAAATGGGCTCTCTTCTCTGTATTTAGCAGACTGGAACAGGCTTGTTCACATGTGGTGGAAAGATTCTAAGACTGAGAAGATGCATGCAAAGCCTCTCGAGATCGAGGCTTGGAATTTGCAAAGTCCCTTCTGCCAAGTTGATCAAGCAAGTCACAAGTTCAACCCAAATTCAAGGGGTGGAGACATAGATATCACTTTGCAATGACAGGCACAGCATAGTCAGATTGTAAAAGGATGTGTAATAAGAGTCTGATTCATATTTTGATGTTCCAGTGCTGGCAGCTTTTAATCTTCACTCCTCCCTCTCTCCCCTCTGCCCCACGTCTGGGTAAGCTGGTAAGAAAGGCTGGGTGCACCTTCCTTTAGAGCCGGTGGGAAGGAAGTTCAAACCATCCAAGCCCCTGTCCCATGCAGGAACGTTTACCCCTGCAACACCTCTTGATTATCATAACCCAAGCCAGACCCTTTTCTTGTTTTCTCAAGCCATGTTTGAATGAATGTGGGAGAACGCTCTCCTCTTCCCCAATAGTCTTGTTTTCTCAATGATACATCTCTTCATACCCTCTTGGCGTTTGTGTGGCATCATTAACCTTGACATCAAATTCAAATTTGGGCTCCATCCTGAGTGGCACAACAGTGTGGATACAGGGTAAATGTGAAGAAATGCAGCCATTTGTGTAATTTATCACAATTGACATCTGCTACAGTATATTAGTCATGAACAACACTCCAGTCTAAGTAGCGTGTAGAGACAAGGGTATATTTCTTGCTGATGCTACATGTCTTTTTTTGTGTGGTGGGCTTCATTCTATTCCTGTTGGTGGTGGCTGTGTTTAGAGCTACTGATGCCATCACAGTAGGTTACCGGCTATCTGCATGGCTCTGTTGTGTGAGTCTTTTTAATTCTGGAATTCAAGATGATAGAACAGTCCTCAACTGGGACATGCAGTTCTTTTTTTTTTTTGGTATTAACAAATACTTATTTCTTTTTTGTAATTATTTTTGTAAAATATAATTTATTGGAGTGACATTGGTTAATAAAATTATATAGGTTTCAGGTGTACAATTCTACAATACATGATCTGTATATTATATTGTGTGTTCACCACCCCAAGTCAAGTCTCCTTCCATTACTGTTTTTCCCTGTTTACCCACTTCTACCTAGCCGTTACTATGTTGATGTATAATCCCTCTATGCTCATTTTGCTGAGAGTTTTACATAAGTGGGTGCTGGGTTTTATCAAGAGCTTTTTCTGCATCTGTTGATATTATATAATTTTATCCTTTGCTCTTTTTATGTGGTGTATCACATTTATTGATTTGCAAATATTGAACCAACCTTGCATCCCCAGAATAAATTCTACTTAATAATGGTGTATGACTTTTTAAATGTGTTGCTGGATCTGGTTTGCTAATACTTTTTTAAGGATTTTAAAATTTATGTTCATTAAGGATATAGGCTTATAATTTTTTTTCTTGGTAGTGTCTTTATCTGGTTTTGGAATTAAGATAATGCTGGCCTTGTAAAATGAGCTTGGGAGGCTTCCCTCCTTCTGAATTTGTTTGAATAGTTTGTGAAGGATAGCAGTTCTTTGAATATTTAGTAAAATTCCTCTGTGAAGTCATCAAGTCCTGGGCTTTTGCTTGTTGGCAGTTTTTTGATTGCTTGTTGGCAGTTTTTTGATTTCGCTAGTTGTAATATATCTATGCAGATTCCCTGATTCTTCCTGATTCATTTTTTGGAAGATTGTATGTTTTCAGGAATTTATCAGTTTCTTCCAGATTGTCCAAATTTTTGACCTGTATTTGTTTGTAATATTTCCTTACAATCTTTTGTATTTCTTTGGTTTCAGTTGTTACTTCTTTTAAATTTCTGTTTATATGAGTCCTCTCCCTTTTTTCTTAATGAGTCTGGTTAAAGATTTGTCAATTTTGGTTATCTATTCAAAGAGCCAGCTTTTGGTTTCATGGATCTTTGGTATTGTTTTTTTAAACTCTATTTCATTTATTTGTCTCTGATTTTTATTATTTCTTTCCCTTTATTCACTTTGGGCTTTGTTTGTTGTTCTTTTTTTCAGTTCTTTTATATGTAAAGTTAGATTGTTTATTTGAGATTTTTTTTATTTCTTGAGGTAGGCATGTAATGCTATGAATTTTCCTCTTAGGACTGCTTCTGCTGTGTCCCAGATGTTTTGGGTTGTGTTCTAATTTTTTAGTGTTTCAAGGATTCTTTGATTTCTCCTTTTTCTTGTTGTTAACCCATTCATTGTGTATTAACATACTATTTAGCCACCACGCCTTTGGGTGTTTTTTAGTATTTTTCTTGTGATTGCTTTCTAGTGTCATACTGTTATGGTTGGAGAAGACACTTAATATGATTTCATTCTTCTCTTTGTTTGTGTAAACTTTCTGTTTGTGTATATATTTTGTTCTGAGGTGGGTCTCTTGTAGATAGCATATATATGGGTCTTACTTTCTTATCCATTCAACTAGCCTATGTCTTTTGATTGGGGCTTTTAAGCCATTTACATTTAAAGTGATTATGGATAGGTTGTACTTATTGCCATTTTTACCTTTCAACTATGTTCCTATGTTTTTTTGTCTTCTTAAATCAAGCGCTTTAACATTATTTAAAATACTGTCTTGGTGGCATATACTTCTTCAGCATTTTCTTGTCTGGAAATCTCTTTATTCTCCTTCAATTTTAAATGAAAGCCTTGCTGGATAAAGTAGTCTTGGTTGTAGGTCCTTACTTATCAACACTTTGAATATTTCATACCAGTTTCTTCTGGCCTGAAATGCTTCTGTTGAGAATTCAGCTGACAGTCTCATGTGAGCTCCCTTGTAGATAAATAACTGCCTTTGTCATGTGGCTTATAAGATTCTCTGTTTGTTTTTAACCTTTGCTATTTTAATTATGATGTGTCTTGGTGTGAACCTCTTTGGCTTTCATCTTGTGTGGGACCTATGCACTTCCTGGACTTATGTGTCTTTTGCCTTCACCTGGTTAGAGAAGTTTTCAGTCATTAGTTCTTCAAATAGATTCTCGATCCCTTTGGATATGTTGTTTGTGAAGCCTGTTGGATTTTGCCTTGATGTTGTCTGAAGCTGGCCACAGGGTGTGTTGGTTCTGGGCCTCTTGGGAGGGACTCTGGTGTAGGCCAATATCAGGTATTGTCTGTGCGTGGCCCTTGACAACCTGTTTGAAGCTACAAATGATCCACAGTTTGTGGTTGCCTCTGATGGGCTTGTGTGTGTAGGAGAAAGACCGAGCTGCACACCAAGTCTGGCTTTTTCCAGCAATGGGCCTAGAGGAAGGTCAGCAAAAAATCCAAGTCACCTTGAGGTCCTCCTCCACCTGCTCCTGTGAGGCTCAGTCACTGAAACAGCTTCTGGAAGAGTAGGGAAGATGGGGCTAGTGGATCTCCTGTGAAGGGGAGATACTGTTCAGGCTTCTAGGATGGTGGTGGACATGGTCACCATCCCAGAGGCACAAGATTCAATGTGTCCTGGATTTTGCCCTCTAGTGCTCTCAAACCTCCTTCTGTTGAAGCCCAGGGTGAATGGGTGTGAACAAAATCTTGTGCATTGGTCCATTAACAGGGTGAATGTGTCTGTAGCACACTCCATCTCTCCCTGGTGAACAGAAACCTGGCTGCTTTTCACAACCAGATGTGGGCACCTCTTCTTGGCTCTGTTGTTCTGGGCTTGGGGTTTAGGCCCCACACTTCTCAGAGGGAACCTCCCGTAGCTGAAATATTCCCCTGGAACCTCAGCCACCACCTGTGGGAGCAGGGATAGCCCGTTTCTAGTCTCTGCCCTTCCTACCAGTGTCAATGTAGCTTCTGTAAATCCTTGGTTATAAGACTCCTGTTCAGCAAATCTTCTTTTGGTTATTCAAGATGATTGCTCTTTAATAGTTGTAATTGCAATTTGGTCCTGGGAAGAGGTGAGTGTAACTTCTACTTACTCCGCTGGCATTTTGAAATCCCAGGACATGCAGTTCTTATGTCAGAGGAAAAGGAATGAAAGAACTGTACAAAAATGCAATAGCTCTTAAAATTATTGATACTTGAATGTGGTATGGGTCACACCTTCTTATACGGACTTGACCAAAGCAAGGCACGTATGTATTCATGATCAATAGCAATGTGTCAGGAATAAATAGTCCTTCCAAAAAAGGCATTTTAATTACATGGCAATGGATGAATGATTTTCTTAATGGAAGGGAAGTGCTTAATTGGGAAAATTGGTATGCCTAAGAGTTTTTGAAGTTTTTTTTAAAAATTTTTGATCTGCTAATTTTCTGTCCAGGGATTTAACCCTAAGTAAATAAGTTGTTTGAAAAAAATGGATTTATGAGGAAGGTCATCACAGCCTTGTGCAAGATGCATGCCCACCAAAGGGAATTTTTAAATATATTATGATACAATATTATTTATTCATTAGAATACTGTAGAAGAATGCTTAATTACATAGAAAAATGTTTATGGCATTGTTACAGTAAAAAGTTTATGTGGGGAGTATATACCAAAAAGCATATTCATTTTCAGAAAGTTTTAATTGTGGTTAAAGAATACATATAACATAAAAGTTACTGTCTTAACCATTTTTAAATGTTTTAGCTCATTTATTTTCAGGGAAAAATTATGTAACTATGTATTGGGGAAAATAAAAGAATGAGACATGTAAACATCAATAGAACTATCTCTGTGTGTTTGGTAAACTTTATTTTCTTTTTCTTTTATTTTGTTTACTAATATCTTAAAAGAACATGTAGCTTTTACAGTAGAAAAGCATAAAAAGTGAGTGGTGAAGACTTGGATTCTTTAATGTAAAGAAATATAGAAATACAAAGTTTTATTTATGAACACAAATGGAGGATAAATAATAGAGTATGAAGAACCCAGTATCTACACAGGTTATATTTGGCACTCAAGTTATAATTTTCTGAAAATGTTGTTAGTGGACTGGTGATTTTTTTCTCAGTTCAAACAGATTTGGATAACACTAATCAAAATGTTCCAAAGCATGAGACTGTAATACCTCCAGCATAGAATTTAGAAAGTCAGCATCCTGCGATATGGGAAGGAATGTATGTCCACTTTAGGTCCTCTACTTTTATAATGTAGACTATTTTCCCAAAAAGTAGAAGAAAAGAGAAATGTGAAAATGGTAAGAGTGTCTACTTAAGAACAAAAGTGGATAAAGTGCAAAATTTCAATTCATCTATCAGTGGTAATCTTATAAAAATAATTGCTGAAAGAAGAAACTTCTTTTATTTAGAAACTTCTTCAATTCTCTTTATCTTTGTTGCCTTTTATTTTCTGAAGAGCAGGTTATTCTGTGAAGCGATGGGGAGAATCTGGTTATTTGCTGTGTTTTCCTTTAAGCCTCAGAAAGGCTTCTTCAAACAAAAGCTTATCTGGGAGTCCAGCTTATTACTTGGAGCTGCTGTGCCCAGAGCAGTGGCTTAGGAAAGAGGTTCAGAACCCTTTAGCCTTTTCTCTTTGTTGGCCCTCAGGCAGCTCTGCAGATTTGCACTCCAGGAGAAGCCAGGTTAACCACTAATTTGAACTATAAAGCAACACAGCTCTGCCCTTGGAAGTAAATCCAAATATTGCCCCTCCTACCATCAACACTTTTATAAATAGCTCCACTAAACCACTGCAAGTTTATAAACTGTAGTCATCTTTCAGGAGTTTACAATTTCTACCAAGGCAATGTTTGAATTTTAACATTCCATTAAAATAATTGAGCTATCACATTTTCATAGGGAACATCTGTTGGAGTAAAATTTAACATGGTATCACCTGTAATTAAGGCTATGAAAAAATTACTTATTTACTTAGACTTGCATACAGAGTTCAGTGTGCTACACACAGCAGCCTTTATTTTAATGTGAGAGAAGGTAATCTATGGCTTGGTACCACGGAACCAAAGGTCATAGAGTCCAGGTAACATGAGGAATAAAGACATAATATTTCATGTATGGGAAGAGGCAGATTACCTAGAGTTTTAAGGCAGAAGAAAGAAAGCTTTGAGATTTGCATGATGCAGTTATTAAAGAAAGCAGTGAATGTTTAGAACTAAGCTATGTTCAAGACAGGACAGCAGACGTACCATTGAATTCTTTTAAGGTTTTGATCTTCACGCAGCCCAATTCCATATCAATTATTTTATGCTCAAACCAATAAGCTAGTAGGTATGCAGAGCCATCCACAATTTGTGGTGTACAGTGCACAATGAAAATGTGAGTCCCCTTGTTTAAAAATTGGAAAAAAGTCCTGCTAAAGGTATAACATATAAAGGTTTTTCATTCCTTTCATGGTTTTTCTCTGATTTATGATGAATTTTATTTGCTACTTAATGTCATTCTAGGTGAAGAAAAAAATTAAATTATTAGCATGACTTTCATGTTTGTTTTTATCTTGTGCAATATACCAGCTTTAATGAAAATTCAGAAGCATTCAAGGCTTATGAAGATTCATCCAAAGTACACAGTTCATATTTTGTAGCTCATATATGCATATATATTTTATTCTTACCAGAACAATGGAAACACTACCCAAAACTAACCCAACTGTTTCCATATCACATTTTGATAGGCACACATTCAGACAATAGCCTCTACCTTTAGCTCATTGATAAGGAGTGACAAGCAAGAAACGACAGAAAGGAAAAGATATAATGAAGTGTCCTATCTTTTCCTTTCCTTCTATGTGATCATTTTTGGCCTTAGTGATTGGTTAACACAGGGAAGCAACATAAGTAAGAAAGGATAGGATGGCATTCTTTCGACATTTCTGAGTATAAAAACAAAATTATAAAAAATAAAGTGGTGAATATGTGATAACTCCTGAGGTAGGAGGTTCTTTATCAACATGAAACAAATTCAGAACTTACAGGAAATGATTGATCAATTTGATTCTCTCTAAAATATTTTCTAAAAGATGGAGAGTGAGAGAGATGGAAAGACATTAACTAAAATGTTAATAACCTCTGGAGAGTGTGATTTCAAGTCATTTTACTGTCTTTTGTATTTTTTGTATTTTTCTGAAGGAAAGGAATTCTTATGAGCAAACTAATTTTTATTTTGATAAATGAGAAATTAAAAGCTGTTTATTTTTGGAGGTATTTGGAATGCAAGAATTTGAGGTCATTTGGAATCATTATTTGGCACTGCTTTGGCGGCCTATGAGTTCAAGTAGGAAAATAAGTTGTGAAATATGCTACGTATGAAGGCGTAAATAAAGTGGGTAGGGGTATATGGCCTTTTCAGATGCTGGTGAGAATCTGGTTAAAGGGACTATCTGTGAACTTCAGGGCAGACTGGGAGACAAAGTGGCATAGACAGAGTTGACTGGGGGACTCGGAGTGGAGGAAATAGAGCCTGTGAAGACAAAGGACAATAGAATTGTTAGGGCGGACCTGATGGCAGGACAGGGGAAACCTTCAGAGTGATGCTCAGGTATAAGAAATAAACATTTCTTGTAAGGAGTTGAAGTAGGTTGGAAATGAATGTAATTGGACTTGTCCTGGGTGACAATTTTTACCCAATGTTTTCATAGAAGGAATTCTTTGAGAAAAAAACACTAAAAATGCTTTAAAAGGTGTAAAGAGTTAAAGCACTATGTTTTATATATTATTCCTTAATACCAATGAGATAATGATCTTAAAAGGTGATGATTTAAACCACTGCACAAAACCTGCATTTACACAATTTGTGCGATTTGCAAACTGGTCTTTAATCTTGCCTTGTACTACCTCCTTTCTATTTTCTGTTTCTTAAGTAGCATTTCACATTACTTCTGGTCTCAGTGCAATATTGCTTGCTTTGCAGAAACATCTGTGCAGTTTAAAAACAAAGTTATGCAATCTTGGCATGTGTTCAGTGTATTTTAAATGGATAAGTTTTATTGTTATCAGCACTATCCCTTGTGTTAGGTGACCTCTATGATTTATATTAGTTGAAATGTAGTTCTGTGATCTAATAAAGGATCTATTGAAATAAATCTGAATTGAATTATTGAATTTGCTTATACATCTACAGTAGAGAAGAGTATAAATGAATCTTAAAAAAAATTAACAACCTTTCTCTGTTGATGGTTCACCATGCCTGCAAACCCCTCATAAAACTCAATTTTTATATCTTAAGGATCTTTATCTTCTGATGTTGGCTTTCATTACATTTTACATGATTGCCTATTTACAACCCACTTTCAACTGTTATTCTCTGTTAAAGGCAAAAAAATCAGTCTTATTATCTTCTTTTGTGCTTCTAAGAAATTGAAGCTAGACGGAGTTAACTGATGAGAAGGATACACAAAAATAATAAATATTATGTGCCTAGAGTTAAAGGTGCAATATAAGTTTATTTCACAGAACTACATTTTGAAAATGCTTTGCATGTAAATGTAAAAATACTTTTCCCTAATCCTGCTGAGTGAAGATGTTTAATGAATGGTTAGATGAAGAATAAGCCACAGACCTCTAAAGGCAAGTAGTTTCATTGACATAATTTCTTCAGTTTATGAAGAGCACATTTCAATTTTCTTATTAATTTTTTTAATTTATTGATTTTAGAAAGAGAGAAATATCGATTTGTTGTTTCATTTATTTATGCATTCATTGGTTGATTCTTGTGCGTGACCTGATTTGATATTGAACCTACAACCTTCTTGTATTGGTACAATGCTCTAACCAACTGAGCTACCTGGCCAGAGCTTAAATTCTAGTGTTAATAGCAAATCCTTTTTACTTGAAAAATTTCTCTTAAATTTAATTATAGTTGAGACTGTTTTCTGCAAAAACTTGAAAGAGCTAATTGGAACAAAATAAACAATGTAAATTCCCTATTCAAAGTTTTCTATTAAAATCCCCAAATAAATGAATCAAAAAAGATTTTCTATAGTTAGAAACTTTTTTCATACTTGAGGAGCTTTAAATATCACATGTAGGCTTCACAATATCGTTCCATCTTTTGTTTGCAAATTTTTTCAACTTGCAAATCTGAATTGCTAAGACACACTGTGATGTTCACTACTATTGGCTGAATTATGTCTCTGGCCCCAAATTCATATGTTGAGGTCCCAACCCGCAGTACCTCAGACTAGAACTGCATTTGGAGATAGGACCTTTACAGAAGTAATTCAGGTAAAATGAGATCAGATGGGTGGGCCTTAGTCTATGTGACTGTGTTTGGAGATGAGGCCTTCAAAGAGGTGATTAAGTTAGTCCAATAGGGAGGGTGGGGTGCTCATCCAATATGAGTGGTGTGTTTATAACAAAGAAAAGAGACACTAGGGATGTATGTGCACAGAGGTAAGTCCACGTGAGGGCACAGTGAGAAAGTGGGCATCTGAAATCCAAAGAGAGAGGCTTCAGGAGAAATGAAACCCACCTGCATGTTGATGTTGGACTTCTAGCCTTCAAAACTGTGCGAAATGAATTTCTGTTGTTTAAGCCACCCAGTCTGTGGAGTTTTGTTATGGGAGCCATAGCTGACTAGTGTGTTCATTAACAGATGACTTTTTTGTTCCCGCTGAATATTCTATAAGATTGAAACACCAGGTTCTGTAAATGAGTCAGTGCTTTACTATATCACTGCTCTAAGGCAAAAGGAAGATTGGATTTCCCGGACCCCTTGTTTATTGAGGGCCCTGCTATTGGTTCTGGAGCGTTTAGTTGTTGGTATAAGAACCTCCAGAATCCCCTCTGCCCAGATGATTGTGGAAACATGAGGTAGATTTGCTCCCTGACTAACTGTATACTTTTATATATAAACTTTCATTCTGTGAAGCCACTGAGTTCGGGAAGGGGGAAGTTGTTGTTTGCCACCACAAATTTATGCTTTAATTTATTCTTTCTGATACCACTGTGTGTTATATTAGTTAAAAGTGAATGAGAGCTAAGTAATATTTTCTTGCAGTTAAAGAAGACATAAAAAATTCAAGTATCAGCTTATGGATACATGAGCAGCAAAGACATTCCAATACCCTTGTTTATGCAAATTGTTGAAACCACAGATAATTTAATCATTTCTATTCATCTCTATGGAACAAAGTTAAAAGTATTTTATTTATATCAGGGGAAGAATATTTGGGTGATTAAAGGCCTAGAGCTGGCAAATGTGACTCTTTGCTGTTTATAGAACAGCATTGGCAAGATTCCTAAACATCACCATTTATAAAATCATAAAATCCCCCTATTCAACATGAAATAAAGCAAAGTTCATTTGCTCAGTTTTGCTGCTGTAATTGAAACCACTTAGGATTGTTTATTGTTTTAAGACCAGAGACAATAAAGATAGCATAAACAAGAAACTGACCCAGTGTGATGCTATCAGATGAATCAAAGAAAAACAACTAAGTTTTTACATACACAGTTGAGCTCATTCTCTTCCTGACTGTGGTTAACATGCCAGCATGAAGCTTTATATTGTCTTTTTTTGAATTTGGGGATGAGGTAAAGGGCAAGTCCACAGTGATTATAAAGATAGCTCTTTCTCAGCATGTTTCTCTTCTCTTATTCTTTTTAACGTATACAACTAAAACATAAATCTGATTAGGGAGAAAATAAAGCTAATATTTTTGTTCAGCCAGTCATTCTGTACGTCATGAAAAAAAAGACAAAATTTTTTCCCTTTGTTAAAAAATTTGGTTAAGGAATTTGAATGTGCCTTACATAAAGACTATAAATACTAAGCAAACACAGCAAAGACCAAAAGTTAAAATAAAGTGAACTGATTCCCAACTGTTCAAACTCTTAGGAGACAATAGCGAACGGGAGCAGGGCTCATAAACTGAGAAGGCAGTAGGGAGCAAATGAGTGGCCATTAGTCTTTCAAAGGAGACATTGGGCAATTTCATTGGCTTTGTTTTTTAACATTTATGTTGTTAGATTTTCAGACTCAACTGTCTTGATGATTGTGAATGAGACTCAGATAAGAGAAATAGGATGGTGGAAGAGAGAGTTGTTTTAAGTTCACTTCCTCAAGAAGGCTACAGAACGTACCCACTTAGACACCCAGATGCCACTGAATGTGCTACTGGATAGAGCCATCAGCCAAATTCATGAAGAGCCCACTTTAGACAAGTGTGAGGACATCTGTAGTTAGATTCAGAGAGAGGAGACCAGGGCTTCCACCAGCTGTGATTCAAATGGGGAGGTAGCCAGCTGTCCAGGGTCCTGACCAGAGTAGCCACATGATGTTAGACCAGCATTGAAGGTCCTAGGGCCAGTGAATGACTTGTGGTCCTCCTCCACCTGGACACTCCATTTCTTGTTTTTTGTTTTTTTTGTGTTTAGAGAGTAAGGTTGGGGAAATTACTGAAAGCCTATAATTTAGAGACTGGGTTTATCTGAAAGAGATTGTTTTGTAACAGAAGAGAGAAAGATAATTATTTGCCTTATTATTATTATGTAAGTTTCTCCTGATACCTAGTAGAAGGTGGGCTCTTGCATGACAAGTTCAAATCCGTTATATAAATGAAAAAAGCAACCAAGTTTGGCCCAAGTAGAGTTGTACTGTGCACATTATTGATTTTTCTACAAATATATATTGATGCTTGCTGTAAGTAAGATGTTAGTCTAGTCATTTTATTCATTGGTCATGTTCTTTAAGAAATTTTTATTGTTAACTTTTTCAGTATAGAATTTATTATGGTTGTAGATTTTTCTTTTTGTGGCTATAATTTTTGTAAGTACATATACTTATTCAGATTTAATTTGAGATTGAAAATTTAATTTGCCATCTCTGTTTGGGAATATGTCTTATTTATAGTGGCTTTATCAGTGTTATATGTTTTCAATTATTGTTTCATCTCCATCACTGTGCTCCAGTGCAGCACACCTGTTTATCTGACGCCTTCATCCCCACCCTCAACTATACCACACTGAACTCAGTGCATAAATATCACTGGTACCCATGAAGGTCTGATGAATAATGAGTGGATATAAAATTTTTTAGACTGTGTTCAACTTAAAAAATTTGTGCAAATACTCTACAACTCAGAGCATAGTCTATAATTCATTTAAAAATAAATATTTTTTACCTACTATTAAATGTTAATTGTAGACAATCAGAAAGTGGGAGATGTCCGCTGTTAGACAAGAAAAAATATATGTAAGTGCTCAGTTTATGTTGTCATGTAACTTTCACTTATTCTTTTTATGGTAATAAAATATACATACATTGTTAGCTTATAATAGCTAAAACATAACTCTCCCTGGGAATACTTGTATTGTAAAAGGCAGTTTCTGGAGTAAAAACATCTCTAAAAGCCCATGAAAAGACAGAGAATAGCAGATGGATTTGTATTTCAAGTTGGGGTTAAATAGTAAGAGGAGATGGCAAATATACTGAATTGTATGTCACATGTAAGAAAAAGTCATTTAAATATGCTTTCTCTTTACTCTGACTTGACTTATGTTTTTCCATAAATCCACTCATATTGTGACTAAAGGAAACAATAATTCAATTTTAATGTGAAAGGCCAGCTCTTACCGGGAGGCCAGGTGGTATAGTGGTTAAGACATAATCTCTGCACCAGAAGGCCTGAATTCCAATCTCAGTTTTGCTACTTACTAGATGAATAACCTTAGGCACATTACTGAACCTTCCAAGGTTCATCAGCAAACTTGCTAAAATACAAGGCTCAGCCTCGTAGAGCTGTTGTGAGGATTAAATGAGCTAATAAATGTTAACAGTTCAGAATAGTGGTGGCACAGGGTTAACTAATATTGGGACATCTAATCACTTCAGATTTGGAAACAATCATGGAGACGAATGATTCAGAGAAGAGAAATTCAAGTAATTTACAAAACACAAGACTTAATCTTATGATGGGAAATCAAGGGTATAAAATTTGTATTGCCTGGCAAATGAGCAAGAAGGGGAACATAGTAACCACCTACTGGTCTTAAAAAGATTCAAGTAGCAAAGAGAATGATTTAACATGACAAGAAGGAGTACAACTATAATTAATAAGACTAAGTCTAGAAAGAAAAACATGTTGACTAAACATCAGGAAAGCAAAAAAGAGGTACATCATTAAAACGAGGACGACGTGATTGTGGGAAGCCTCCCAACAAACCTGAGTGAAGCCTTTCTCGTGAAAGCATTTCTCACACTCTAGTGTGTAAGATCCTGTAAAAGGTCACTGTTCCATTCAGTCTGGAAGGCAAACCAGAGCAGCTTTCAGCATGCCAAACAGAAACCCAGTCTTCTTTCTTCCTCCTGTGTCAGAGAGAAAATAGTTCATCAGCAGGAGTTTCAGACTTTCGTGTTATTTTTTTTAATATCTGCAGGACCCAAATGATCAGTCGATGGCAAGCAAAGACATGCTTAAATAAAGTAAAAAATGAAAATGAAAATGCATTTTCTTCCCAGACAATATTATAGTAACTCCGGTCTCACAGGCCACAGGGAAGCCGGGTCACCATCCTTTGTTCCCAGGACTTGCCCGTGGGTCTCATCTCCATGGGCCGGCTGGCCTCCTGACCTGCCATCACACAGATAGGACATTTTGTGGCCTGAGCTGGTGTTCAACATGTGCAGTGGGAGAGATCAAGCATTCTTCCTGGACATTTACTATTCTTTTATAGCGTTAGAAAAGGTGAAACTAAATTTCCATGCCACATGAGAAAATTGAACAAGCAAAACCAGACCCAAGTCAATACATATGATTTCTAGAAAATGAGAACAATGGGAAACATATTTCCAAAGTACAATGTATCAGGTGAGAAGCAAAATAAAAAGCAAAGAGCAGGCCAAATTGAAAATGAAATAGAGTGCATTATACTTGCTATAATCATTTTTAAAGGTGATACGATTACCTCTTTGGAAGTAGCCATAAAGAGTTGCTGAGAATACTCAGGGAGAAATATGTTTTAGATTTGTTTGCTTTTATTCCTAGCGTTGACTATGTAGAGACTCTAACAAAGTCAATGTAAGCCAATGGTCAGTTTGGAACCAAGAAAATAAAAAAGTTCATGGCAGATTATTAATCTTCAGATGGTTTAGTTTAGTGCAGTTGAATAATAACAATTATTATTAAACACAGACAGCACTTTTTAATTTTCAAATGATTTCATATATGTTTTTTCATTAAATTCATTTTGATTTATCATGTTAAGAGATCAGAGAGGGAGGTCCAATCTGTAGTTAAGAAATATATAAATGGACTATTGTGTTTCTATCTGGTTTTAATATACAAATATTTCTATGTCCAGAAAATCACACAAATTCCCAAAGAAGAATATTAGCAATTTAGTGTGTCATATTCCTTTTAGTGCTTGAGTTCCCAAAAGTAATTCAGGGTTTTAGCCACTTGAAATTGGAGGTCAAGAGATACTATTTTATATTTATAAATCTTGACTTCACACTCTAAGTCAGAGTTCTCAAATATTCATGCATGCTAAAATATGATCAGAACCAAAGCCTTAAGCCTTAATTATACATTATGGTTATTAAGTAAAACAATCCAATGTCTACAAAAATAAAATTACTTTTTTGAAATTCACTTTTGTTATACCATGGCTTTATGCATGAAAACTAAAACAAAAACTCAGTCTGAAATGACTGAATGTAGTGTAGGTGGAGTTGGACTTGGTAATTAAAAATAAAAAAATTAACAATAATAATATTGAAGATAAGATATTAGTGCACCCATGTATTTGTTTGAAGATAATAATGTGCATTTTATGTAGAATTTTAAGCAATAAAATTGCTAGTTGGCTTTCCCTGCCACAGTTATTTCAGGTTTAGCTTATAGTGATGTTACACATGGAAATGACAAGATAGTAAAAGATGATTCTATAACATTAGAACACTCTTGTCAGAGTTAACCAATTAATTTTACCCCTTAAACGAAGAGATCCCTGGGCACAAAAATTTCCTGTTTAAACACAGGGCTTCATTGAAATAGCTTATTCAAATAACATCACATGAGAATAGTTGTGTTCTTTTCTCTTTGGCACTCCTGTGTTAGTAGTCCCTCCTAAGACTAGTCACTTACAGCCTAGATGTCCTCTCACTCTGCAGTAGTAGAGGGCAGCAAAAGGTGTGATGGCAGTCTCAAGTAGGGAGCGACTTACTCCTGTCCTCTGCCTTGTGGTTGCAGTCAGAGCGGCTTTACAGGAAAGTGACATTTGGTCTGTGTCTTGACAAAAGAGGAAAACTTTGTTTTGCAGGAGGGCAAAGAGGGGAAAGAACACGAGGGGTAAAGACATAAATGTGGATGTGGGAAAAAGCAGAAGGCTTTGGGTCCTGCGTTGTCAAATAAATAATTTTGTGAGCTCTAGGCACAATTGGTGGATTCATAGAGTGTGCAGATTTGTGCAGGCTTTTGGGTCAGTGGGTCATAGCAGAACAGCAGTCCATTGGATTTCACAATTTGATTTAAAGAAATATATGAGTATATTGTATAGAATTTACACGTATGGCAGTCTAAAGCAGGGAACCCTGCGCATTAAAATTTCATGTTTACACATAAGAGTTCAGTTTGTATATAGGTATTAAATGGGGTACTGGGGACACAGAAGAATAAGACATCCTTATCCCTGAGAATCTTCAGTCTACTAGCCATAAACTGCCCCCTTCCCACAGCAGGCCCCTCTGTGTCCTAATATTATGGATCAGATCATTCACAGAAGAGAAGCAATAGCAGCTGGTTAAAAAAACCATCCCAACCCAGGAGAAATCAAATAGCAAACATTTTATTTTGATGGCTGGCCAGCAGCCATCAAACTTTTTATGTTAACTTTTCATGTGAAGAACAGTTCATTAGTTATGTATCTAATTAATAAATTATATTAAGAAATTCCTTTAAGCCTGACTTGCATCCATGTGTTTTTAATTCTTTTCCTGGAGCAGCTTTACTCAGATCAGTGTGGTTCTTGTCCAACACAATGTGGGAGAAGGGCAGTGTACCAGGGTCTGATTCTAATTCCGTTACTTTCTAGACGTCTGCATATAAGGTCACTGAGTGTCATTTCCCAGTTGGTAAAAGCCGCATCCCTATTTTCTTCAGCTTCTGAGAGTTGTGAGGATACAATGATTGCTGTAAAGGATTATGTAAGCGGCAAAAACCCCTATGTAGATGTAACAAATTTTGGTGCAGCTCAGAGGTAGACCGTTTGCTGCAAAAAGAGGTGAGTAACTGTAGTTATCACCTTCACCGTGGCGGATAGACATTTAAAAACCAAGCCTAACAGTGACTTCCATAGTTCATCAGGTCAGCGTGAAAACAGCCTGTGCTATCTGAATATAAAAACATCCAGATTATAAAAAAATATTATGTTTTAATAAGTTATCTCCCTTCAAGTATTTAGATAACATTTTGAGGGCCTTCTATTTTATTAACCTTCTCAGTAGATAAAGCATTGAGAATTACATTCTTGTATTGTATGAGGAATTTCACTTTATCAACATCTGACATGACTTTAGAAAATGCTGATAGTTCCGAAATAGTTTGTTGCTCTGTATGTCTCCCATCACTGAAAGCATTACAGACCCTTATCAAATAAGAATTGATTAAACTTAGAGCTTTCCAGAAAGGCTATTAATGCAGATTAATGAGTTTCTGAGAGATCAGAGTTTAGGAGTTTTGATATAAAACATGCACCAGAATTACCAGAGTGCCACGTTAGGGAAGAACAAAAAAAAATGACATTCAGAACTTTCTATCTGGTCAGCCTGTCTTCATTTAGTGTGCAGCTATTGGTATGCATACTTTAAACAATGGCGATGTTAAAGTATCATTACTATTGTTTTAAAAACTAATTTTCTTGCTAGTACAGACATATAATTTTATTCTTCACATGAAAAACTTGGTTATCCTCAAAGAGATTAAACTCTGTACATGGAGGACTGTTACAATTCGCATTGGACTAAGAAACCAATTTCCCTAAATACCCAAGTTCTAGAGTTCTATTTGTTTCTACATCTGCCTTCTATTGTGTTTTTGGGGGAAGAAGTTACCAACTATTCAAATAATATGGGGTAAGATTTCCCAACTAATCCACTATTTAAAACTTTAGAGCCAGATTAAAAAATTCCCCAGATAATGGTGATTTTCAATATTGAATTTTAAAAAATGAATTGGTTGATTTAGGAAGCAATCAATAATACCCATAATATTATGCAACTATATTCATGAATATAAAATATCTTTCCATGAATTCAGGTTTTCTTTTAGAGCGTGAAAGAGCATTTTCCCTATTAAGCTACTATAAGTATCTTGTTAGTTTAATCCCCAAATGATTTGCAGTCTGCATTGTCGTTGTAGATGGCATCTTTTTTATAAATTATATTTTCTCACTGGTCATTTTACTGGTGTAGAGCAGGGTTCTTCAGGAGCCTTATTATTAATATTTTGGGCTGGATAATTCTTTGCTGTGGGAAGCTGTCTTGGGCCTCGCAGGATGTTTAGCAACATCTCTGGCCTCTACCCACTAGATGCCACTGGAGCCTTCCCCTCACACCCCCAACTGTGACAATCAGAATGCCTCTGTGTATTCCCAAATGTCTGCAGGCAGGCAAACAGTTGTGAACCACTGGTGTTGAGGAATGTTTATTTTTTTTGCATGTTAATCTTATGTTTAACAAGTTTGATGAATTCTCCTAATAGTTCTAATAGTTTGAAGATTCTCTTGGTTGTTCAATGTTAGAATTATTTACCAGTTGTATATAAAATGTTTTTATGTCTTCATTTCCAATTAAATTATTTTATTTTATATTGTCTTAAGGAGGATTTCATGTTCCCTCTAGAACTATAGTGGTGGTACTGAACATCCTTGTCTAATTCCTGATTTTATAGGGAATTACCTGAGGTTTTTCCATTGATCATGCCATTTGCTGAACTTTATGATAATCTTTATCCAAGCAAGAAAATTGTCTGCTTTAAGTTTTCTTTTTCTTTTTTGTCAGGGGAGAGCACAAATGCAATCCCCCACTGCCACAAATCATGTAGCTGAGCTTCCCACATTGGGGGAAATCGCAGGGGTCAGCACATCGGGAGTGCAATGGAAAAGTCTCGCCCTGGGAAAACCACCTTCGTGATCGTGGTATCTCGATCGTGGATCTGCCAGGTAAGCATACTTTCAGTTTTCTAAGTCTTTTTTCTTATAATCATAAATAGGGATTGAATGTTATATATACTTTTTACATTTTTTTCAGAAGACTGTGTATATTTCTCCTTTATTTCATCCTTATGGTAAATTCAATTGCATATATGGGACCAGGTCATTCTTGCATTACTGGGAAAATTTCTACCTATCATTTCATCTCTTTATGTGTAGCTGTATCTTTAAATACTAAATTTTGTGGACTTGGATTAACTTTTGTATTATGTCCTATTCCACATTTAGTTGAAATATGAACATTGTATGAACTTCATAAATGAGTGGACACATTTATTTCTATATTCTTGGAAAACATTTACTAAATAGGACTTAATTAGCTTATCCATTTCTTTGCCTTTAATGGTTTGTTGTCTTTCTTGGTACATGTACTCCTCAGATATTTCTCTGTTACTCCACTCTTACATTTTCTTTGAACTACCCACCACACTCACTATAAAAGCATAGCTGGGTGGGGCATGGGGGAGGAGTGGGGCATGGGGGACGGGTGGGCAGCCAGGCCACAGTTTGCTCTCTTTCAGGTAATCTTAGAGTGTCTGGGGCACCGGGAGGGCAAAGAGCCTGCAGTGCAGCAAACTGGGCTCCACTAGTCCTCACTCATGCATCTAAGCACCTCCGGTGATGAGAGCGTGAGGGGTGGATAGCTGAGCCAACCATGTCAGATCTGCAGATTTTTCCCCTGGTGATCACTGTGAGGTTCACAGCATAGGGCTCTTTCCCTTTCAGCGTTTCATTTTGTGAGCATTTAACTATTTTCGGTTTATTTCCTCAACTGATGGGCAGGGAGATTCTAGAATTCTGATTCATTTCATGATTTGCTCAAAAAGCTTGTTTGTTTATTTGTATTATTGTGGGGAGGGGCAGTTATCAGATACATTTTTTAAGGTGCCTGTAGTACTGAAGTGGTTTTTTCCTACCCTAGCATTAGATTAGGGTCATGGTCAGACCCAGCTTCTGAGTTCTTTTTAGTTTCTAAAAGTGATAAACTTCCCCATAGCCATGATTTCCTGTTCTCCTGCCATACCTGCCGGCACGCTGTCCCTGTCACCTCTGCTCAGATATGGGGTTAACTGGAATCCTTCACTGATGATCAAAGGAGACTTTCTTTCTGCTTTCCATACCATATGTCTCTAAAGGTCCTTCAGGCAGAATACCTAACTCTCTACCCACCCCATGAAAGAATCAGGCACGGTGTGGTGGCCATGTCTGGTGGCGTGAGCTAACAGAAACTTCAGCACTAGATTCATGGATTCTGTCAAATATTTAAAAACATGCTTAGATACCCTGGACAAGGACAGTGGGGGAGGGAGGATTGAATGTGGGAGTTGGGGGTGGGTAGGGTGGGGGAGAGTAATGGGGGGAAGTGGGGACAACTTTAACTGAACAACATTAAAAATATAAAAATAAAAGCATATTTAGATTAAAGTGAAGATTGTGCCTAGATAAAGCTGAAGTCTTGGGGACCGAGAGTTCCATGGCAAGGTGCCCTCGCCCGGGAGGAAATGCCCAGCTTCCCAGGTTCCTCCAGGCTTAAGGCTGGTGCTGAGGACACACTGTGGTTCGCAGGCACTAGCTGTTTGGGCACATGCTCTTATTTCCTATTGACATGAATACTGTCTGGGATTCCTCTGGTGCCCAAAAGAGTGGCTAATGAAGGAAAAACACTTGGTTCTGGTAGAAATCTAAAATTTTATGGTTGTTCATTTTCTTCATTACGCTGGCCTCAGTCTTGCCTCTAACTCCTTGCTCACATTTTCTTCTCCCCTAACTCGTTTGGAAGACAATGTCTTCTTTCTTCCTTCTCCAATCATAGCCACCTTGTACATCTGTTTTACCTAATCCATTAAATTTTCCTGATTATGCTGGCCAAATTACTTTCATTCTTCTCTTAATTTTTTAAAAGAACTTGAGTTCATACCCTAAATTTTAGAGTTAATATTATCTCCTTATCCTTAGTTATGTAATTCTTTTATTTTTATCATTCTCATCTTCTCACATAAAATGTTAGTGGTTGCCAGAGGCAGAGTGCGGGGGGCTGAGTGAAATGGGCAAAAGGGTCAAAAGGTATAAACTTCCAGTTACAAAATAAATAAGTCATGGAGGTGTGATGCATAACATGGCAACTGTAGTTAATAGTAATATATGGCATTATTTGAAGGTCGCTAAGAGTAAATTTTAAAAGTTCTCATCACAAGAAAAAAAATCGTTGTCACTATAGTGACAGAAGTTAACTAGACTCACTGTGGTGGTCATTTCACGATACACATAAATA
Source organism: Trachops cirrhosus (assembly GCA_028533065.1). NCBI lineage: Eukaryota > Metazoa > Chordata > Mammalia > Chiroptera > Phyllostomidae > Trachops > Trachops cirrhosus. Next base: position 176,158,158 of record CM052539.1, on the reverse strand, counting down.
TTGAATCTTTAGGCTGTACACCCAAAATGAATGTTATGTTTTGTGTCTGTTATAACTCAATTAAAAAAGGTAAAAGAATTTTAAAAACTTGGTTCCTAAATATGGACTTTGCCTAGACATTTTTTATAGCTCCTGTTACCCTCAATAGAAGTAAATACAAAGTAGATGCTAAACAAACAATCAGTGACAGATGTTACTAATAAATGGATAATTAGTTAAAAGATGGCACTCATCTTCTAGAAATTTTCCAAAGCAAACAAAGTTGGAGGAAAACCTCTTCAGTTTTCAATTCAAGAGCATCTAAAAAAGGTATGTTTTTTTGTTTTGTTTTTGCTTTTAAAGTTTTATTTATCTATTTGAGTAGATTGAGGAAAATCGTCTTGTCTGAGCAAAAGTTCTAGAAATCCATCTTGCTGGGTTCTGACCTATGGAGTGGTAGGATTAAAAGTACGGAGCCTGGCAAATTCCTCCTGCCTCTTCGTTACACTTCACTTCGCAGAAAATTTTTATGAGGCAATGGTGGCACCAATAGTGGCTTTGGTGGGGAGACTGTTCTTCCCAAAGCTGTGTTAAGTGTCTGTAAAATCTACATGAATACAATGATCTAGTTATAGAAAAGCTGCTTTCAAAGCAGATTTTATTCTGCCCTCCAGCTACCTTTCCCACCCCAATACCTCCTATATTAAGTTCTGGAGTTGCCACCATTTGGCACACAGTGTGATGACATGTGATGGTCCCTAAATTTGTATTGCCGTTTATTAAGTTTCATTCCTGCTGAAGCAGGAGCAGTCTCAGAATTTAAGGGAAGCATGCTTTCTTCTGCAGAACAATTGAGAGAGGGGACTCCACAATCTCAATGTCATTTAAAGTGTCTGAGAAATTAGTAGACATTAAAAATTTCCGCTGGTCCCTGGATGCTGTGACGTTATTGGTTAGCAACTATGAACTTTGCAGATGAGTCATGTATCTAGGTGGTCATTGGCTCCTTTCCTACCTTGTTGGATACACGTTCACCCTTTTTACTTGTTATATATTTATTACATGTACTAACTCCTGATTCCTCTAGTTTACATCTTCCAGTCTCTCATTTCCTCAGGTAGTTAAATCACACTTCTTCTTAATTTCCTCTAGGTTTCCTGTGAATAAGAAAGGAGACAAAGGAATAAGGGCAAAGTAAAATGGACAATTACTTTTATTCAGCTAACAGTAGTAGGAAAAGTGAGGAGCGAATACGTGAGCACCCTTCTCATAGTAAGACTGAGAACAGAGAAGAGACTGCATCTTTTGTGTGTTCTGCTTGTGCCCTTCGCAACCATCAAGTGATGTGAACCTCTTTCTGTTTGGCAAGAATTTACTCTCTCAAGACTAAGACAGGGACATAAAGACCCTGAGTCTAGTAAAGTACAGGAAGGGAACAGATTTAAATTTCTTTCATTTAACTGGATTTACAGGCTCTGAGGGGAGGGTGGAAAAATAGTTTGAACAAAGTCAACCTGGGAGGATATCAGTTACATGGTTAGGGGGAATGTACCATGTAAGATACAAAATAAATATAAGAAATATACCCCAGGAAATACTATCTAGTGTCAGTAACATCAGTTAAGTATCATAGCATTCAAGAAGAACAAAAATATCCATTGAATTCAGGAAGTCTTTCTTGTCTGAGTTTGATTCTTTAAATCTGTGAAGTTATGGTTCAGATGGGATTTGTAATAGCATAAAGTGTGTACCACATGAGAAAGCATCTACTTAGGGTGATAGATTCTGATGTTGAACTTGAAGATCATGGATTCTGCAATTCTATGTTCAATTTCTCTCTCTTATAGATCTGTGTGTGTTTTGGAATAGCAGATGTAGAGATTATGATTTAGAGTGCCACTCTTTACAAATAAATTGCTCTTTTCTTTTGAATGGGCCTAATTGTTAATGGTCTGCAATTTCTGAGATCCAAATACATCTTACATACAAATCTTATAAACCTAATGATGAAATGATCCTTGCACTGCTATTGAGGTTTGAGATGAGAATCATTCACTCACTATTATGGAATCACTAACACTTACAAAGGAGAGTAAGAATTGAACACCACCTTCTCAGTGTATTAGTATCTATCACCTGTATTGGGCCATTTTTAGGATTTAACTTGAGAACAATTTTGATTCTAGGTGATAATGAGGTATATTTCCCCAATTCATTCTTTTGGCATTGTAATTTTGAGTTTCATTTTCAAGGGAAAATATATGACATAAAATTTAAAAATGGTTTCCAAAGAAACTTAAAACAATAGATATAAAAGGAAGTGGGAATATGTGTTTATAATGCCAACTTAAGAGAGAGTCAGAAGTACAGTAACCATATATAATCCATTGTTGGTTAGAAATAAAATGAAGTTAGTTTTAAAGAAAATTGAAACTATCATCTTTAAAACTTTAAGTGCATCTTATTTTAATTATTTTATGTTTGAAATGAATAGTACTTCCTATATTGTATGTTGAAGTACATTGTACATTATTTAATTTCTTCTTGATTACTTATAATTATTGTTGTGATCTTAAATTATGTTCGTATTGTTGTGATCTTAAATTATGTTCGTGCTCTAATGCAGAGATGTTCTCCTGGAAGGCTCTGATCTTATTTAAATAATCAGACTACTGAGCCTATTGTCTTTTCTGTTCTTTGTCATTTTTTGTCTCTCCCTTGCTGTCATTCATCCTTAGATGTGACTTCTTACTACTACAGTGTACCTTCTTTTACTCTCCATTCTTTCCAAGTTATCATTTTCAAATCTCTGTAGACCAGGAATGCCAAAGTTAATGAAGTTAGTTGAATAAGAACTACTACTACAAAAATTTTAGACCTAAAGTTCAAAATGAGGAGCGTGAACTATTGAGTGTACCACGATGAAGTGGATTTACTTACTTAGAAATAAAGAAGTCTGTGTTGCTCAGAAGTGGTAATGGCAGACATCAGGGTTAAAAATAGTTTTTCACAAATAACATGCTAAGTCACCTGCATCAGGGACAGCATACATATAACAGAAATGCAAAATAGTTTACATTTGAGGCACATAGATGTTGCACTCAAGTTCCCTACTCTCTGCAACTTGAGTTGTATAGTTTCTTATTTATCTCTTTTAGAAACTAAGAGGATAACTAGTTCCTGCCTTGTGTAAGTAACCCAGGTCCTCTTCAAGTGTAAATGCAGAAGAAGTAATGAGGAAGAGCTGGGTGAATTCACCACGCATTCCTCAACAACTATTTGGTGAGTGTCTGCTGAGGGTGAGGCACTATGCTAAGCATTAGGAATATAGCGGTGAATGAGGCAGACTTATTTCCTGTCCTCCTGAATCTTAGGCCCTTGCTGGCACTTTGAACAACATTTAAAAATGTTCACATTAGTGGGAGTTAAGTGAAGAATATATGGAAACTGTGTACTATTTTTGAAACTTTTATGGAAGTCTAAAATTTGTTCAAAAGAAAAAAATAAAAAGTATAATGACATTGATGACATTACAAGTTCAGGATGTATAGGAACATTTGACAAATGAAGATCTGGTGGTCTAGGAGAGGAGGGGTTAATTGCACCTAGGCAGAGGAAGTAGTGTATGGAGTAGGTCTGTGGTGGATCACAGCACCAGCGTGTGGGTGAAGATGAATGACATTTAGGGTGGTTCGAGCACTTGGAGTGAGGGGTGAATGGATACCAGTCCACTTGCTCATCCCCATTATGGATCACTCCTCTGATGACAAGGATGCTGGTGGCAAGGTGGTGAAGGCCAGGGGGAGGGTAGTGACTGGGTGGAAGAGGGCAGAGGGAGGATAAATGGGAGAAATCTATAATAGTGTCAACAACAATAATGAAAAAAAAAGCTATTTGAGAAAATAGTGAGATGGCTAAGATGGGATCAATGAACCTATATTGAAATACTTCATTTAAAAATAAATTAATTTAACCTTAATTTATAATAATGTAAGCTTTAAATCCAAAATGTGTTTCTTTTTATTTCTAAGGTATATATCACATTCTCCCTACTTCCTCCCAACTGCTATAGTTTTGGCAGGAATTATTACTATTATTATTTGCCAAATGGCGAAGCAAGTGGATGAGGCCATAACTAGGCATAGCTGACCTTCTGAAGGCCGCAGATACAAGGTCAAGCTCAGGTCAGATTAGCCAAGCTTGGCCCAGACCCACATCTGCCCATCGGAACTGTGAACTATATAACTGGTTGTTGTTCCAACTACTAAGAGTTTGTATAGTTAACTGATACAATCATCTTATTCCTTCTCATAAGACTTACCAAATTTTACCCATAAAATTGTACCAAGGGCAGGACTTGTATGTCTTTAGTTGTCTTTGTACAGTGCCTATTGCAATACTTTCCAATAAATATTTGTTAAATTTAATGTTAGTGTTCTCAGAAAATGTTGACTTATCCCCCAAACTTGAATTAATCCAAGAGCAACAGTTGAAAACCTCTGGTTGGTCAAGAACTTTCCCCAGACTTTGTCTAAATGTGTCTGATGGATGACAGACACTAACTGGCACTTTCTGCCACCCAATTTTTTTTTAAAAAAATATTTCCGTTGGTCAGAATATGAGCTAATATATTTTTCCATTTCAAAATCATATTTCAACTCCTGGTCCAATTTTGAACAGATTTACCTTTTGGTTCTCATGTGAAGTACAACTTTTCTAAAAGAAATAGCACTATATTTAATACCTAGTGCTAGGCAGAGGCAACCGGAGCATTACTGAAATCAAATTAATTGGCCAGAAGGGACTGAGCCTGGAAGTATTTTGGATTAAAACTGTTCCCTTTGCTGCTGTCTGGGACAGTGTATTTCAAATAAAACTGCTTTACATAAAAGTTGTGGTGCAATCAATCCTATGGAGATTGTTCTCTTCTCACAAAACATCTAGAGTGCTTTCCCAATAAAGGACAGTGAGCTGGGATTCTGTTTTATCTTCTTCCACATTAACTTCACTTATTTCCCATGATAGATTAAAAATAGCTCACCTGTTTTATGCACTGTTTTGGAGCGGTTTTATATGAATACATTATGAGTTTATAGGGATATAGTGCATGTATTTAACACATGAGTCTATAGCTACTAGGGCATTTGTGAGGTGAGAAAGAGCCTTAAAGAGCAAAGAAAGAAAAATCTTGGAGGAATACATACTTGTTAAAATTTGCTTTATTTCCATTGAAGTGTCATTATTTCAGAAAATGCACAAGAAAGGCAAATCTTCACTTTTGAAATAACTGAAAACCTGAAATTAAGAGAGGACATTTCAAAGATTGCATACACATCTAGGCAGTTTAAGCTTTATCCATGTGTATATTATTTTGATACTTTGTCAGTAAGAATTACAGTGAAGCCTGCAACTGTAGAAAATAAGAGATACTCCTCACATTACTGTTTCTTTTTGAAAAGGGCTACCGCTTCTTTTTGAACTAAGCAGTGTCAGCCACAAACAAAAAGTCAGCCAGGTAGTCCTTTAGCAAAAGAGGATTTACTTGGGATAAAGAAAGGATTTCGATACAGAAAGTGCAGCCATGGTGAGCACCTGCAAGAAGACAAAGGAGAGGGTTTTTTTTTTTTTAATTGAGGTGAAGAGGAAGTTAGGTGAAGGGCTGTTACCATCATAGAACTCTGTTTTACCTGTAGAGTTTGTCTATAGGGGTTTTGTGACTAATGCAGGGTGTGAGAACTCCTACTAAGGGCCCTCCTGATTCCTGTCTCAGTTAGGGTCCCTGTCATAAATTGTGACGGCATTAAAGTGTTTCTTTAGGACCTACTAGATATACTTTGAGACATATTTGTGTTCCCAACTTACACTTCCCTGATCCCTCTGAAGATGGCTAATATATAAAACTTTAATGTTGCATTTCACTTTTTCATCCTCTTCAAAAACAGGTTTGATATGTGATCCTGATGGAATGAGGTAATGAGAAAGAAGAAAATATTACTCAGAAAAAATAAGTTGAAAGAAGGCTTTTTTTTTTTGCCAAAGTAATTAGAGGCTCCTCCTTCACTTCAATTAATGGAATAAGTCTGTTCAAACCTAAAAGATGTCAGAAGAAAACATTCAGTGAAAATTAGTAGGGTTGATATTTCATTTTGACAGTGGTAGGAATTTGTCAGGTGAAAATAACTTTAAAAAAGATGTGGATGGGAGTCATGGAAATGTAGTTAAAATAAGTGTGCTACTGCATGTATTTTCTCTTAAAAATCACTTTGTTTTTATTTTTTTAATTTTTTATTTTTGAAGGGGATTTTTCTTTGTTTTATACATCTGAAAAGAATGCATATACAAAGAATTGAGGCATGACAAAGCATTGGTTCAACACTAATGAATCTATAAGGATGAGGATTTGGGGAAGGTGGAGAAGATCACCTAAACCACAGGTGGCAAACACAAGGCCCACGGGCAGAATCCAGCCCTCCACCTTGTTTTATCTGGCCCAGCACCTTGTTTCTACCCTGTGGCAACACTGAGCTCCTTGCCTGTAGTTAAGGAGTAGTTACATTTATATAGTCCTAAAATTACATTTGGCCCTTTGAAGGCAACCGTGAGGCTGATGTGGCCCCTGGTGAAAATGAATTGGTCACCTCTGATAAAAATTGGAAACTGCAACCAAAATAAACTGACAAAATCCCTATTAACACTTATGAAGAGTCTTCATAAGACTCCCTCCATGATTTTTATTAAACTAGAGAGCCTCATCTAGCTTCTCTAGGGTTCTTTATGCACAGCAAAATAAGGGGAATCCTCTGACTGGTCCCCATGTTGTTAAATGTTCTCCCCACCCCCACCCCACCCTAGATTCTTCATGATGCAGGTCTCCATCCTCATAACTTGAAAAGAGGCTGTGAATCATTCCACAGACATCTGTCTTCTAGTACCACCCCTCATATATGCCTGGTCATCAGCTGTGTTCTAGAATACCGTATCGTGCATTGTTAAGTGGCAAAATCACTTTGCTTTTAATGCTAGAAAGAAAAGGTTGGCTTGAGGAAGGTTGTAATCAGAATTCAAAATGCACTTAAATTTCATGAACACAGATTTTAATAGGGGATTTGTGGAAATAGGATCAGAGTTTGGGTTAAACTTTAGAAATTCTTCCTATATATTTTTTTAAAAATGAAAGCAATAAAAATTGAAAGTACAATATTATAAACACCCATGTAACCTTACTTTGAAGCATGAATTGGTAATATTTTGTCATATTTCTCTCTTCACGTTTAAAAAAACCTTTTGAAAGTACATTGGTGATATCAAGACAGCTGACCCTTAAGTATTCAGCAGCTATGATATAATGACAATTGTATTATTACACTCAAGAAATTTTATATCACTACAATAAAATGTAATATATAATTCATATTCATATTTACCTGACTGAACCCCACATGTCCTTTTTGGCTTTTTAATTTTCAAATTGGAATATGATTAATGACTGTAGAGTACATTTGTGTGTCGTGTTTCTTTAAACTCTAATTTAGGACAGTACTCTTATACTTTTTGTTTTTCATGATCACGGTATTTCTGGAGAATCCTGGATAGTGGTCTTGTAACCTATCTCACAATCTGGATTTGTCCAGTTGCTCCTTATGATTAGATTCAAGTTAAACATTTTGTCAAGAATAATACATCGATGGTGTCTTGTCCTTCTTATTGCATCAAATCAGAAGGCTAATGATTTTTGTTCTTTTTCTCTTATTGATGTTGTTAAATATGATCGCTTGATTAAGGTGGAATCCACATGATCTCCCCATCACAAAGGACTTTTTCTGCTTGGTAACCATATGTGTATTTTTATGTTGAGATTTTGTAATTATGTGTATATCCTGACCCTCAGCAATTTCTAGGCTGATTGTTTCAGCAACTATTGATCTCTAAATCATTACACTGTTTGAAAATGATCTTCTAATTCTTTTAGTTCTGTCATTCCTCATTAATTAACTGGCAAAGAAGAACTTCTATCTCCTCACCTTTTTGGTATAGCTATGGACTCTTAGATTCTGTTTCATTAAATAACTTACAACGTATTGTGTTGTTTTGATATTGACATTAGCCCAAAATTAGCCAGTGACCTATCTTTCAGCCTGGGTCCTGTGCACTCTTGTTATGTTTCCATTATACTTGAGGCCTTCATAACAACGCTAAGATGTGCTTAACAATCAAAGATGTGTTTGCTGCACTTGAAAATCTTAAGCCCTCAGATTACTGAGGACTCACTGAGTCATCAGAAACAGCCCACCACTGTTTTAGAGAAAAAGATATTTCTTCTAAAAGGAGGGTTGTAGTTTATGAAGATTAAACTGAAAGCTAACATTGAAATGTAAAAATTGGCTTTGGTATAAATTTTAATAGGTTTGAAGGAAAATAGGCTTTGATGAAAGGGAATGAACAACATATTATCGATTCAAACATCTAGAGCAATGTAAAAGCAGAAAGTTCAAGTGGAATGTCTACAGTACACATGAGATAGTGACTTGCTTCAGGTAGGAAAATGATGTTACAAAGCACGAAATAATTGGGTTTTTTAAAGTATTTGTGTGGAAGGTTTGTTTTGACAGTAAGTTTAGACAAACATCTATTTGTTACTAAAGCAGACAAATACTTCAGCCTGTAGAAAAATCATTAGGCTAAAAACATCTTACATAAAGGAAAGATGTGCATGATGCTTACGAACTATATATTAAGATTTTATTTATTTATTTGTAGAGAGAGGGGAAGGGAGGGAGGAGGAGCGGGAGACATCAATGTGTGGTTGCCTCTTGTGCAACCCCAAGCGGGGACCTGGCCTGCAACCCAGGCATGTGCCCTGATTGGGAATCAAACTGGTGACCCTTTGGTTTGCAGGCCAGCACTCAGTCCACTGAGCCACACCAGCCAAGGCACAAGTATATTTTTTGATAGAATGATATTATTGATCACTGTGTAATACTCAGGTTTCACTGGAAGGCATTTGGGCTTCACTGAAAAATAAGTAAAAGTGAAGGGCGAAGTTATATATCCATCCCAGTGCCTGGCTAGATTAAACCAGGCACAATACTATAAGGCTGTTGGCTCCAAACCAGACTTTTTCAAAATTAAGGTTGACAGCTCTTTTATATCCAGCCAAAATTCATTATCTCTAGAACCAACATGTGTATCTTTTTCAATTATGGAAGTTCAACTTGATTCTGGATATGATACTTCATAAGGAGAACTAAATTCATTTGTTTTTTAAATCATTACCTTGATGTGGCAAACTGATGAAGAAAATAATAATTTCTCTAATGACGGAAAAGGGGCAAACATATAAGCAGAGCTAACACTGTGCAGAAAGCACAGAAACTGAAAGAGGAAAGATTCTGGGTTATGGGCAAGAGCACTCATAGCCCACAGTTCAGTCTAAGTGAGAGGCCCACATTTAGAATGTCCACTAAGCGGCCGCCCCATGTAGAGACAGGAAACTCCCCGGCACACGCACACATGCCCACACCCGCCCTCTCCTCCAAGCCAGCGAGGATGGGATCTGAAACGGCACGTGAAGCGTGAGCGCAGGCTGGCCAGCATCCTCTCACTGGGGTTCGCTTACACAATAAGCTCGGGGTGATCATTTTCTCTCAGGAATTTGAATCAAGTGGTAGAGCGAAAACTCGACCATTTTTTCATATATCCTGGAAATTAATACAATATTTCAATGTGCAGAAAAACAGAATAATTTTTCATGGGGAAAACAGTGAAATCAAAGTTGTAGAGCTTGAAATAAGTATAGAAATTGAGGGTGAAGGGAAAGGGAAAGAAAGGAAGGGATACAAAATGTCCAATCTGACTTGAACAAAGACATTTTTTAAGGCACCGTGGGGCAAATAATGCCTTGGGATGAGATGATTGATTCCTCACCAAGGAGTATGGATTCTTCTCCATCCGCAATAACTCAAGATCTCTCTAAACAATCAAACAAGAGAGTGGCATCATCGGAACAGGTTGTGTGAAATCTAAGGCAGCAGTCACGTGCAAGAGAGCTGGGGGCAGAGGTACCTGCAGAGAGGCCATACTGGCAGGTGAGGAGTAGCTGGCCAGAAACCCCACCCTGCAACACAGATCCTTAATTTGGTTCTATTATTGCTACCTTCTCATTATTTCATTTCTTCATTCTTTCTTCTTGGCAGTTTGATGCCCGCCACACACTCCTTTGCTCACACGACTTGGAGGCCTTCCATCTGTTTCCCAAGCAGTACTTCCTTGTGACACTGCATGTGTCTTCAATTTTAGGAGTGGTGGTGGAGAGATTAAACTTGGCAGAGACGTTACCAGATTTGTACTCCTTGGGCCACTACAAATACTTGAAACTATATCAATGAATTGTGAGGTTGCACAAGGTTGATTTTATGCCCTTTACATGTTTTCTTCTCTGTGCCTTACGATTTTGTCTTAGCACTTTTATACATGATGTTAATACTGAATATATTTTTCCATTGTGTACACCAGTCCTTATCCTTCATCTCTGTCAAAACTCATCTCAAAATTAATTTCTTGCAAGGAGTTATTCATGATTAGCCTAGCTTGATATTCTTGATAACTCTATTGCTATAGTATTCAGAAATGAATCTTGAGCTATATTAAACTATAGTAAATTCACTTACATATTATCTCCCCATGTGTGCTTCAGTTATTGTTTTAGCGTAGGTTCCTGTGTGTATAAATAGTTGCACTGGGAGTCCCTGAATTCAGGGACTGTGCCATAAATTTATTTTACTTTCCTGTGTCTCTCTAATGTCTTTTTCTCAATGAACAAACATTGCTGGCTGATGGTGCTGGACCAGAACACAGCAGCCTCTTCATAGAGACGCCTTTTAGTGGGGTAAAGTTGCTTTAGTAGGGCAAACCCTGGGATTTGCTGGGGATTTCTCCAGATGTCTCCTCCAGTCCTGTACTTGTTCCTCCTGAATGCCACACTGGATGTTCCCCAGACTGTGTCAGCTGCCAACCAGTGAGGACATCCTGGAAATTCAGAGCTCTGGTTCTTTCACTTTTCCTGCCTTTGCTTCAATAGCAGTGCTCACACACTGCCAACATTTCCATAATATAACAGTTTGTGGATATTAATATGACTCAAATTAAAATGCCCATCTGTTTGCTTGTGCCCAGTCCTCACTGATTCCCTGCAGAGTCCTAAGACTGGGCTGTGAAAAGTCCCTCACATCACAGAGCTGTTAAACAGCTCCTACTTATCCACTGCAGCTCTCGTAAATGACTGCTCACAGAAAATCAGAAACTTAAATGTCAAGGCATGCACTGGAAATTCCATGAAAACCCAAAAGGCCAGAACCTTCCTGACTTTTGTTCTCCTAACTGCATCACTGAAGAGACAGCACGGTTTACACAGGCCACCAGTGAAATTCAAATGAGCATGAACTTGAAGATCCTCAGGAGAGCTTTTCTGAAACTGGTTAAGGGAGTGCTAGGGGAGATTATGAGCATGAATCAACTACTTCTTGATCCTCTATTACTATGCCCTAAGCACTGTACTAGACACTTTCACCAAATTGCCTATTTTTATTAAATCAACTCTTTCTGTATCTGAAAATTGTTTTTTCCACTTCATATCAGGGTCTCATTTTTTCCTGGGCAATTTGTTGGAAAAATGTGTTAGGCATGGACAAAGCCAAAGGGGATAGGATCGAAGGTGGGAGGTGGGGAGAGATGGGGCAGGGGGAGTAGTAAGGAGAAAATGGAGACAACTGTACTTGAACAACAATAAAAAAAGAAAAGAAAAAAAAGAAAAAATATGTTAGGAGCCTCAGAGGACTTGACTTTACCACATCTGGGCCCTCAAATATTACAATTGAGAAGGAAAGTGCTGTAACTTAAAACAACCCTGAGGATAAAGTTAATACCGAGATAAAGTTAATGAAAATTCTGTAAGGGGAAAGATAACATTGTGAGAAATTCTGGCATCATACATAATACATTTTATCTATGTGCTATATTTTTAAAAGTCCTTTTATCACAAAACTTAATAAATTCATAAAGAATGTGAAGCAAAAATAAATTAAAAAGCATTTTAACACAGAGACAAATCATGTTCAACAACATATGGGCAGCTGTTGCTGCATAATACCCACTCTAAAATTTGAAGGAAGGATAATTTGAATTCACTTATATGTCCGTCAGTCAGCTTGTAGTGAGAGTATCTAGGCCGGACTTGGCTGGACTTCGGTCAATAGGTTGAATGAGCAGCTTTCTTTCCTCCACGTGTTTTTCGTTCTCCTTGGCACAATGGGCTAGTCAGGGTATGATCTGGCCAAGGTGTAAGACAGCAAGTGGACACCCACTAAGCACATTTCAAATCTTTGCTTGTCTCACTTCTTCTAACATCTCATAGATCACAGTTAAATCATATGGCCAATTTTTAAATCCATGGGGCAGTGAAACATACTACGTTAATAGTGGGGAAAAGTGGTGAAGTGAAGATTTCCTGAACAATAATCCAAGGTATTTCTTCTCAGAGGTTCTTCTCCATTTTACAGATAATACAGATATCCTACGTAAACTATATTCTTGGATTTGGTAAGTTAGGCAAAATTTCCTTTAAGGTGCCCGCCCTTTCCCATGCAATTTCCCATGCTTGAAATATTCTTCTAGCTCTCTGACTAAATTCTACTTATATTTCAAAATTTCCTTGGCATCATCTCCACTTGGAAGATTGAGTGAAGTGTCCCTCCCCATTTTTAATGCAGCTCTTAGCATATTATTTTAAATTTTCCAATTACATATTTGTCTCCCATAAGTGATAGTAAGATTCTTTAGGGTAAGTTTCAAATCTTAATTTTAGATATTTTGTAACTTTTTGGTCAATGACAATAAAAGCACATAGCATGTGTCTCATGTATGTTCTTTCCTTGTCTGCTGGTCACCTATAACCAATTTCTAAGAGGTTAAAAGGGACATATACACAATATTACAATAATAAAATTGATACCTCCCATTTGCATAGGGATTTACAGTTTATAAGTTGCAGTACAGTTATATAATTTGAGACAAAAAACCTCTCTGTCTGTTCCCAGTTTCTATACTTTCACTCGTCTCGTTGTCCTCTATTAAATCTGTCCTTTCAATTTTTTTGTGTGCTGGCCTTTCTCCTTTCCTGTCTTTGACTCTCATATTGACAAATGATGCTGGAGGAATCACAAAACTGTTAGCACTCTTGAGATTTTTAATCTCAGTTGGGCTTTGAAAGAAAGTCATTTGGCAAACTTTTATCTTGTCAGAAATCTCTTTCAGTCTTCTCAGCTGCTGCTATAATTCCTTACAGCAATTTTAGTCCTCTAACTCATGTCCTAAGCAGTTTATTTTTTCCCAGTTGTTAATAGTGGTTTGGAAGAAAGCATTGTAGGAATTATCTATGTTGTCCTTATCAGAAAGATGCATGCCATTGCCCAGACATAGCATTTTCTTCTTTGCTCTGGTGCTTTGGCACATTATCTTTCTTATCCTCGAATCTCAATGCCCAAGCTCCTTTGCAGATGCTCTTCATCTACAATTAGCTTCCCCTTCCCCCCCTAAATGTATACCTTTAAAACACATATAGTATTGACTTATGATCACTTCTTCACATGTTACCTATTATAAAATGAAAATGAAGCATGATCATTTTAGCATCTGTAGTACCTCCCACAGCAAAGCAGTCCATAATGCCCCAAGTAGGAGGTGGTCTGGAGTAAGAGGGAGTTAGAGGGACAATCCCTTCCTCAGTGTTGGTTACATGAAGAGGATGAGATGTACAGAAGGACAAAAATGGAGAAATACATCCCATCAGTCTTTGAAGGCAGAAGTGCCTGTGGCAAAGGTATCAGTATTGCAAAAGACAGGTATGGATCAGTGTAGAGCAGGATGCACTGGATTATGAGGCCAGCTGCTGGTGAATATTTGTGGGATACTAGGCGTTTCTTTCATCAGAGTGTATACAGGTGTCACACTTATCCATCACCAGACAAAGCTCAGTGCAATGAGCAGTGCACGAAAAATACTTGACTGACTGACTGACTGAATGAGTGAGTGAACTGGGTGAGATGAGTATTACTGTTTTCTTTTTTTAATGAACAGAATTAGCATTTTATTCAAAATTCAAAACAAGGACATGGAAGGTTTCACATTCCAAACCAAGTCTTTATTCAAGCTAATTCTTTTCATATCATTAGGAACTACGTTTTGAATTTATTGCAGAGAAAAATCCTGGATATAATTAGATACAACTTTCTTCCACTCTCTCCTCCAAATTTATAGTCTTTCCAAATAAATTTATGACTTTCTTAAGTATAGCGCAGCAGGCACATCCCAGGAATGGCAAGATGTGTTTATGAAAAATTCCAGGGTCTCACAAAAATTTCACAACAGACACATAAGTATATAGCTACACACACAGACCTGGGTCCATCTCTTGCTTGAGAATGAATTTTATAATTTTCTCCCATTTGCAGATATAGCCATGCAATTTCAATGCCAAGGTGCTTTTTTTTACCTATATGATCCCCCCTCAAATCTGCCTGATTTTCTTTGTAGTCTTCTTGCTTCCTTTTTACTTTCCTGACTTTAATTCTTTTTTATTTCTAAGGATCTCTACTAACAGTGATTTTTAACTCGCTGTACTAAATTTTCAGAGAAGACATAGTGATGTAATTTAATTTACATTAAATTTCAAAAAGGAAATTAAACTTCACATTATTTGCTCAGAATTTTCTTTTCTCCTGAAATGTTATTTTAATGAGACATTTGATGAAATTTCTATCTTTGAAACTGATTTAAATGCCTTCTCCTCTTTCTCACTCAAGTAATCTTTACTTCCTTTGTTCAAACTATGAATTCAGTAATCTTTACACTTCATTTGACTCAATAGTGTTTGTCCATTTCCCTTGTAGGCTGTGCTTTCTTTCAGAACATCATGTCATTTTTCTTGTAGCCAGCACTTCCTACATTTTTGCCAAATATATGGATGAAGGCTAAAGTCTAAGGAATTATTAAGAAAGCATGTGTAAGAGGGAAACATTGATGAAATCCAACTAAAATCCATTTTAATTTTGTTGGCCACATGATCACAAGCCATCGCTGTTAGGAGCCAGGGTAAAACAAAGAAAACTGGAATGAAGACATTGGTTTTCTTTCTGAAGTGATTGCTGATCACACCATTCTTGAAAGATGAGTAAAAAAAAAATCAATTTTGAGTTAATGTGTTGAGGGTAGGGGCAGAGAACAATGCTTATTTTAGTCACTGGGGCTGATTGAGAATGTGATAAGTACTAAGGGCAGAAAATCACCCCAAATTACCTGAAAATGTATTGTTATCCAAGTTCAAAATAAAGCCTACTTTAATGCAATGGGAAGTACATTCCAAATAGATCAGTTTATCTATCCATCTGCCTCAATTTAATTTACAATTTGCAATTATAAGCATTTCATTAATCAGTTAACAAGGCATATTTATAAAGCACATTAATTCATAGGTTACAGCAGTAGACTGACTTATTTTAAAGGCAACTTTGGTATTTTATCAAGGAAAAGCTAATGCTGTTTATTCCACTGCTTGGTTTTACATTATAATATTGAATTGGGAATTTGGTTTAAGATGTAAATTGACTTTTATGTTAATGACTGCTTTAGTTTATTATTAATAGTCTATCAAGGTGAATTGTTGATTGAGTCTGGATGATGATATGGGATGCATGCAACATGAATATCAACATTTAAAAACACACAGGCAATAAAAGAACATGATTAAAGAATCTTTCATGTTAGCATGTTGGCTTCCTGCCTTTGTCATGTCTGGAAACGTGATTACAATATCCCAGCTATTTCTTAGAGTCAAGTTTTAAAACACATGATCAGGAGATATCACTGAATTTTTAAATATGTAGAGGCATTTACCATTCTATAATATTTAAGTTACTGAGTAAGCATTTTGCAGAAGATAATGTAATCCTGGTTTCCTGCAGGTGTGAATTGTGTCTAAAGTATGTGACTGAAGGTGATAATTATGCCAAGCAAATGTATGCTCTTTTAGTTTAATCCTCTGTAAGGCTTTCTTTTCTTGGTCTGAAAGTCTGCAGGTACTAGGGTAGTTTTGAGTCTCAGTATATGAATTTCTTCAAGTTCTCATTCATTAAATTGAGCCAAAAGCCAGATCTTCTCCTGAATGGTTTCTATTGTTACATTCTTCACCTTTCTCTGCATTCGTGAGCTAAAATAGAGTTCTCTGTCACTCTCTTTACCTAATCTGACATTGACCATTTCATTAAATATGAAAACATGATCAGAAGCAAAATCAATGCTTGCTGAAGCTCCCATATCTTAACAGCTAATTCAAAACCTCATGATTCAATAGCAAATCTTATAACACTATTACTATTTTAAAAGGGCCCAGAAACATGTAAATCTGATTTTATATTTTCTATTCAGCTGTGTTGCATATGGTTTGCTTCTAGTGCCTGGAGCTTTAGCAAAAAGTATTGATTGGCTCTCACATAGTGCTACGGGTAGTAAAATGTTGAATTTTGCTGCAGGTAAAAGGTGTCCTGTCAAATAATGATCAACAGCCAATTCACACATGTATTTGAGGAAAGAATTCACATTTGGCAGGTCATAAACTCACAAAGACATTGGTATTGATTTACGTATTCATACTAGTTTTGAATACTTATCACACACATTTTAAGAAACACCTTGGTTTGGATATTTATTCACATGAACAATACTATATACATTTCTTTAATTAAAACTACCCTGAAGATGATTATCATGTTCATATAGTCCACTATCCCATCTATAAAGGAAGATGGCTACATTTTAAAACCATACTGAACATGTTATCAAGTCCTAGGAGTGTCTAGTGAAGAATGCTAAGACGTTATCTCAGAGGCCACAGCTTCAGTGTGAGGTTACTGGGAAAATGACCTTCGCTCGAGTCTGCGTTTGGCCTTGCCTCTCTGGATTTCCATCAGTGCAAAGTGAAAAGTCTGTACTAGATTATCTCCAAGGTCATTCCCAGTTCCAGGAAAAAAAAAATTCAAAACACACAAATTCTAGTTTTTGAGCTGTTAGACTCCTCCTCACTTTTTTCTTAAATTATTTAGTGTGTTTTAGGAACTACTGCAGTGTAATCAGTCATTAGGGTGATTACTGCTCTTCAGCCCTGGTTGACTTGATTGCGACAACCTGTTTATTTGTGGCCTTTTTTCCATAACGTATGCAGAACATTAGCAGGTCCCATGTGTTGCATAAGGGAATGAATATGTGAATAAAGTAAACAAAAAATGTCCTAATTAAGACCTCCTCTCATAAAGGCGAAAGTGTACCTTAAGGCTCAGTCTTGGTAATCAAGAAATGTGGAGAGTGATGGGTAGGGGCAAAGTATTCAAATAACTACAATTAAATCACATACCACAACCAAGTTGGAACCTTAGGTTTTCAAAAGCTTTTGAATAAAGGTCTGAATTGTGACCATTTTGCCTCTAGAACACAACGCTTTCTTAATATCTTGAGCCATTTCGTTAAATATTATTTAATACCTACAATAAACTATATTGTAAATGGCTAAGCAAAGAATACAGATTTAGGGCAGCTTATGACCTTACCATTTTCAGGTGCAAAGGAAAAAGGTAATTTCTTTGTGTATAATAGCATTTACATTTTATGCCATAAAAGATGAAATGAGAATTGTTAGTTATTTAAAGAGGTACTTTGAAGAGTAATTGAATGAAATATATTTGGGCTAATTAAAGAGACCTAAAGAATTATAAAAGGGAGTTCTGTTTGGAAAAATCCCTCCCTTGTTTGCAGCCCAGGTTAGAGTCCATTACTGCAGCTTTGTGCTGGGTAGAGAGGCGCGTGTGCGTGACGGGAGGAGAGAAGGGGTCTGGCACGAGCTGAGAGGGCTTTTTCCTTTTCTAAAATTGAAAGTCCTCTCAGTCACCATAAATTAAGTTTAATTTGAATTATTTGGTATCTAACATCTAAAAACAATAACAAAATTGAAAAGTGAAAAAAAAAGACAAAATGAGAGTAAGAAAAAGTGTCAAAGAGCTGAAAATACCTTCTAAAATAAACAAACAAAAAACCAAACTGAAATCATGAAGCTCTTAAGGTAGCGGGTTAGTAATTTAGGTTTTTTTCTCTTGCACCAGCCAAACTTCAAATTACAAGGTACACCCAGACAGCACCCTGCCTCAAGGTTATGGAGCCAGATCTTCCCCACTTGTTTTGTGGCTGACTTTCTGAGACACCCGGAGCCAACACGAGGAAATTGAAAAGGTAGACAATTGATGGGGTCAGTGAGATGAAAAGAAAGAAGGAAGGATGGGTAGTGGCAGAAGGTTGGGGGTAAGGGACAATCTGTATAGTGCAGGGAAGACCTAAAGGGATGGAGAGAAACACTGAGAAGTATGGCATAATTGGCAAAAGGGAAAAGTGATTCAGATGCTTTAGGGTTCTTGATATCTATGCATCCTGGAAGATTTAGAAAAGAAAGCAACAGTGAGAGCCTATGAGTTCAGCAATTTCTTCCTAGGGAGAATTTACCATCCTTCGAAATCAGGAAATTAGGCTTACTTGAAATCACCATTATTATTTTGCTGGCAATGTGGGACCATATTTGTTTATGGTCTGTAAATACCATTTTCAACCTCATAGGTTTTGATGACTTTCATTTAGTCAAAACTACATATTAGGACCTTGTAAATTATAAGGGGTTTGAAATGAAATCATTTATCATTTAAATGGGAGTTTTAGTACTGTTCATGTGTTATTACAAACCCACCTTCAATATCTGAATTTAACACTCTGGATTAAGTGTCATACTTTGCTTTAAAGCAATATAATAATAGAACATTCCAATTGTGCTGGTTTTGAATGGGTAAAATATGAATAGTCAGGGCTTAGGTTTATCTTTGCAAAGCAAATGCTTTGTTTATGAGTATTATAATTTCAATGGGGCAAACATTTTGGTAAGGGATATTTTACATACTAAGACAATTTTCTTCAAAAACACTAAAGCACTTCAAAAGTACCTACTCCACTAAGAACAACCATTATGTGAATTAGATCATTTAAATTTATTTTTCAAACAAGTTTCTAAGGGTCTCCCTGGGTCTTCTGTTAGCCTAGTTGGGTAGGTACATATGAGAATCGGGATTGCTTTTGCTACCCTTTAAATAGGTCACAGTGGCAAATATTTTTATTTGTCTACTTCATATCTATTTTCCTCCTCTAACTGTTAACAAAACATCAATTTGTGTGATGTGGCAATAGCTCTAATTATATATTTTCTTTCCTAACTTCCTTTGCAGTTAGTTTTGGTCATATGACACGGTTCTAATGGTTTGAAAAGTTGAAATCAATGAGATCAGAGTGAATGTTTACTGGGGTTCCTGGGAAAGCTCTATCTTTCTCTAATAAAAAGGCAGAATAGCTGGTACTGCAGTTTATATTTTTTTCTTTTATAATGTAGGTGTACTGTCTGGGGTTGCCGTGAGAGCCAGAGCTTGTAACCACAAGGTAACCAGCAAGAAGATAAAAGTCAATACTGTTAAATAGTGGAGGAGAAGAATGGAAGGGTTTGGGATCCTGGTATCTCAGAACACCTAAGCTAATGCAAGAATATGTTTCCCTTTGGACTTGTTATTTGAGAAAAAAATAAATTCTCTTTGTGAGACCCAAGATGGTAGATGAGTAAGTGGAAGCTGTACTAACCTCCTCCCAGTACCAAACTGGAATTACAACTAAATTATAGAAAAATCATCCTGAACAACTAACTGAACACTAGCTACAGAGAAGTCTTATAACCACAGACAGACAGAATAAGCCACATCAGCACAATGTGACTGGTATGGGAGGTGAAGGCACAAGAGAGATGACTAGACTCCTACAGGCAGCAGCTGAAGATCTGGAGGGATATTTCTGTGGCTGGGGCATTTACCTTGAGGAATGCATGCTCTAAATCCCACGCTGGGCTCACTAGCCTATGGCACTAAAGCTGGGAATGGAATCCAGATAATATCCCTCTGTGAAAAGCAGCAGGGTTTCCATCCACTGGGGAGAGATGGCTAGAGATGCAGGGAGCCTTTTAAAGGGCTAATGCACAAAATTTCATTTGCAGCCACTTATCCTGGGCTCCGGCAAAGGGAGGGCAGAGTGTACTGAGTTGTGTGAGGAGAGTCTGGGGCTGGTGGCTCTGGGGAGAGAACTGAAGGAACAGCCACTAGGATCCCTGTGCTGAGTCATTCCCCATACTTCAGAGGTCGTCTTTCTAAGACAGAACACTCCCCTCCAAATGGCATCAGCCTGAGGGGAAGTGGTAGCTCCTCCTATGGGAACTACTCTGCTCCACCCTTTGGTGCACCCTTTGGTGCAGAAGCCTTGTTGCTGAGGAGTACAGCTGGAAGACTTCCATTCTTTAAGCCTAACAGAAAGCCTGCAGGCAGAGGCAGGTCTCTGGGAGCTCTGAGACTTTAGCTGACCCACCCTTGGGCCCTACGTTGATAAAAGCCAGATTTGGTGTGAAGCCTGGTTCTTTCTGCACACATCCAGGCTCAGCAGAGGGAGTCACAAGCTGGGATTGCTGATAGCTCCAAACAGGTTGCCCAGGGGTAGTCACAGACAGTGTTTTACTTAGGCCTGCACCAGAGTCTTGCAGATCTACCTAATAAATAGAAACAAACACAAAGAGGCACCCAAAATGGGAAGACAAAGAAACAGGCCGCACATGAAAGAACAAGAGAGTTCTCTAGAAGGAGAACTATATGAAATGGAGACAAGCAATTTATCAGATAGATAATTTAGAGTAATGATTTTAAGGGTACTCACAGCATGAAAAAAGACATAGAAACCATAAAAAAGGCTATTCAGAAATAAAGAATGCAGTATCTAAAATAAGTAATACAATGGAAGGAATAAGCAGTAAGTTAGATGAATCAGAGGATTGAATCAATGATTTGGAAGACAAGGTAGAAAAAAAAAACACCCAACCAGACAAGCAAAGAGGAATAAGATTTTTAAAAATTGAGGAGAGCTTAAGAAACATTTGGGACAACATAAAGCATTATATCTGCATCATGGGAATGCCAGAAGGAGAAGAGAGTGAGCAAGAGATCAAAACCTATTTGAAGAAATAATGACTGAAAACTTCCTTAATCTGATGTAGGAAAAAGACACACAACTCCAGGAAGCTCAAAGAGTCCCAGACATGATGGACCCAAAGAGGCTTACAGCAAGACACATCATAATTAAAATGGCAAGGCTTAAAAACAAGGAGAGAATCCTAAAAGCCACAAGAGAAAAGCAGGTAGTTAACATACAAGGGAGAACCGGTTAGACTGTTCTCTGATTTCTCAACAGAAACATTTCAGGCGAGAAGGGAGTGGAGTGAAATATTTAAGGTGATGAAAAGCAAGGACCTACAGCCAAAGCTATTTTACCTAGCAAGCCTATCAGTTAAAATTGAAAAAGAAGTAAGGAACTTCCCAGGCAATAAAAAGCTAAAGGAGTTTGTTATGCCAAACCAATACTGCAACAAATGTTAAAATACTTGCTTTAAAAAGAAGAAAAAAAAAGAAAAAGAAGAAAAAAACAGAGGAACATAGTCTTATAATAAAATAGTACTAAATAGACAAAGAAGTACACTACATAATGATAAAGGGAACAATCCAACAAGATGATATAACCCTAGTAAATTGTTATTCACCCAACATAGGAGCACCTAAATATGTAAAGCAAAATTGATGGACATAATGGGAGAGATCAACAGAAATATAGTCATGGTCTTGGATTTTAATCCCAGACTTCAGTGGGATATGACTCCAATGGATAGAGAAAGAGGAAAGACAGAAGAGAAGAAGTTGTAGGAAAGGAAGGTAGGAGGGTTTATCTTGAAAGAAAAATAAGGGGTAAATTTAAATATTAAAATACAATAGTGAACTTAAAAATGTTATCTAATTTATGTGATTGTCTGCAGTAGTCTCTGAGTGCCTTAATTTGTTCAGAATATTTTTAAATGCCCATGATAACATTGTTTTGCAAAGATGTGGACATTTGCCTTTTGGAAGATTGTGATGAATCTCAGAGGAATGAAGGCACATCTGATGGCCAGTGTGTACGTGTTTCCATGGATGGGTCTGTCCACTCTATGGAGGCTTTTTTTTGAGAATTCTCAGGCAAATCATAATTTTCTCCAACTTGTCAATGTTAATTGTACACATAAAAGAAAGGTGGTCCTTGAAGTGAGCATGGTAGAACCTCAAAAGGTGTCTCAAAAACTCAGATAATACATGCTGACACAGAAGATGGAGCCATGCTGGATGTGCTACTCAGACTCTGCACAGTCTCTTACTTCTGTGAAACTGCAATGTAACAGGCTTGGTGACCAACGTGTAGCAACCTCTTAGAAGAAAAAAAAGGATGAGATAAATTGTGTTTGAAAAGGCATTAACACAGTAAAACTTGTCACTCTTTGCAAAAAAATGTGACTTTCCCTAATTTCTTCCATCCCATACATGCCCACGCCTTCACATGTAGAAGTGTATTCTGAAAACTCTTTCAAAAGATTTATACACACACACACACACAGTATACATTTATTGCCAAAAAACCAAAAGTTTAATTTTAAAAATGTACCCATCATCTCACTACCCAGAGATATATACATCAGAGATATTTTGATGTATTTCCTTGCACTCTTGTGTCCTTGTTTCTATTTATCTTTTCTCATCATCATAAAATTATATCCCCTGTATATATGGATTTGTATCAGGGCTTATTTTTTTTTGTAACTTTGCATTGTGATCATGTTCTTAGAAAAGTGTATTTCCATAGGTTCAGGGAAAACAAAGTAATGAAGAGCCCATCGCACTCCAGTAAAAAACAGAAGGGTGTGGTGGGTGATAGAGGGATGGATGTTCAATGTAGAAACCATGAATAATTGAGTGAGACCGGTAATCAACACAGTTAGAAGTCACTAGTCTAAACTAGGACTGGCAAACCGATGGTTTGTCAGCCACATCTGGTCTGCTCATGTTTTTAATTTAATTTTAAATTAGTTCATAGAGAGATTTTTAAAATTGAGTTAATGGACAACATATATAAATTGATTTATTTCACATGAAAAACCTGATGTTACATTTTTGAAAAGGCAGAATGACTGGCAAATCAAGGGCCACATTTCTACATGGCAAATGTGGATAGTGGTTATTCTACATGGCTGCAGTTGATAGTGGTTATTCAATGAAATGGACTGTGTGTTTGTTAGTCTACTCATTGCCTTATGGTCAACTTGGCTTCTACAGGCCATAACATTTGCAAAATTAGGGGTCAGTCTAGGTTTCATTTCTTCAAAATTATTGATTAATTTCACTATTACTTTCATAGACCATAACCTCTCATGGAGCCCGACCAGAGAGGACAGAGCAGGGGTCATAGTTTTTCCTCTGTATGGCAATTATGTCTTGTTGACATACATTAGATCCTCGGTAAATATTTGAAAGTTGGACAAACTCTTCAATGGACAGGACATTTTAGCCTAAAATATTTTAGTATATGATATGATAAATTGAAAATATATTTTAAAATTGCATATTGCCAAATGAACAACATAAGAGCAGCAACATGTTATAGCTTCCATCAAGTTTCCATGTGTATTAATTGAACTAATGAGAGGTCTCACTGAAAACTCTCTTCCTTTTTTAAAGAACATTCTTCTTTTCACTTTCTTTTTTATTGTATTTTTTCCATTACCATTTAGTCCCTGTGTACCCTCACCCAGTCCTCACACTGTTGTCGTCTGAAGTCCTTTTTCCTTCTTGCTCAATCCCTCCACCCCTAACCTCCTACCTCCAAAATTATTTTCATTTAAACAAAAACTCTGGTGTTGTGTATTCAATGTGCCAGAAGAACAGATTTTCTTTTTTATGCTATGCATATATGGGTTGTGGGGGTAAAGATTAAACCAGGAGGGCTATTAAAAATTGTAATTTGTAAGCAATATAGAAGTGATGACCTTTGTATCAAATGTTACATCTAGTCCTTCTGAGACAAAGATTATATTTCCAAGTAAATAAAGGTACTCATTAGAATGAACTATAGAGTTTCCATACTGCTTTATAACATCCAAACAAAGGAGGAACACAGGAGATAAGGCCAAAGATGCCCTGTGGAGCCCTAGAAATTAAAAACAACCTCAAAAGGAGTAATGGCATTTAAAACCCACAGATGGATAATGATTTGGAACAGTTGGAAAGTTTCTCATGTCTTATAGTCCTCTTGACTCCTAAAATTTCACACACTCATTGTGGAGGAAGAGTGAACTGAGGGAGAAAGGGATTTTCTTTATATTTAAATGACCCATTTTAAATGCATACAATATGTTTGCTATTTCCCACTTCATGAAGTCTATTTTTTTTCAGCTGCCTTATACTTGTAAGGAAAAAATAAATGGGATTTCTTTGGGACCACTGACCGTGACTTATTGGCTATCTGGGTCTATCCTGAGTACCATTTGTTTTTTACTCTTAACAGATGCAAACATTAGAATTTATTGGGAGCAGAAAGATAAAGGTTGAGAGAACGAGACAAGAGAGGATGAGAGAACAATATTTACGTGGTGGAATTAGGCTGGAGGTTATGTCTTCTTAAGAAGAAGGTGGTTTTTGTTTTGTTTTGTTTTTTAAATTTATGTGTTGGTAAGAAGAGTTTGGATCTAAAGTCCAGACCTTCAGGAGTTGATTTCTCCAAAGCATTTTGCCAGATTAACAGCTTTCAATAAATCAATAACCTTAGCAGTTCTAGATTTCTCAAATTCACAATATTGTGTTGAAACAAAACACAAACTACTCAGCATAAGTCAAGTATTTTTTGACAAAATACATATAAATGTTGATTAAAACTATAAGGGAGTACTTATTAACCTCAAATTATACATTGCTATATATTAGAAGAAAATAGCAGCCTAAGCAAGGTTTCAAGAAATACACTATGTGGGACATGGAACGATACCTTTATCTATACTATCTCAGAGTTAATTTATGATCAGTTTCCTCCCAACAAAGTTAACCTCTAGAGCTAAATTATGATGGATTTAAATCACACCCAAGTTTTGATGTTTAAAAGGCTTCAGCGTCTTACAATTAGAAAACTTCACTTGCATATATGCACTTCTGAGCAACCTCAGTACTTTCTTCAACACAAGAATAACTTGAAATTATGTCAAAAATAGTTTCTCATCCAACGCTATCCAATCATCTGGTTCCAAACTTTGAATATCTGGGCAGTAACTTGTTAATCAGTTAAATTTATCAGAAAGAGGACTTCAACTTGTTCATCGGGAAGATATGTATATCCTCCTTGTGGAAAGTCTTGTGGTAAACTTCCTAAGCTCAACAATGATTGTTTTAACAAATTCAGGACATAGGTCCTGAAAATTGGAAGTGGAGGCAGAAGATTCAGTCACAGTGATACGACAATGAAAGAAGATGCAGAAGAGATTTGAAGCTCCAGACCCACGATGTTGCTTTTAAGATGGAAGGATCAAGAGAATACAGGCAGGCTCTAGAAGCTGGTAGTGGTTCTTAGCTGACAGTCATCAAACAGACAAAGAAATGAACACTCCCCACCCCCCCCAAAAAAACAAAACTTAGCTCTCATTCTTAAAACCACAAGGAACTGAATTCTGCTAACCACTTAACCATTTCAATGAGCAGGAAATGGATTCTTCCCTGAAATTTCTAGGATGGAGCAGAGCTCAGCCAACATCTTAATTTCAGTTTTCTGAGATTCTACAAAAAACCAACCTAACCCACTAGACTTCTGATCTGCTCAACTATGAGATAATGCATGTATAGGTTTTAAGTTTGTGGCAGTTCCAGAAGCAATAGAAAACTAATACAATCATTTCATGCATACCTAATTTCCAAAGTGGAACTATTGGGTCAAAGAGTACATATGATGATAATTTTTAAAAATGATTCTATTTATTTTTAGAGAGAGGGGAAGGGAATGAGAAATGGAGAGAAACTTGGATGTGAGAGAGAAACATTGGTTGATTGCCTCTAGTACATGCCCTAACTGGGGACCAAGCCCACTACTTAGGCACGCACCCTGACCAGGAATTGAACTAGTGACCTTTTCGCTTTGTGGGACAATGCCCAACCAACTCAGCCACATTGGTCAGGGCTACAGTGTTACTTTTGATAGATTTTTAAGAGTTGCTTCCTTCAGTGTTTTCTGAGTGCAGGTCTTTTACCTCCTTGGGTAGGTTTATTCCTAGGTGCTTTATTTTTCTTGTTGCTATATCAAATGGGATTTCCCCCTGATTTCTGTTTCTGATATTTCATTGTTGGTACACAAAAATGCCTTTGACTTCTGAATATTGACTTTGTATCCTGCTGTTTTGCCAAATTCATTTATTAGGTTGGGCAGTTTTTTGGTGACGTCTATAGGATTTTCTATATATACTATCATGTCATCTGCAAACAGTGACAGTTTTGCATCCTCCTTTTCAATTTGGATGCCTTTTATTTACTTTTCTTGTCTGATTTCTGTGGCTATGACTTCCAATACTATGTTGAGTAGAAGTGGTGAAAATGGACATCCTTCCCAAAAAGGTTAGATTAGCAGAAGTCACCTTCCCATCAGCAATGAGAGTCCAGATTTTCTCATTTTTATCAAACTTTTTTTTAATCTTTGTCAGACAAGAGAAAATAGCATTTTGGTTTTGTTTTTATTTATATTTATCTTATTATAAGTAAAATTTTGCATATTTTATATTTTAAGAGCCACATTTATTTCCATATATATGAACTTTTACTGCATATCTGTCACCCATTTTTCAATAGGATTGGCAGATGTATCTGGTTGATTTATAAAGTTGTTCATGTCCTGTGGAAATGTCTTCTTTTTTAATAAGTTGCATTTTTCCCTCAACTTATTGGCCTTTTGATTCTGTTTATGATGGTATTTTAATGCATTTTTTATTTTAATTTTTATATATTTGTTCTTCATTTAATGGCTTCCATATTTGTCATGTTTAAAAGGTCCTTCCTACATAGTCTTTTAAATTAAGTTTTTCTTTTTTAAGATCATTTTTTATTTTTCAATTACAGTTGACCTACAATATTATATAAATTTCAGGTGTACAGCCTTGTGATTAGACATTATATAACTTTCTAAGATCCTCTCAATAAATCTCATGCCCATCTGACACCATATACAGTTATTGGAATATTATTGACTATATTCCCTGTGCTGTACTTTATATTCCTATGACTGTTCTGTAACAACCAACTTGTTCTTCTTAATCCTGTCACCTTTCTCATCCCTCCCCCAACCAACCCCCACATCTGGCAACTGTCAAAATGTTCTCTGTCTCTATGAGTCTGTTTTTGTTCTGCTTTTTCATTTATGTTTGCTTTGTAAATTCAATTGTTGATATATATGTATTTATTATCATTTTATTGCCATACTTTTGATCATATCTTCTTCTTCTTCTTAAAGAATACCCTTTAACATTTCATGTAACACTGGTTTGCCCCACTGAAGCGAGTCCTGCTCTGTAGTCTTGGCTCTTGCTGAGCAATTCCTCCACTATAGTTGCAGCTGGTCCTTGAAGTTGATTGGCAAGGGGGTCATTCCCTTCCAGTGACATCAAAATCCATCAAGGCTCAACTACAACAAGGAGGGTGTACACAGCTCACACAGGGGTGCACCTGGAATGCCCATCTTGGGTGACTGGAGAGGCTGTACCACTAAGCCCTATAGGACACCTACTACAGAAGCCCACTCTACAAGTCCAGAAGATATAGCAGCTCTACCTAATAGATAGAAACAAACACAGGGAACCATCCAAAATGTGGAGTCAAAGAAAGAGGTCCACAGTGGAAGAACAGGAGCAATCTCCAGAAAAAGAACTAAGTGAAATGGAGGCAAGCAAGCCACCAGATGCAGAGTTCAAGAAAATGGTTATAAGGAAGCTCAGGGAACTTAGTGAGAATGTCAACAACATCAAAAAGGAAATAGGAACCATAAAAAAGGACCAGTCAGAAATTAAGGATACACTAACTGATATAAAGAATAATTTACAGGGAGTCTACAGTAGAGTGCCTAAAGCTGAGAATCAAATCATTGAGTATTTGGAATACCCAATGATAATACCCAATCAGAACAGCAAAAAATAGAAAATAATCTAAAAAATGAAGATAGTGTAAGGAACCTCTGGGACAACTTCAAGAGTTCCAACATTTGCATTACGGGGGTGCCAGAAGAAGAAGAAAGAGAGCATAAAATTGAAAATCTATTTGAAAAAAATAATAACATCAAACTTCCCTATCCTAGTGAAGGCAATAGACATGTAAATCCAGGAAGGGCAGAGAATCCCAAACAAGATGAACCACACCAAGACACATCATAATTATAAAGTGTAAAAGGTTAAATAAAAAGAGAGCATCTTAAAAGCAGAGAGAGAAAAGCAGTTAGTTACCTTCAAGGGAGCTTACATAAGACTGTCAGTTGATTTCTCGTCAGAAACTTTGGAGGTCAGAAGAGACTGGCAAGAAATATTCAAAGTGATGAAAAGCAAGGATCTATAACCAAGACTGCTCTACCCAGCAAAGCTATCATTTACAACTGAAGGACAGATAAAAATTTTCCAGACAAGAAAAAGCTAAAGGAGTTCATCACCACCTAGGTAAAGGTCTTCACAGAAAATTCACTTATGTGTTTTTAGTACTTTTGGTGTTATTTTTGACATTTAAAAATTTGATCTTTTCGTAAATTTAATAATCCTTTCTACTTATTTGAAATGTTGTTTTATCATATTTTAAATTCTAATTTATACATTGTGTATTTTTTTTTTTTAGTTTTTTCTTTCATGATTCTGTTTACTCTCACAAGTGTTCAAACTGTGGCCCACGGGCTGCATACAGCCCAGGATGGCTGGGAATGTGGCCCAACCCAAAATTATAAATTAACTGAAAACATTATGAGATTTTTTTTGTGAATATATGTCATAATATATTTAATGTGTGGTCCAAGGCAGCTCATCTTCTTCCAGTGTGGCCCAGAGATGCTAAAAGGTTGGACACCCATGCTCTAGATTATTGACCGTTTAAAAATGTTTCACTGTCTGGTAGTGCTATCTGGTAGTGCATATTGTTCTTCTTCTGTTGTTTTTGTTCATAACCTGTAGAATTACATGGCTTATTAAAAATACTGCTAGTTTGCTAGGTTAATGAATAAATCTATAGATCGGCTCAAGGAAAATATTCATCATATTCATCATATTAATTTTTTTATCCAAGAACAATGCATATAATTTTTTTGTTTATGTTTTCATTTAAGTCCAATAGCACTTTAGTGTCCTAAATATGGATTTTCATTTATTCTTAAGTTTATTTCTATTTATTCTGTTTTTTTCTTGCTATTATAAACAGTCATTTGTCATATCTTCTTACTGGTTATTGCTTGTGGGCATAATACATGTATGTTTGTATATATAAATTTGTTTTTTGTGTATTAACTTTATTCTCAGTCATTTGGTGAATTTTCTTACTATTTTCTATTAATTTGTTGATAAGTGTAAAATTATAAAATCTGACAATAATTTTGCTGCCTCCTTTAAAATTTTTAAATATATAACATTGTTTCTTGTACAATTGTGTTTGGAAGGCTAAACAACAGTTGTAAAAGGTCCCTGTGTTTTATTTAGAACCCTACTCAGCTGCAGGTACTGTCCCCAGAGCATCCTTTCCCTTTGAACATAATTTACAGGGCTGTCTAAGCTTTTGGTGTCTCTGGACCACACTGGAAGAAGAAGAGTTGTCTTGGGTCACACATTAAATACACTGTGGCATATAATCACAAAAAATCTCATAATGTTTTAAGTAAATTTACCATTTGGTTTGGGTCACATTCATAGCCATCCTAAGCCGCACACTATCCATGGGCCGCAGGTTGGACACCCCTGGTTGCTGTGCCCTTTGTAGCTGATCACAGTAGCCAGCTTCTTTACTCAGACCTCGCCCCAAGGGGGCCTAGCTTTTTTCTTTTATCTCTTGTCAGAGTTGCAGCTCCATTTTAACATCAAGGCATAATTTATGACATAATTTAATGACTTGCAAATGTGGTTATGTGCTAGACTCATTTGAAGAACTTTCTGAAAACAAGTTACTAAGCTTGGAATGATACCTACTTGAACCAGAAATTTAGAAATAGAACCCTTTTAAAGAGATTCCAGGTGATTCTAATGCTACTACAAACATTCCTTCAATCCAAGATCACGGTTCTCAGTTGGGAATGATTTCGTCTCTCAGGAGATATGGACGGTGTTTACAGATATTTTTGATAGTCACAACTAAAGATGCAGTGCTGCTGGCTTCTAGTATATAGAGTCCAGGGGTGCTCTTAAACACTCTGCAATGCAGAGGACAGTCCCCCACAACAAAGAATTTTCTGATTTTGGCCCAAGATGTGCACCTAGGAACCATCGAAACACTCACTCTTACTAAGCATTGCATGTAGCATGCTGTTTAATGATTTTAATAGCAGGAGGTATATCTAGTTACAAAACAATATGCCAAAGCCAAATGGTCTGGTCATTATTATGAACTAGAGAATAGATGGGTTTTCCTTGAAATTGTAAGAACTAGACCTTTTTTGTGTCAGACACTATGACCTTGTAGTCATGATTTTTCTCACTAACAACAGCACCTCATTTTAGATGAGGGTAATAATGTGCCTCCTTTGAAGCTAAAGGTATCCGTGTGAAACAGATCTAGCAAATGAAATATAAATAGAACTCCCTGCTGGTGCTTCTTTGAAATCCATATAAAAAGCAGACACTGAGTTGGCACATGCCTTCTGCCTTATATTTCCCTATTTTTTCCTGCCTGGGACATTGATGTAATGCTCTGGATGAGGCATTCATCTTGTGACTATGAGGTGATAAGCACTTGTTAAAGACACCTGAGTGGAATGAAGATCCCTGAATACATTCAGACCTTCCACACCAGTGCAGTTCTGAACTCCTTTCTAATGAGAAAAGCAAACAGCCTGATATGTTACTATTTTTTTAAGGGAATGAAATTTCTTACTATGCAGTTATTTTACAATGAAAATATATATTGTCAATAAGGTCACTTAATTATTATTTTGAAGACATTATAAACTCTTAAAAATATAACATATAGTAATAAAATTATGATCTTGACTGATGACACTCTTTTTTCATAGCAAAGAATTGTCTTTATAACATAAACTGCCTGGGGCTTGAAACTGTGATTTTTAGGACATGGGTTAGCAAAAGAAAAAGTTTTAAAAAATATTGCTAAATTCTCCTGCACACAAAATTAAGTTGCAATTATGGAAAATGATGAGTGTGTATAGGGGAAGTGAGCTGAGGTCACAGTGGTAAATAAAGCTGGACCAATGGCTAAAATATTTTAAGACTAGGAATATTAATATTTAATATTAAGATGTTTGGATCACTCTGATGTAGAAATCTGACACCAAAATCTCCAGTAAGGTCTACTATATGTTTTGTATGCACGTTATTTATTTATTTATTATGATAATTTTAGTGAATTTCAAGAAAGATGAGGCCAAATTTCATCTGGCCTGGTGAGGAGAAGAGAGTGGGAGCAACCATCGGATGGGGGCTGAAAATCCCATCAATAATCCAGCAGAAAAATATAATTTTATACACATATGTATTTTTTTCTTCTATAGCTTCTGTGTCTTTGGAGACACGTGATTAATGCACACTTGGAATTCACTGTGAGGGTAGAAATCTTAAAAAGCAAACTCCCATTCTGTGATTATTTCAAACAACCTACACGTACTGGTTAAAATGTTGATGAGAAAGAAAACCAGTGCCTAGGCAGAGACAAGCAGCCACGGGGACATAGGCTTTGGGCCTGAGCTGAAGGTGGTGTACAATGTAGAATGTAAAGCTCGGGCATAAAATGTGTCAAAAGTAAATGTTATGAATCAGTAATGAGGTTTATTCAGGGCATTTATTTATTTAAATGTTGCTCAGAAAATATGTCTTTAAAAATAATGTTTTAAAATTTTTTGTTCAAGTCTACCCTAAAGAAAAGTACAGTTTTGAACATTGACACTTAAATGAGGAGCGGCCAGCCACCACCATGTGGAACCTTAAGGAAAACAAGTGGAAAAACACCTCAGGGTGTTTTTATGGCAGTAATGAAATTATAATACTTGTCTTAGTATCTCAATTTAAGTAAATATACCTAACATGGGACCTCTTATGTGCTGAAATTTTAAAAATTATGTTATGAAATAACAGCAAATGTCACAACTGATATAAATCAAACATAATTAAATAGATAAATCTATTTTAGAAAATTAGGTAGTATATTCACAAACTAAGAATAAGTAGTTTCTAAAACTTGTCTACAAATTTAAAAAAGATATATTTCATAAAAACCAAGTTAAACTCACTAAAAATCTAATATTTTCCTATAATGAGTTCTATTCAAGTTTATAAACTTACTTCAAAGTTATTTTTACAAAGCAAATGGAAATATGTAAAGGAAATTAGATGGAGAACATTTACATTGAGTAAAAACAAAATCAAACAAGTAAACACACACACCAAAAAAATCTAAAGAATAAAATCCAATTAAATGTAAGAGTTAAAGGAGTAAATAGAAAGCACTTAACAAATTCTCATCTTTAAAATAAATTTAAATGAACAGATAAGCTTATTTTCTAAAATTAGAAATGGTTTATCTTTGGGGGACATAAACTGAATTATAGATTTTATTTCATTACACTTAATATTCTTTATTTAGAAGAAACAAGTTGAAAAATTAAAATTTTTTATCTTTGGCTACCTAATATAATTTTTTCCCATAAAATTTTGCATCTGAGTTATTGAGTTCAATGGGCACATTAGGCAAGGGAACAAGTTAACACAGACTTGTATGAAATCACTATTTCCATAAATTTTGGAGTCCAATTTACCTAGTGAATGGGCCTTTACACTTTAAAGATGTCCAGATTGTTTTACTGTAATTGGCATTTGACTCTGCATGGAAATTCAAATAAATATTCAATGTTGGAAGAAGAGCTCAGCTCTAGTTCCTGAGGCAGAAGTGAGTTTGCTTTAATTCCTTGCTATGTATTAAATGCCTAATAAAGTCAGAGGACTAAGAATAAATGAATTATATTTTCTGTAATTTATTTTAAAGATAGGAAGTTATTAAATAATTTAATATCATCAATCTGTCAAGTATAGTGGTCATCAAAGAGAGCACTATTTGTAACAAAAACTTCATAGTTTAAAAGTGATTATTCACAAATGACTGCAGGAAAAGGGAAATAATGAAAAAAAGGGAATTTCCCTTGCTTCTGGTTCACTTATTTACCAAATGAGTACTTTCTGAGCACTTATTCCAACAATTCTCTTTGCTTACTACTGTGCAACACAGAGATGAAAAAGAAAAGCTGAATTATGCTCATGAATGCAGGAGGTTTTCAGTGATGCTGAGCAGGTGGCAGTTCAAATCCATAAAGAAAAGATCAGTGGAGGATTTCCAACAACCCGGAATTTGGATCTTTCTAGCTAGATTACCTAAAACATCAGTAGAGGATTTGTGACAACTGGGAATTCAGATCTTTGTAGCTAGATCGTTTGAAACATGTGGGCCAAAACGAAGCATGGTTATTTCCTAACCCAACAGTTTTGTGAATGATCTAAGTGGATATAACATTAGTAAAGAAAGATGCAATGGTAGAAGTTCAAAATTGATGAAATATTAACAACCATTTCATTTCATCACGTCTTTATTTATCAAAACAACAACAATAACAAAACAATACATGAGTAATATAAATAGGCTTTAAACATTGACTTTATAATTGATGTCATTTTGGTGCCTATTTCTTTTTACATAGGACATTATAATATACATTTCAAAGGAAAATATTTAGTAGTATTTTATGTAGGATTTTTATTTAGCTTTAAGTATAATCAAAAGAAAAAGTACAAATAAAACATTTTAAAGCTATTGTTGCTTTGAGTGAAAAATGCAGAATTGGAGAAAATAACATATGTAACTGAGTTTTCAAGTTTTTCATTACCTATTTTTGTTTTTCAATCTGCATATAAACATGGTGGAATATCTT
Source organism: Trachops cirrhosus (assembly GCA_028533065.1). Taxonomy (NCBI): domain Eukaryota; kingdom Metazoa; phylum Chordata; class Mammalia; order Chiroptera; family Phyllostomidae; genus Trachops; species Trachops cirrhosus. The sequence continues at coordinate 176,123,976 of CM052539.1, read as the reverse complement.
TGCTCTCACTGCTGGTTTTCGACAGATTTTGCTGCTGTGAATACTGAAACTTTCTTACCCTACTTTAGATCTATTTCTTGAACCCTGAAATCTTCCTGGACTGCCCCATCATCAGGTCTAAAGGCTGCCTGAGCCAGGATGCATTCTGCCTTGTATAGCTATTTACACACCCCATACTGAATTTGCGGTCATAGGCCCATAATAGATACTGGTTAATTCCTACTGTTATCCCTCAGTTGCTGACAATTCTTTCCTTAACCATTCTCTGATTGCTTCCAATCTGTTATTATCAAGCTTGAGTCCTTTGATGTCTTGGAATTTTGGTCTTGTCCATTCATGTGTAGTTCAAACATGGTATTAGGTGATTAACATGACTATTGCAACCTAAAGCAATAATACCCTCTTGGAAAATCCTCACTTTAAACCTGAGATACAGTGGGTATTCTTTATGAATTTTTTACACACACAGAAACCAAGGCTATTTCTGGGAAAATGTATTAGAATCAAAAGCAGTAGACAAGCAGTAACTCAGCCCAGAGAGGGTTTTTTTTAATGTTTAAGTTTATATAGATTTTCTACCTTTCCGATTCTTACTAAGTTACTTCAACCATCATGTTTCCATTAGTCAATCAGTCCATGTATCTACTACTTTCTGAGTGTCAGTCACTGTCCTAGATATTTTGGAGGAGATAATAATAAGCCATACAGATATTCTTATTGCCTTCAGAGAGCTTGGGGTTTGATTTATAGCACAGATAAGTAATCAGGAAATTAAAAATTGTGTGTGTGTATGTGTGCATTAAAGGTTTTCAGAGAGAAGTAAAAGGCTCTGTGGTGATATATAAGACAAGGAACTATCCAGGATTTGAGGAAAGTAAGGAATGATTTAATGTCAGAAGAGAAGATAAAGCTGATTATAATGGTTATATTATTGCCATGAGTAGACAATGGTGATACTGTATACTGAGACAGAGAATATAGGAGGATAAGGAGTTTGGGGAAAAGGAGATGACAGATTATTTTGGGATATGTTGACTTTGATATGTGAATAGATCTGCACAGTGGAAATGCCAGCGTAAGTAGAACACTATTTTGCCAAACTCAGAGGAGAGCCCATGGAAAGGAGATTGAAATCAACATATAGTAGTTCTTAATGCCATGAAGGTTGATGTAATCACAAAAACAGAGTGATATACAGTGAGAAGAATTTGCTTAACTGAAATTTAAGGACAATAACATTTAAGGAAAGGATAGCAATAACACACACACACACACACGCAAACACTAAGAAGAAGCAAAACAGGAAGAAAACTGGAAGATGAAATGTGATGAATGCAAAAGTCTGACAAAGTGTTTTAAAAAGGAAGGAATGGATAATGTGTCAGATATTTTCAAAAAATAAATTGAGATAATTGGTGAGTGTCCACTGATTTAGGTAGATTGTTGCTGACCTTAAGAGAAAGAATTGGGTCAGAAGCCAGGTTACTGTGGATTGAAGAATGAGTGGAAAATTTAGGAGATAGTGAATACATAGAAATCTTCCAAGATTAGCTGTACATGGGAAGAAAGCGTTAGGATAGTTACTGGACTAGTTTGCGAGACTGGATACTTGAGGGGTTTATATTCTGGTAAGACTTGGTGCCACAGAGAATTGTGGAATTATGGTTTTCATAATAAATGAGTAAGGATGGCAGATTCCTTTAGACTGGTTCTTGGCACTGCATTTTATTAGACATCACTAAGGGCCATGGTCTGGTTATCAGTTATGTTGGTTCCAAAAGTTAATCCTCCTTTCATTAAAGTGTGCATCAAAATATAGAGCTTTAATTAATAGACTATTTTTTTAAATTTCTATATACACGAAATACTGAGTGAATAGTACAGACAGTTCTTATACATTTTTACCATTCCCTAACCACACACACAGTTTCCCTATTGTCAATGTCTTACACTGATGCTATTTGTTAACAATTAATGAATTAACATTAATACATTAGGACTAACTCAAGTCCATGATTTATTCAGACTTCATTAGCTCTCACATGATGTCTCTTTTCTGTTCTAGGGTCATGTCTTCTTAGCCTTCTCTTGGCTTTGATAATTTTTTAAGTTTCCTTGTTTTTGATGACAGTTTGGAGGGCACTTGTCAGATATATTGTAGGTTGACCCTCTGCTAGATTTGGATGTTTTTCTCATGGTTACACTGAAGAGTTTTGGGGAAGAAGGTTACAGAGGTACGTTGTGTCATTTTTATCACATCATAGCAAGGGCACATACAATCTACATTATTTATTTCTGCTGTCATTGACCTTGGTCACCAGACAGAAGTAAAGTTTGTCAGCTTTCTTCGATGTTACTCTTTCCTCCATATTTCCATATTGTACTCTTAAGAAAGTTGCTATGTGTAGCCCACACTTAAGAATGGGAAGTTATGTGCTCCCCCCTTTAGGATGGAGTATCTAAATAATTTAAGTGGAATTCTTTTGCCTGGAACATTTGCCTCTTCTCCCTCATTTGTTAATTTATTTAATTATTTATTTATCATGACAGACTTGTGGGAATTTATTTTTTATTTGTTACAATCCAATAATACTATCTTTAACTTTAATAATCCAATTTTCCAGCCTCGACCTTTGGCAGTTTTTTTAGTTAGTTTCTGTCTCATTTTGATCCTCATCAGTGTTTTTTAAAAATTATTATTACTTGTTTTTTAAATTTGAGCACTGTACCTCATCAAGTAATTTCTTCCACCCTTGCCCAAATCTTGGCAACCATTGCTATTTCATCCATTCCTCTAGTTTTGTCTCTTCAAGAATGTGATGTAATTGGATCATACACTATGCACAATTTTTCAGACTAGCTTTTCTCACTTGCCATATGCATTTAAGATTTCTACTGTCCCCATGCTTGGAGAATCTCCTGATATAGAGTAAATACTAAAGAAATTTTTATTGAGTAAAGAAGTTAATTGTTGATATATTACTGAATTAAGATCAGCAAATAGTATTCTGAATCTGAGCATCTTTAACTCTCCTAAAAATGTTTTTAAGTGCTTTATTTCAGTGCTATCCTTGACCATTTTATTTATAATTTTCATGATGACATTTTATTTTCTTGTCACTTCTTAACATCAATGCAATTGTGAATTGTAAAGATTTTAAAAAAATGTTTTGATATATATTTGATTCATCATTTAGAGAGGGTTTAAAGAAAGTCTTAGTATTATGAAATTAACCTACCTTCAAATCACATAAAGGAATCACTCTTATTTTGATGATATTTTTGCTTCGCAAACATAATGCCTAGGTTTACCTCCCCCTTCTCAGTGAAGCTACATATAGAACACTCAATACAATCATTATGTTCATCACCTCAAGTCAAAAAGAATGTTCTTTTAACATTCTTTGCAAAAACAAAACCAAAAAAACCCTCACAAACACAGACAACAGTATGGTGATTACCATAATAAGTAAGGGGAATGGGAGGAGGTACAAGGGGGTAAAGAGGGGGTGAATGGTGATGGAAGGAGATTTGACTCTGGGTGGTGAGCACACAATACGATGTAGAGATGGTATATTGTGGAGTCGTACATCTGAAACCTATATAGTTTTGTTAACCAAAGTCACACCAATTGATTCAATAAAATAAAACAAATAAGCAAACAAGATACTAGAAAACAATGTCCTTCACTGACCCATGCACAAATTTTTCTTCTTTGCATTATGTCTCTACTTTGAATTTTTGTTCTGCACAGCACAGTGTACTGGCTACATGTGCTTACTGAGCAATGAAAGGTGGTTCATTCCACAAGGTGAAATCATAATATTTTGGATATACTGGATTAAATAAAATGTATTTAAATGGATTTACCTTTTTACTGTTTTTAATATAGCTACTTGGCAATTTAAAATTGCATATGGTGTTCACATTACATTTTTGTTGGATAGTGTCAGAGACTGTTAAATGGTGAGGTTCATTTATTTGTTATTGGAAATAAGCTAAGTATGATTTTAAATTGATTAGCATGCATCTACTGATTTTCTTAGGTACTCAGAAGAAAGCACAAACAGCTTGTCACCCAAACATTAATGTTTCCAATGGACTCGAGTGCTAAGAAATTGGTTGAGTGAAAGAGTATTAATGAAAGAGTATGATCCTGATGAGACAAATGACCTATCTAGAAACTGTAAAGGAATTGTTATTGGCTCCCTAGTTATGCAGTTTTATCTCCTTTAATATGAGTATTACATAGCGTTAGAGCCTATTCCTAAATCATTACCTGGGTTGGATTCTTAGACCACATTTGAGTCAGTGTGGTTCTCTGCCACCTTTTCAGTAGGGGAGGCAGCTTCTGTTTTACTCTGTGAACATTCTCATTATCTATGTCACTAACACATGAACCACACAAAGTTATTTCTTTAGCCTTGATGTCTGTGCCTTTCACATTCTGTAGACCATCACACAATTTTCCTAAATTGTTTTTACCTCAGCAGATTTCTCTTGGGTAATTTATGCTTCATTTATATTTCCACATGAATGAAACAATCTAACTCATTCATCATTTTGATTGCTATCCTCTGGAACATTTCCTATATTTAAACTATTCTGGATTAGAGAAACCTCAGTACTTTTTTTTTCTTGAACATAAATGCAATCTTCATGTGTTTTCAAAGGGTAGGAATTATGTTACAGCTGGGTTCGGTCCCAAGGCTAGCTCACCAATCACATTGTGTACCAAAAGTAGAGTACTGTGTCAATAATGCTATGAAAGTTGACACTGCATACTAAAATGTTTTCATGAAAAACCACACATTTTCAATTTGGCATGGCAACAATGCATCTTCTTTTACTGTGATGGCATAACAGAAGCCCCCCCAACAGGTTTATCTTTTAAGCAAGAGGAGGTGGAGTCTTCCTTGACTAATGGCTGTGGGTACCACCAGCGTCTGTTTAGGGATTTAAGCAGATGAACTCTTGGGGATGAAAGTCTCTTTTTGATGCTGAATCCTGTCCTTAATTTCCATTTTTCCCCTTTGCATCGCTTATTTTTTTCTTTCATAGCACCATCAGTGGCTTAGAAGTAAAGATTTTGATCATTATAGTCCAAGATAGAAAAAAGTGTTATTTTTTTCTGTATTTTTCATTTCTAAAATAAACAAACATTCTCCCTTTCTCGTGCTTTATTTTCCATTTGCAGAAATAAAGCAATAGCAGTCTTTCCTATGTGACATCACCCTTGTTCTTTCGCTTAGTGGTTTTAGAGGTGTATTATAAATAATGGAAAGTAATCTGTGCACAAAAAGGGTTTAAAGAACCTCAATCCACATTTCAGTAGAAAATCAGTCTCAGGCCACACTGGAGTTGTACCAAAGGCAATAGCTCTGGGAAAGAGCTATGAAGAAAACTGTTGTGATGGAAGCTGGGATAAAGAGTGATGAGGACAGTAGCAATAGGAATGACAAGGTCTAGGAGAGGAACAGGATGGAGGTGGGCAGCTACAGATGTTGCTGGTAGAAATTAGACTCTCCCATGGGATCGAGGGAAAAGTATTCCGAGGACCAACACATGGGAGATTGTGATGTGGCAAGATGATTTATTTGAATGGAAATGGAAGCTGCCTCGTGGGTTTCCAATTTCCCATCTCCTCTGTCCCACCATTGAAAAATCCAACCTTGTTCTCAGCAAGGGCAAAGCAAAGGCAGCATCCAGAGTCTCTGCTTCATTTTAAAGCTTAGTCTTTGGAGCCTGTGAGACAGTGAATGAACAAATGGGGTGAGTCCATTGCCAGTTGGAGAGTGAGCGAGAGGGTGAGAGCTTCTTTGTTCCCCTGGGGTTATATTAGCTTGGGTTAGGATGGACTGGGCACTTTTTTAAAATACCCACCCAACTTCCCAAGCTTTCACAGGCATTTTGATAGGTCCACCCCCACTTAGGCTGACAAGCCTCTATGATAAAGTACCTCCCATTGTGCCACCCAACAATCTGGTACTGGAAGCGGGGAAGGTATGGGTAGTAATCCCCTTGATGGGGCCATGCCATGATCCTCTGGGGTGTGACGCTGTAGCTTCCTGGTGAAGCAAACAGCCTCATGCTCCCTAGCCTATTAAATTCAATGTCTAATTCCCTTCACTTATTAATAACTAACTACCTATGGTAACAGAGATTCTAGAATTTCCTTTCTTTACATTTTTTTCTTTTGACATTGACTAGGGGAAAAGCTGAGAAATAGAGAGAAGCTGGATCAAAGGATAAAATCTTAGTTAGCTTGAAACCAAAGAGAAAAGGGGAGATAGAAGGATTTTCAAAGTCCTTTCCCTATTATGGTTGTATATTTTTACTATCTCAGAATTGTGTTTTTAATATTCGTCATATCATCAACTTCCCTCCCCTTTTAAAAGATACCTTACATATGCTATGGTTTGTGTTCAGTTAACCATGTGCTTAGGAAATGTAACTAAACATTTATGGGAATGATAGTCATTGAGTGGGTGTTGTATATAGTTGCAATTTCAGAATCTATAAGTAGACCAAATATTTAAACTTGGGTCCTTGAGGTTTGTGAGCTTGTAAACCATTTTTAAATGGTAAGAGCACTCACTTCAGGTAAAAAAAAAAAGGTAAGCTGAGATTGCTTGTGATACATGTGAGTAAGCAAAGTTAAACTAGTTTAGTTTCTTCAGAATTTCAGATTTCTTAATGTGATACACATATTGTAACTCTCTAAAAGGCAAGTACAGTGTTCATCATCCAATGATATTATTGGCCAAAGAATTCTTTTTAAAATACTACTTGTAAGAGCTAGGACTTTTTGGAAAATAGTATGTAAAATGCTGAAATATATTTCATTTTAATATCATTTTACACATGTATTAAAACAAGGGTAGGACTCCCCTAAAACTCAAATTTAAGAGCTCAAGGAAAAATATCTTTGTTTTTTTTAATATCTATCATACTGCAATTTTATCAGTACTACTATTTGAAATTACCTTAAGAATGTATTTGGAAAAAGGAATTCTATAATAAAACAAAATATGATAACTATCAACCTAGTCCAAGTGCCTCATTTTTGTAAGTTAGAAAACTTAGGTCCAGACATCCTTTGCAGTAATTTTTTATAGATATTGTAACAAGCTAGGAATCAGAGTCTCAGTTCAGTGTTCCTTTGTATTTTCCAAACTGCAGTGAATGTGCCCAGTAAAGCTCAGCGACGACTGAATTTAGTTCTTCCCAACCTGTTACTGAAAAGTATTTGCTGATTTATTTCATACATATCATTCTTTCTCATGTTAAATTAAGGTGTTTCACCAAAATGTTATTCTTGCAGAAATTGTACTTCATTAAAATAATAAATATTTATACTGTAATATTAAAATTGAAATATTTTCACTTTTTCTCCATTAAAGTAACTATACTAATATATGTTAAGCAACTTTTTTTTTTGCTACATATTTCAATCGTTCTCTGTTTCTTATGATTCCATGTTCTCATTATTGGCTTAAAATTCTCATCTGCCTGCCATCTTGAAAAAGGAGCATGATTATGGGCTTTGGAATAGGTCACATCTGTGCTTGAATTCCAGCTCCACCATTTGCTAGGCATGTGATCTGGAGCAGATCATAAAACTTCTGTGAGCCTAACTTTCCTCAACAGAAATATGATGTGATGTCTTTGTTGGGTTACCAAAAATGTTCACAGACTGTTCTGTTCAGGCCTTGGGCAAAGTCTCAAACTGTAAGTCCATTCTTTTTGCTTCTTTTCCTGGAGAGTCAGTCTCTCTGTCTCTCTCTGTTTCTCTCTTCCCTCCTTCCTTCTCTTTCTTTCTCTCTCTCAGTTGCCTCTGGAGATGTCTTACCCAAACCTGTGTTGAATTACACACAAATTCTTCAACTATCAATTTATTTGATGACTAAAAGAATAAGGCCTTTTTTGCTTTAAAGCCAATTACTTCATAAAAGTAGAAAAGGAATCACAAGCAGAGGTCATAAAACAGGCCATGGAAACATTGCAAGGTTAAAGAGATATTATTTTTAAAATAGTCTTGTGCCTTTTCTAGAGATCCCACTCATTTCCTTTACTGCTATCTTGAAGTTCATATTCAACTTCTGTTCTCAGCTTTCATTTCTATAGGTAGGTTTATCAGCTTGTACCCCTTCTTTCCTTATTTCTACCCTAGGAATTAAATGGACATCTTGACCCAACATATTAGGAGGAACCAGATAAATCATGGATCACTTCTTGCTTGGAATGGGGAGTTGACATTCTTGAGAACCTTTGCACAATTTATCTCTTACCTCAACAGACCACTCTAAAGCATCCCCACCCTTCATCATCGTGAGGATTGAACTAGATGCCACACTGTCAATATAGCACTTACCCAAGGTCAGAGTAGACCACCAGGAAATGCTTGTTTTCTGTTTCTCCTTTCTCCCCCAAAGAGTAATAGTTCCAAGGAAGGAAGGAGAGTAGAGAATGTCCCCAGTTCCATGCATTACCTTACAATATTAGTTTAACTCAGCTTTCTTATCTTTTACCAGTGTGCTTCTGACTGCAGTGACTTAGGTTTTGGCTACTGATACTCTCAGGAAGCTCAGTGCCAGCACCTTCCCCTTATTTGCATTTTTTTCTTCTTGGTATTTTTTTCTGCTTGTGCTTGTCATTTGGCCATGCCTTTTACTTCGTCTATATGTTCTACAAGATGTCACTCTGCTTAAAATATCATGTTTTTGACTGTTTGTACATATATTGTCTATGACTTCTCCATAACTTTCTACCCTTGTCTTCTCATTACAATCTCTCTTGAGCCTTATAAACCAGAAACAACAGAATCCCATAAACCCACGTGAGGATCAGGGATAGCTTTATCAGTGTTTCACTACAGATTCTTCCACAACTGGCCCAGGATGCTACATGCCATGCAGGGAGAGTGACAGAGCCCTAGCAGGGAGAGTGACACCCACATTTTCCATTAAGAAGATGCTAAGCAGCTTGGTTATGTTCAAATTCTGGTACATATAAATGCTTGCAGCTGGACCCTTGGCTGCGTTTTACTTCCAGGAAGTGTGTTTAGATACCCAACATTTTGCTCATTTATGAAGATGTTCTGCCTTTTAAAAAGGTGTAGATAGGAAAATTTAGCTGCAGCTATTAACAAAAGTTAAACTGAAGCCAAAATACTCAAGCTGATATTCATGCAAGCGTATCCTTTGCTGTACAATTTAGAATGTGGAATAATTACCTCACTCATGAAAGATAGTTTAGTATGTCCCAACGGCACTGTTTAAATTTCTATTTGTTATTGTGTTAAATCAACTAAGTAACATAGCTAGAATCGAGCAAGTAAATGAAGTTAAAGATAGGGTTATTATAATATTGGTAAGGAATTTTGGCATTTTAAATCCTAAATTTCTATGCCTGCCTAGAAGCAGAGGTCACTGACATTACAACCTTTTTTTCTGTCCCCATGGCATTACTGATGTCAACATTCTGTTATCTCTAAAAGTTTCATGTAGCTTAGAAAACCAACAAATAACCTACAGCTCCTCCACAGTCATTACATGTTGAAGTGGAAATCAGTTCTTTCTTTCAAATTTTCTAGTATAAGGAGAAGGAAAAAAATCTCTTGGTCAAAATCAGAAAATCGCTAAAGATCCTACATAGCTTTAGTCTTCCTAGACATTTATTTTGTTGTCTTCAGTGAGGTTCAGAGGGAAAGTAACAAAATGTTAAGGGCCAATTTATACGGTCTCTGGTCCCTCAGGAGGAGGTTGGCATTTTGTATTAGGAACAGAAGTCTGGCCATCATTTTATGCTTCCTTCGAAACTTCAAAAATGTGGGATAGACTATGGAAAGAGACTTGCCATTGTATGACTTGGATAGTGGCCGTGATCGCTATTTCATCACTTATTGTTCTATGTGCTTCCATTACCACCATAATTTTGTTTCATGAACAAAGACACTAGAATTTTAGGAAAAAATTAAGCTTTCCTTGGTCAAGTCCTGTATTTTTTTCACAATTTTTCTTTGAGAATAAAACTAAGGTATTTTAAAGATTGTATTTATTTTTGGAGAGAGGGGAAGGGAGGGAGAAAGAGAGGGAGAGGAACATCAACGTGTGGTTGCCTCTCACATGCTCCCTACTGGGGCCCTGGCCCGCCACCCGGGCACATGCCCTGACTGGGAACTGAACCAGCGAGCCTTTGGTTTACAGGCTAGTGCTCAATCCATTGAGCCACACCAACCAGGACCTATTAAAACTGAGGTATTTTAGCTGAACGTGGTAACCAATTTTTATAACATAGATATAAAAGACTGAGCAATATAAATACATTTTACAAACCTATTCTACTAACCTTTATTACTTACAATGTATCTTTAATGTAGTAAGTCACACCTAGAGCACAGAATATTCCTTCTTGGAATCATGAATGTCACAGATTTACCACACATTTTGAAAAGTGTTTCTTCCTTCTATTAAGTTTTTTATTAACTCTACTTCTTTTAAGTATCAAAGTGACATTTAAGTCAAATATTTTAAGACTTGGCTTTTACTCCGTCCATAGTCTTCAAGTACTTTTTTGATTTTAGCTGAATTTTCCAAGTGTATTCACATTTTCAGGTAAAGATATTTAGATATTTTAATCTTTAAATAGAAATAAGCTTATAATTTGCTCATTGTGAATGCCTTTCTACAAAAATATCTAGCTTGGTTTCTTCCCCCACCCCAAGGTATAGATTTCAGAGCTGCTAAAGTCAAGGATTTATACTGTACACAAGCAAAATGACTTAAAAAAAGGGCCCTTTCTTATTAGGCCGCTATCTCCTAGGAGCAGTCCATCTGATTCACATATAGTGATTTTTTCACAAACAGATGTCTTTTATTCTTCCAAGTGGAACCTCATCTACTACTTTTCTGCCCTATTATTGAGCTTAATAAGAATTTTTGCAACTCTTACTTATGTATTTTTGTAAAAGAAAGCTTAATGTTAACTGAAGACTGGAAGATTTTCCAGGGTTTCCCCTCTTCTTCCTCACCTAAAACTATATTCCTTAACACATAGTCATCACTGACATCTTGGGAAAAATATCTGCTATCATGATTCATCCTTTTTTTTTTCTTAAAAGCTATTTATGGACTGAAACAGGTGCAATGTTACATTTACACAAAACTTGCAATAGAAAATGTGAAAGTGTGACACTAATAATAAACCTCCCAAGAACCTGTGTTTAGCCATGAATGTTAATGATAAGATGTACCTCTCCAAAAATGCTTAATCATAGGAACTTTCTCATCACAAAGACTGACAAAACAAATTCTTTCATGGATCACTTCCTGGTGGTGCTATCCAAACTAAACCTGTAAGCCTTTTGAAGTTTACTTTTTTATTAAGTGGTTGTTTTGTAGTTTTGACAGTTGGTGTGAAAATTTCCAATCTACATGTTAATACTTGATAGATAATGACTATATGCACTATGAGAACAGACATAGTGTATGATTCCGTCTAAATCTGTCAACTGAGACCATAATTAGTGTAATTCTATATTGTGTTGGTTGCATTACATCATTTGGTTTTAAAGCAAACAAATATTTCATCAGAAGAAAAATGTGTAAATGTCGAGTCAGCAGAGCTTAAAGCAATTTCCTGTGCCTTAAACATCAAGGAAATCTTGCAGAGACAAGCGTTTTAGAAACTTCTTCAATAAAGCTAAAAATCACAATGACAAATGTCGCATTATTTCATGCAGTTGAGATAAAAGTGAAAAGTTGTTATAAACATTGTAGCAAAAATAGTCATCATGGTAAGACGTATACATTTCAATGAATGGTTTCAGTGTCCTGGAAACACATTTGGAGCATGCAACATGCGCATCAAAGAAGTTAGAAACTACAGAAATTTGACTTTTTGGTTTGCTTTGCAGGGTTTTTCATTTTCTTTTTTTTTCAGTGTATAGGTGTTTCTTTAATTAATTAATTAATTATCCTCACCCAAGGACATTTTGTTTTTATTGCTTTAGAAGGAAAGGAAGGGAGCGAGAGAAAGAAGAATATCAATTGATGGCCTTCTCTTGTACGTGCCCCAGCCTGGGATTGAACTTGCAACGTGGATTATTGCCTTGACAGGGAATCAAACCCAGGACCTTGCTGTCTATGGAACTATGCTCCAACCAACTGAGCCACACTGGCCAGGGTATAATTTCTCTTTTTAAATGGAATTTATTGGTGTGACATTGGCTCACAAAACCACACAGGTTTCAAGTGTACACCTAAACAAAACATAACCTGCACACTGCATTATATGCCCATTGCCTAGAGCAAAGTCTCTTTCCATCCCTGTTTTTCTCCCCTTTCCCCACCTCTACCTACCTCCCCATCCCCTTCTCCTCTGCCTGTCACAACAGTTGTCTGTGTCTATGTGTTTCATATATATATTATATATTTTTTCTTAATCCCTTTACCTTCTTTCATTTAGCCCCCAAACCCCTTCCACCTTACAGCTGTCAGTTCATTTTATATATCCACGATTCTGTTTCTATTTTTTAAAAGATTAAAAATTTTTTTTTTGTGAAAGAGGAGAAGAGAAGGAGGAAGAGAAGGAGAGAAACATTGATGTGAGAGAGAAACATCAACTGGCTGCCTCCCTCATGCCCCTAACTGGGGACCTGGCCTGCAACTCAGGCATGTGCCCTGACAGGGAACTGAACTGGCGACCTTTTGCTCCCCAGGTTGGCACTCAACACACTGAGCCAAACCAGCCAGGGTGCCTCTGTTTCTATTTTATTCATCATTTTATTTTGTGCACTAGATTTCACATGTAAGTAAGATTAAAAGGTATTTGTGTTTGACTGGTTTATTTCAGTCAACATAAAATTGTCTAGGTCCATCCACACTCGAACAAAAGGTAAGATTTTCTTCTTTTTTATGGCCCAGTAGTATTCCATTGTGTAATGTACCACCGCTTTTTATGCACTCATCTACTGTCGGGCACTTGGGTTGTTTCCAGATCTTGGCTATTATGAATAATGCTGCAATGAATATAGGGGTGCACACATTCTTTTGAATTGGTGTTTTGGTTATATTACCAGAAGTGGGATTGTGATTCCTGGGTCAAAAGGCACCCTCCTGTTTATTGAGTCTTGAATGCTGTTGGCCCTTTTGTGGGTGGAGTGAACACTTCAGGCTAGCTTGATAATCAGGAAAAACCTCAATCACTACGTGTGAATCCCTGTGCAGGGGCTGCCCCCCTGAGGCAGAGTTGTTCCCAGCAGGGTCCGATACCTGCTGAAATTCCCTTTTAGGTGTGTTGCTATATGGCTAGTTGGGTAGAACTCTGGTGTGGCCTGAAGCCCACCACTGGTTGTATTGGTTCTGGGTCCACTTGGTAGGGTTCTGGTATAGGTCAATGTCAGATGTGTGTAACCAACCTTAGGTTACCTGTCTAGTGCTACTATGCTATTCAATGTTTGTGGCAGTGTCTGCTGGGCCTGGGTGTGCTTGGTAGAGGCCAATCTGTGTACAAGGGTTGGCCTTCTCCAGCTTAGAGCTGTGGGGCAGAGGTCCGAGGATCCCTGAGGTCCACTTCCACCTATCAGCTCCTTCTCTGCTCCACTGAGGGCGCCTGGTCTTCCTCCAGAGCCTTTCAAAGAAAGACTTTGGAATGAGCCCAGGCTGGCTGCTACCTATAGACCCTTCCACAGGTTGTGAACTTGGTAGGGCAGGGTGACTGTGTGCTCGAGGTGGGGAAGAGTGGTCCCTTTTTTTTAAGTTACACAGTTCAATCACTGTCTGAGTCTCTGCCAAGAGCTTCTCCAGAAAAGAGGTTCCCAAAGGTCATTGCTGGGGGCGGCCAGAAGACCCCTCTGCAGGACTTGGGCATGGTGGGATGGTGTTGCTGGTTGTTGGAGCTGGCAGTGCACGCTCCAGGCTGGTGCTATGACAACAGCAGTGCTCGGTGTTGGGAAGTGCATCTGGGTCTTTAGTCAACTCCCTTCTCTTCTTGGTGGACTGAATCCCCACTGATTTTCCCTACTAGAGGCTATACAGGGTCCTCTTTTCCTCTCTTTTGCTCTGGGTTGGGGGACCCTTTGGGAGGTTGAGACCCCAGACTCCTGGGACGAGGGAGTTTTGTAGCTGAAATATCCCTCTGACTTTCAGCCACTGCATGTGGAGTGGAGGCCAGCCTTTTCCGGGGGCTCTGCCCTTCTTGACAGTTTCTATGTTGCTGCTTCTGTAAATGTTTGGTTGTAATGCTTTAGTTCCGCTCCTCTTCAGTTGGTTATTCAGATTGATTGCTTCATAATTTAGCTATGAATCTGATTAGGCGCCGGGAGAATGCAACTTCGACTTACTCGGCAGCCATACCAATACTTTTTATTTTCAAAAAACTACATAGACAATGTCTTTCCAGGGAATTCCTGCCTCTTTCGGATAGTATTGGTGTGGATCCTCAAGTATGTCATCACTACCTCTTGGTAGGGAAGTATGTCTTTAAAGTTAAGGCCAAACTTCTGCAGCCAGATGATCATATATTTTTCTCTGAATACTGATTTTGGAGTGGGTGCGAGGATGGTTGCTTTGTCCTCTGGGAATGGCTGTGTTCTTTCAGATTCTCCCACACTCTGAGCATTTTTCCTTAGGCAACTTCAGATGGATTCGTGCTGTGCTTTTGAGGGTTGAGCTTTAGCTCAGAAGAGGAGGTTGAAAGGATTTTTTTATCTCCAAATGAAAATGCAAAGAGATTTTTGTTGAGGCACAGAATGCAATTAGCCAAAGTGGAATTGGGCCAACGGAGAAGCATTAACAGTCTAAACATGCCCCAGTTCTTGGAGCATTCCAAAGATGGGCTCACTCTTGACCATCATGGAGAAAAGGTGAAGTGTGTACAGAAGTCTGAAATGGATGAATGGGAGACAGGAAAAGGGAGAAGCAGTTTAATTTTCTCACATATTAAAGAAGACAACTGAAGATAGCCACCCCCCGCCCAATCTGAAAACCCAGTGGCTAATTTTTCGAAGCAGACACTAGAAGTTCCCCGCTGGGAACACGACAGATAATATATGTAGCTGGCACTCTCACCCAAGAGGAACTATTGTTCCTTTCGGGGAATGGGGGCCAGCTCCCTTTAAGACTTAAAGAAAAGCTAATTTAGGACACATCTAAAAACAACTGAAATGAGAAGGGGAAAGAATCTCAAGTTACTGTGCAGTGGCCAGCTGACCAAATATAAAACAAAACAATCCCCCTACCCCACCCCAAACTAAAACAAAAGAAGAAGAAAAAGGAACATTTGTCTTTGTGCTTGCTCTATGCTCGTTTTGGCTTGCTTCACATACTTTTCCGAGTTTAAATTTGAAATCTGATGACTCTCAGAAGCAGAAATGTTTTTGTCTAGATGTCGTTTTTATCTATTCTGTCAATCCCTTTAATAAGAAGTCAAGAAGAACCATCATTTAAGGAAAAAAAAAGTGAACAAAAGATGGGTTGACTCCAGAATACAATGTTGTAGAAATATAGTAAATTTACCTAAAAGGGGAGATTTCTTTGGTTAGTAGAAAGGAGTCTGAGAACAGTGTTTTTTAAAATATGACATCTGGAAATCACTAGAATTAACTACTTGATGGAAAAAAACTCTCCAGATGAAAAAAAACCTTCTTACCCATACGTTCTATATTTTTACCAAATAAAACTTAACCCTGACTGCTCTTTAATTTTAGGTAAAAAGACAATAGAAGTTTTTGAAATAATTATATTTATATGCCTTTTTAAACACTCAAAGCCAATTTTGATTTTACCACCAAACTTGGATTTTGGCTCATCACAACAGCAAATGCCGTGGGGTGTTTGTTTGTTCTTTAACTGAACCTTCTATATGTGAACTTGAAAGAGATCTTCATAGTGTCTTTTGCAAAAACATTTCATACGCACACTGTGGGCTACAATAGGAACATGAGCTGGAAATGGGAACAACTGAATTTGAATCTTCAGCCTAGTGACACTGGGCAAATTACTTAACTGCTTGGAAAATGGCGATAATGCCATTTAATTTCTTATCACATAGATCTGTAGAGAAGATTAAATCAAATAATAAATGTGAAGGCACAGTAAAATAAATAAAAAGTTGTATAAAGTAAGGTAATAGTTTCTTTGCTATGTGTTCTGTTCTCAGTGCACTTGTTTTGTATTATGAACTTCTCAAATATTTATTTCTATCTCGTCACTTTGAGCTGTACTTATTTGACTGAAAATTTGTTTAAAAATAGTTAAACAGGTCATTGAGCAATTTTCAACCGGTGTGCTGTGACAAGCACACTGGTGAGCTGCAAGAATTTTTGAAACATGAAATACCTGACTATTTAGTCAGGGTCACTGACCTATTTTCTCTTAGATTGTCAACTGAAAAAAAAAACCCACTAACACAACAATAGCTGTTCAGTGTGAATGAATCAAAATCAGACCTATTTTTTGGGTTAGGCTGGCAGAAATTATGATACACTTTTTGGTGTGCTGAGTAATTTTAGAAATTAGTTTATGTGTGTCGTGAGATGAAAAAGGTTGAAAATCACTGGGGCAGTTGTTTACATGGTTGAGTTTTTCTCTTCATTTATTTCTGTCAGTAATGTCTGGAGTTAATTTTAGAGATTTTAAGTCAGGTGGGGTTGTTACCAGTAGACAGTCTGTCTGGAGCACCAGGAAGTCTGCCCATTCACCAAGATGGTGGCAAGGGGGGTGGGGCAGTTCTTATACTGAGTGCACAAAAGCCTAGGGAGATAATTGGATAGAGCAAGAAGTCCTTTCCTTGCCTTCAGGTTCCAAACCGATAGAAGTCAAAATGGCACAAGAGGGGGTGCTGGGGAAATGAGGGACTGGTTGGGAACGGGCTCACCTGAAGTGTGAGAACCACCGGGTCTGTCCCACGCCCGAGCTAGTGTGATCCCAGGGCAAGCAAGAAACGTTTGCTCTCTCTTGCTCGTGGCCAGCTTGCCTGTGACCTGGATTCTCAAGCTTTTTTTTCTTTTTGTCTCACAATTGAGTTACATGTATTCTTTTCATCCTGAAAAGTATTCCACTGAATGTATGTACCACAATGAGTTTATCCATTCTGCTGCTGGTAGACATGTGTATCATTTTTAGTTTTGGAATATAACATGGAAAACTGTTGTGAACATGCACAAATATATCTCTGTATGGACATATTTCTCTGGGAGTAGAATGGCTGGGTGGGATTCAGCAAGTGTATGTTTAGCCTTTTAAGAAATCATCAAGTTATCAAAAACGAGAGCACCATGTTACATTCCCTCCAGTAGTGATTGAGAATTTCATTTGTTTCCTTCCCTCTTGTTTAGTTGTTATGAATAGTCTTTAATTTGAGCCATTCTAGTGGTTATGTAGCAGTATCTCACTGTGGTTTAAATTTGCATTTCTCTAATAATTACATTGAGCAGTTTTTCATATTTACTAGCCAATCGTATATCTTCATTTGTAAAGTGTCTGTTCAAATCTTTTGCTCATTTTTTTTAAAAAGTGGACTGTCTCCTTATGATGGCACACGAGTTCTTTATATAGTCTAGACTCAGGGATTGGCAAGCTTTTTCTTTAAAAGGCCAGAGAGGGAATATGTTAAGTTTTGCCAGCCATGTGATTTCTGTTGCAACTATTTAACTCTGGTTTGTATCATGAAAACAACCACATGTAAACCATAAATGTATAGACATGATTGCGTATCAATGAAATTTTATTTTCAAAATTAGGTAGCAAGCCCAACTTAGCTCCTGAGCCCTTTTTTTTTCCTTCTGATTCTTGTTCTGGATGAAAGTTACTTGTTAGATATATGTTTTGTAAATATATTTTCCACATTTGTGTCTTGTCCTTCCATTTTCTTAATAATATCTTACAAAAAACAAAGATTTTAAATTTTAATAATATCTAATAGTTTATTGATTTTTTAATAGTTCATGATTTTTGTGTTCTATTTAGGAACATTTGCCTAACTCAAGATTTACTTTTCTTTTTATTTTTTTTCTAGGAAAACTAAGGATGATTTTCCCCCTTCCCTCAAATGGATCTTTAGTGTTCCAGCATTATTTGTTGAAAGATTTTCCTTCCTCTGAGGAATTGTCTCGGCATCTGTATTAAAATCAATTCACCATGGAGGCATGGGTCTTTCTGAGGACTTCCTTTATAGGGCCTAGTGGTCTGTATACCTGGCTGTAAACCCACACTAATTTAATTAGTGGAGAGTGAAAACATGTCTCAAAATCAATTAGTAAAAACCTTTCAATATTGTTGTGCTTTTTCAAACTCTAGCTATTTAGGACTTTTGTATTTCCATACACATTTTTATAATAAGAGCCTGCTGGTGTTTTCACTGGGATTCATTGAATCTACAGCAAGAGTTTGTGGACTAGAGCCCTTGTACCACATCCAGCTCACAGTCTGTTTTGCACTGTCTTCAAATTGAGAATGGTTGGTTTTTCTAAATTACATTTAAAAAAATGTTGTATCAGTCAGAAAAACAAAAACAAAGAATATGCAACACAACTCATACGTGGACTGCAAAACCTAAAGTATTTACTCTTTGGCTCTTCATAGAAAGTTTGCCAACCTCTAAACAATAGGTAAATCTGGGAAGACTTTGTATGTTAACAATGCAAGATGTTTTGATTTCTGAGCAAGCTGTATCTCTTCACTTATTTAAGTCCTCTTTAATTCGGTAAACAATATTTTTGTAGATTTTAGTGTACAAATAGTCTACATCTTTGTTAAATTTGTCCTAGGAATTTAATATTTTGAGGCTCTTATAAATGGTATTGATTTTTCCATTTCATTTTGTTTTTATTGCTGTATAGTTTAATTTGAAAATATTGAGCATGAATCGTGATTTCACTGAAGTTACACATTAATTATAGAAGCTTTTTAAAAAAAGTTTCTTTAGGATTTTTGACCTAATTCCACTTGTCTTCTGTACATAGTCAGTGTTTCTTCATTTTCTATCATTATAGATTTACCTTTTTTTCTTGATTTATTGATCTGACCAGTGACTACAGTATAATGTTGCAAAGGAGTGCGAAGGATGGACATCTTTGCCTTGTTTCCAATCTACAGGGAAAAACATTCAGTCTTTCATCATTAAGCATGATGTTGGCTATTGATTTTTTTAGATGCCTTTTACCAAGTTGAGCAAGTTCCTTTCTATATTAGTTTCTTATGGCTGCTGTAACAAATTATCACAAAGTTGATGGCTTACACAACACGAATTTATTCTTTTACACTTATGGAGGCCAGAAGTCTGAAATTTGTTACATTGGGATAAAACCAAGTTTTCATCAGTGTCCAGAGCTCCAGGGGACAATCCATTTTCCTGCCTTTCCCAGCTTCTTTGGCTCATGGCTGTGTTTTCCTGTTCCAAAGCCTGTGACATTGCATCTTCACATCTCTCGGGTTACCACAAAAAATCCTTTCTTATGTAGTAGAATCTCTCTACTGCTTCTCTCTTTTTTTGACATTTGTGATTTCATGTAAGGTCCATGGGGACAATTTAATTTCATTTCAAGATCATTGACCTAATTTTATCTGCCAAGTCCTCTTGCCATATAAGATGACATTCCCAGGTTCCAGTGATTAGGAATCAATGATTTAATTTGCTACAACTTCTATTTCTAGTTTACTGAGTTTTAAAATCATAAATGAGCTTTGAATTGTGTCAATTTTTACATTTATTGAGAATACTATATGTTTTTATTTGAGTCTCTATTATAATGAATTATATTTTTTGATTTTCAAATGCTAAATAAAACTTTTATTTCTTGGATAAAGTTTATTTAGCCATTATACATGATCTTTTTTATAGCCAGTTGAATTCCATTTTACAAAATTAGGTTAAGAATTTTTCCTGTATGTTCATGAGGGTCATTAGTATGTAGTTTCCTCCCTCCCTTCCTCCCTTCCTTCCTCCCTTCCTTCCTTCCTTCCTTCCTTCCTTCCTTCCTTCCTTCCTTCCTTCCTTCCATCCTTCCTTCCTTCCTTCTTTCCTTCCTTCCTTCCATCCTTCCTTCCTTCCTTCTTTCCTTCCTTCCTTCCATCCTGTGTTTTTTCTTTCTGTAAACTTAGTCTGGTTTTGGTATTAGAATAACACTGATTTCAGAACGAGCTAAAATATGAGCTAGTGTTATTTTTTCCTTAAATGTTTAGTAGAATTCACCAGGGAAGTCTTATGTATGCCTAGAATTTACTTTTTTGGGGGAAATTTGTTAAGTACAAATTCAATTCTAAAAATAGATATAAGGCTATTCAGGTTATTCTTCTTCATTGAGCTGTAGTAGGGTTTTTAAATAAAAGAATTTGTTCAATTAGGTTGTTGAAATAATTGCATTGTAATTTTAAAAATAATATTTTAAAATGTCTGTAGAATCTGTAGTGTTTCCTTCTCTCATTTATGATATCGATCATATATATCTTCTTTCCTTTTTTTCCTGGCTAGAAGCTTATCAGTTTTATTGATTTCAAATAATCTGCTTTTGTTTTTGTTCATTTTATTTATTTCTGTTTTCATTTTCTTTCTTCTACTTATTTTGAATATTATTTACTCTTCTTTTTCTAATTTCCTATTAGGAGCTTAGTGCCCCAATTTTAGACCCTTCTGTTTCTCTTACATAGCATTGAAACCTATAATTACCCTTCTATGAACTCTTTTACTTGATTCCCACAAATTATGACATCTTGTGTTTTTATTTTTATTTAGTTCATATGTTTTTATAATTTACTTTGTGGTGTCTTCTGTAACCCATTAATAATTTGCAAGCTTGTTGTTTTTTTTAAAGAATATATATGGAATTTGTATATATATTTCTGTTATTAATTTCTAATTTAATTGTTTTCAGACAACAGTGTTTTCATGTTTTGAACACTTATCTTCGCTGAGACTTGTTTTATGACCCAAAATATGCATATTTTGTTGTATGTTTTATCTTTACAAATTTGACATACGAAGCATATTTGTAATGACTTAACATTCTTGTTTGCTAATTCTTTTCTGTGTGTAATTTTGGTGTCTATTTGTACTGATTGATATTTCTCCGCTTCTGTGAATGCCTGGTGTTTTTATGACTGGATATCACATTGTGAATTTTATATGTAGTACGCTGGAGTAATAGTATTACTTTCAACATTGTTTTTGGGTTTTATTTTGGGAAGCACTAGATTACTTGGAAACAAGTTGATCCTTTCTAGGTGTAGCTTAACATAGTACCCTTCTAAAGACTGTCCCCAATACCCCATGTGTTAGGAAGCTTTTCAATCTGCGAGATGAAGGCTCAAGGGGTGCCCTCTGTGGATTTTTGGGATTCTGTGTTGTGTAGCTGTCTCTCTACCCCACAAATCGGAGGTGTCTTGGCCTCTCCGAAACCTGTACTTGTCTTTCAACTCAAGAATACCTGCAGGCTCTCTTTAGGTTCCCTTTCCCTGTCCTGTATTCTAGAAACTTTCCTATTCAGCAGAATGGAGCAATCCTAGGGCTGATCTTGTTTTATCCCTTCTCTTAGAGGTCATTGTCCTGTACTGTGTATTGTCCAATATGTGAAAACCATTGATTTTTATATTTTGTTGGTTTTTTTAGTTGTTTAAGGTGAGAGGGTAAATCTTAGCCCTGTTACTTCATCATTCCTGGAAGCAGAAGTGAAAATAGATAACTTTTTAAATGCTATTCTTACCCTTGACTTACTAAGAACTTTGCTTCAGTTGGGTTGAGATTTAGAATGTGTCTAGTGAATGATTATTTTTAATACTTCAACTCATTTAAAGTCCTTTTTTCTCTATTTTACCCATTTTAGGAGACAATAATCCAAGTTAAATGCAACTCTCCATATACTTAGTGTCTACCCCTGTGCAGTTGAATGGCACTGGAGAAAACCAGAAGTAGGACAACTGTTCCCCCTTAAAATCCATAATCATTGATGTATATCTGTTAAGGTAGACGACTGATATTAAGGTTGGTAAAGAAAATGAACTGGTTAACACAGAACAATTTCAAGAGTCTGACGTGATTTTATCTTCAAATCTAGACATAGTAAACTTTTAAAAGTGAATCTGATACAGAGTTCCTTTCAAATCTATGCATTTGCAAAGGCACCTTAGAGCTGGAGGTGCCTCCGTGTCTGGGGAAACTGAGCAGCCACATGGAGCTGTGAGACCAACAGAGCTCATTTGAGCACATAGGATCCTGAGGACTTCAGAGCAGTTAGAAGTAGAGATGGGGACTGAACTGAGCTGGCAGGCAACGTCAGATCTGCTGCTACACTGGCAGATATTTGTTAGAAATGTGAGATCAGAGCCTGAACATTGGCTTTGGGCAAAGTCCCATGGAACTGTTAACTAACAGGAAAAAATAGAAAATGGACTAGGTTTAGAAAAAGGCTTTTATTAAATTTGTTTTTTTTTAATTAATGCTAAGATTTTTACCAAGAGTAGTGGATAGCATTTTATCTTAATATATTGATTGTATTTAATTTCAAGTGCAATTAACTATTAACTTACACAAAATAAATGTGCACATAGACATTTTCTTTCAGTCTTTTCTTCTCTAATTCTGACATTGACAAATTGGGCATACAACAATTCTGAGAAATATACTCCAAGGAAAAGGATGAACTTTTGACATCCATTTAAAATGAAACAAAACAAATGCTTTATTGAGGGTAAAAATAGACTCTAGATTCAGGCTGAAACAAAATAAATGGCGGCTTTAAAGTGGTTGCTTTTTTTTGGTTACAGTGTTTCATGCAACCTTAATTTAACTAAATACAACTATACATTAGAGATATATTTAGGGTTGAGAATTGAAAATAGTTATATTGTAAATTGCGTTTATGTCTTAGGAAATGTACTTGCCCCAAACTGGAAATTTTAGCACCACCTTCCATTCCAATTTCTGTTATTATATTAGATAAAATCTGATTATTGGTGCCTCAACTGAGGCAATATTGCAAAGTTCTCCTGAAGCAAGGGTTTATTAGAGAATTCAAGGAATTTTCATGGGTCAAGTAACATTAGAGTGGAACCAGAGTAGAGATGTAGCAGGAGGTCTATTTTATCCACTAAGGAAGATGTGAGCTATGATTTGCTACTTCTTGCCAACTAAGGAATATGAATTTATTATAACATGATATCATCAGTCACTGTAATGTCTGGCAGTTAATGCTGTTAAAACACAACTCACCAATAAACATAACTTCTACTAAATAAATGTATTGCAGCTGCAAAATGTTTAGTGATGACTTGCTCACGGTCAGTTACTGAGTCAGCACAGGGCCAGGAATGGAAATGGAAAATTCAATAACTTATATATCCTCAATATTTTTGCAGCACACAGAAAAATAGTCCATGAGATGAATGACATACAACGTGCTGACTCTTTGTTGCTCCCACTAAATTGCTGGAGCTTACCTTCATTGGTTTTTGCCCCAAGTTAATTTTACTTATTAAATCTATGAAAAACATGGCCATGTCCTTGGGGCCTCTGGACATGCACACCAAAACAAATCAATTATCTGAAATGCCACAGAATAAATACTATCAGAATAAGCTCTTTGGGAGAAGAAAGGTGTCATATAATTCAAAGCAATTTATAAATATCTACTTTCAGACACAGTGTGAGACCTGATCCAAATTTTTTGAAGGCCGTTTAAACGGAGCTGCCGATATTATGATTACATTTTCTCTTGTTTCATGCCTGGAGTAATGTTAAGGCAGCAGAGTTCAAGTGTTTTCTCTAATATTGGCAGAGCAGTGTAAAAATAATGTGATTTGTTATAGAGACACACAATGTGATTTGTTATACTTTTACTCAGCTCTAGCTTTTAATGTAGAGATTTATTCTCAGTAGGATAGTGGAATCTATGTTGAGACTTCAATGCTATTCTTTGAATATTGAAAATATGTATAAAATAAGATTCTAAAGTAAATGCATTTTATATGTTTTTTGATCAAAAACATATGATCAAAGTTTGTATAATTGCTACCAAACATGGTGAGGAATGTCAGAAACGGGAATTTTGAAAGTCAACAAAGTGCAATTGCAAAGAAGACTTCTAGGAATAATGCATATTAAATAAGTGTACAGTAAAAATATTGACTGAAACAAGTTTGCATAAGTATTAAAGACAATGTATTATGTAATTCCTGAATTAAAGCACCCCTGTGTACAAACATAAGGAGAAAAAGAGAATAATTTAAATTCTAAGTATCATGGAAAGTGAAATAGTTTAATTATCAATATAATTATAAACTAGTTATTACATTTAGAAACTGACATTGATATCAAATATCCAACTTTCAATGTTAACATTGCACTGTGTGATAGACACCTCAAGGTCACACATTTCTCCCCTAAAGGAAATCAGCTTCACAACCCAGTGAGAGAAATAGAAAAGAAAATAATCACAATAAAGTGAAATAAATTCATTTTTCTGAGAAAGGTATGCAAAAAATTCTATGGGGTCTCAGAAGAACTTATCAAATATTAGTTAGTTTAGAAATGAGAAGTTTTTAAAGAAGTTTTATCTAAAGTGTAGCTAGGAAAACATTCATAAAATACATTTTAAAAGGCGCCCAACCTGGCTTACTAAAAGTAAACCATATTCTTAATTTTGATATTGTTGTTGTTATTGTTATTATTGCTAATGCTATGGAAGTGAAATGAGGGGATAAATTACATGGCTAAACTATGACAAATAAGGGATAGTATGGCATGGTTAGAATCGCCAAGCATTATATATGAAGAGCGAAGGGGCAAAGATGAGGTTTCAGAGAAACATCAATGCAGATTCTGAAGGCAAAGCTTCGATTTCAGCCATGACAAAGCCTTTCATCGGATTCCTGTGAAGTCCTAGTCTAAGAACTGTTTGGTTCTTTACTGTGGTTTGACATATCTGTTCTCCGATCCTTGTCAGCATAGCCATCTTATGTCCCTTTTTCTAAATTCTTAGAAAGGTGTCTCATTATTTCATGTTGCATATATTATAGTTTCATATTCATCTCTTATGTGAATTATTCTGCATTCTGTCATCAGTATGTTCTTTTTAAGACACAAATTTAAATTTTTTTATGTCTCCTCAAGTTTTAGATTCTATTATCCTCTATTGATTCAACTTCCATACTCACCGTCATTGACTTCTCATTGCTTGTAGCAAGAATATTGTGCCCATCGCATCTAACATTGCACTTTTATCAAACTCTCTCTCTTGCCCGTATAATTTATCAGAGTCAGCATTAAAGATGAAATCCATTTCCAATCTCTTTGGTCAATTGGATCAAGTCTTAATTTTTAACCTGATGGTTAAAAATTAAACACAATTCACATTTGTTCTTAATCTGACTTTACTATGAAGTATGATGTTAGTGGTAAGCTATTCATAGATGACCTTTATCAGTTTGAGAAAGTACCCTTTCATGCGCAATATGAATACTTTTTTTGTCAGGAACAGGTATTGTAATTTATTAAATGTCTTTTCTGCATCTATTGAAATAGTTATATGGTTTTATGTTTTAAGTTTATTAATACGGTTGATTACATGAATTGATTTATTTTTTAAAAATGCGTACTGACCCCGTCGTCCTGGGATAAACACAGCGTGGTTATGATGTGTTTCCGTTTTCATGTCCTGTTGGAGTTGATTTGCTAAAATTTTGTTTACGATATTTATATACATATTTCTGAAGGATACTTTCTGTTACTTACTTTTTTTAAAAAAATCTTGTAATGTCTTTGTCTAGTTTTGGTATCAGCATAATGTTGGTCTTACAGGGTAAGCTCAGGAATATTACAGCCTATTCAGTTTTCTAGAAGAGTTTGAGAGAATTGGTGTATTGCATCTTTCATTGTGGGCTTCGTCATAGAAGACATCTGGAATTATGTTTCTTTGGGAGATAAGTGTTAACTAAAAATTCACTTTATTTGATATACAGGCCTATCCAGGTTATCTGTTTCTTCTTGGGAGAGTTTTGGCAGTTTCTATCTTTTAAGGAACTTGTCTATTTCATCTAAGTCATTGAGTTTATCAGCATTGTTTTAAAATAAAATGTATTAGTTTTTTAAATATGTGTGAAATATGCTAATATGTTACCTCTCTTATTCCTAATTCTGTCATATTAAATAAGATTTAAAGAGAATAAAAATTTTGAAAGAATTAGTAGAATTAGTATTTTTCCACTGGAAGAGATATTGAAATTGATGGGAACCTTAGAAGCGTGAGAGGAAAATGAGAGCCAGACCACAGAGACTGTCTCCAAGCAAGTCTTTAGCCCAGACACATGTTTCTCCTACATTTCTGATAAGTTTTGGTAGGACAAAATTAGAAAGGACTAGTGCTTTGCACTCTTGGTGAAGTCCAGTGTAAATTCAAGTTTCCAGAGAAACTTCTTGAATAGCAGGATGTCAGTAGATGGGTGAGCTGTCACAGATTTCTACTTGTCTGGTGCGGTACATGATGGAGCATGCCAAAGCTTCTGAGTGCACAAGTGAGAAGGGGACAGAAGGGGTGGTGAGTGACCTGGAAGACTTAATCTGTGTCATAGTTGGTATGGTGAGGAGAGAGTGTGCCTGGAATCATCTCGGCGATGGAAGGATAGATAACGTTCCAGAAGTCAATGTCATCCATCAGAGATCTCTGAAAAATGTGCACCTCGATAAGGGTCAGTGAGGACCCAACAGTTCTTACCAATTCTAAAATGATGAACAAACTGCCTAGAACTTAGATACTCCCTAGTAATGGGTTATCTAAAATGGGTTGATTGTTTACTCAAAAGAGTATGTGGAAAACACAGTGGAATGTGACTGATTATATCTTAGAATTGTAGCTCAGAGTTGGTAAAATTCAATTTTAGGAGTAAAATGTTAGATTTTTACATACCGGCAACTTAGTGATGTAAACCTCACGTTCAATAAACAAAGAATCCAAAATAATCAATAGTTACATTTTTGCCCTCACCTTATTCCATGCAACAATAACATTTGACATAGTTCACCAATTCCTCTTTCTTAAAATCATTCTTCTTTGGCAGGGTTCAAGAAACATTTTCTATGAAGGGCCAGATAATAAATATATTAGGTTTGCCTTTTATACAGTTTCTGTTGCAACTACTCAATTTTTTTTGTTGTATCACAAAAACATTCTTAGCTCAGGGGTTGTACAGAAACAGGTGGGGTGGAAATTTGGAGGCAGGGAGTGAAAGACTAGTCAGATTTGACTCACAGACTAAAATTTTGCTTCCTCCTGTTTCTTAGGAGGCTACATCACACATCCACAATTTTCCTACCTTTTTGTTTATTTTGTTTTAGTCCCTTTGCTAGCCACTCATTTTCTATTACATTTCTCATTGTGATCAGCCCTGTTTTCTCCAGTTACCTCTCTCTCTGTAGGGGATTCAATTCATTCCTATAGCCTTTTACTTTATTTTTTTAATTTAATTTACTTTACTTCATTAAATTTTATTATACTTTTTGGAATTTTTGTAGAGATATTTAATTTTTATTGAAATTTTCAAATTTTTCAAATTCCCCTAATATTTTTGAGATTATGAGTGAAATTTTATTGAATTTAATTTGTGGTGAATTGACTTATTTACAATGGTTATTAATATTATTTATAAGCAATTAATATTACTTATAAGAAATATATATTTCTATTTAATGATTGATGTCATGCTTTATAGCCTTTATTTTATTTAAAGTTCTTCAATATTCATCTTTTGCATTCTTCATTAGCTTAATTCTTGGGTTCTTTACATATTCCTTACTGTGAGAATAGATTGCTATTTTTTTATGTTTTCTATGTTTATTGAGCACATAAAGAATGCTATTTATTTGCATGAGATGGTCAGTTTATTGAATGCTCTTGTTAGTTCTGTTAGTTTTGCTGGTGATTCTATGGGTTTTCTAAATAGAGGATCTTATCCTCTGGAAAGAATACAGCTTTACAGTTTCCTTTCCAACCTTTAGAGCACCTACGCACTCTCTTTATTTTAGGAATATTTGAGTAAATGGCCCTGCCAGTTACTAGTTGTATCAGTTAGGAAAAAAGAAACTACATAATCAGAAAAAAGAAACTACAGAGTAATTTGAAGAAGAAATAATTCATATAAATAATTATTAACATGAGATTAAAGTAACAGAAGATTGACCAGTGAGGAGCAAAATACTCTAAATCATAGAGGAACAGCAGATATAGAAACAACCATTACCCCTAGGGATAAGAAAGAATACGCAAAGAAGGAAACCATCTAGAACATTCCTCCTACCCCAGGACTGAAACCCAGACTTCTTTGAAGAGGAGGTTACCAAGAGCACTGGAAGGCAGAGATGTTAGCTGAGGCTGCAAGGACACCCAGGGGAGTTCTGGGTGTGTTTCAGGGGAAGCCATCTGTAGGGAGGTGCCCTGTTGGCAGGGAAGCCACTCTGTAGGATGCTGGGGATGCTGCCCGGCGAGGTGCTATACCATAGAGGTCTCTGTGAAGCTGCCTTTAGGGGCAGTACTTTTCCAAGAAAAGTCCTGGGCTAGCAGCATTCTCTTGTACAATGACCCAAAATGGTGCCTGGAGCCGCTGTTCACAGTGGGGTCATGCTGGTGAACCTTCACTAAAAAGCTCCCAAAAAGGAAACTGGTAGAAGCTGTCCATGGGGAACTGGTGTGTGCTACTGCCTGCTGGATGGTGCTGGAGACACGTGCTGCAGAGGCCACACATGGAGCTTGCCTATGGAGCACATCCCAACCAGAAAAAGGAACCCTTCCTCCCCCAGTGTGCCATCAGCACCTATTACTGACAAAGCTTAATGCTGGCCAAGCCACACTGGAGAAACATTTACAGAATATTATGGATGGAACTGTGCACCCTACCAATTCATATGTTGGAGCCCTAACTTTAAGCCTCTTATAAGATGGAGATGGACTTTATTTGGAGCTCTGGTCTCTAAAGAGGTGATTAAAGTTAAATGAAATCATTAGAGTAGGTGTTGCCCGATGTCGTATACAAAGAAGAGATTAGGACACAGACACACACAGAGAAAAGATCAAGAGAGACGCAGACAGAAGATGGCCATCTGCAAGCTGAGGAGAAAGCCCCAGAAGGAAACCAACCCTGCTGACATATTGAGCTCAGACTTCCAGCCTCCAGGATCACGAGAAAATGAATTCTGTTGTTTGGGAAACTAATACACAGGGTTTACTGCTATTGCTAAATGGCAGATAGTGAAGAGTGCATTTGAAGCTGAGACATTACAAATCCATAACAGATACACCAAGTTTATAAGCTTGGAGAATTAAAAAATTCTCTGTGCCAATATTCTTATCTGAAAAAATGGAATCCTTGCCAACCTTGAAGGCTTTCTCCAAACTAATTTTTTAAAAGTATATTTTATTGATTATGTTATTACAGTTGTCCCAATTTCCCCCCCCTTTGCCCTCCTCTGCCTGGTACTCCCCTTCCCTCCAACAATCCTCACTTAGTTCATGTCCATGGGTTGTGCATATAAGTTCTTTGGCTTCTCCATTTCCTATATCATTCTTAACATTACCAGGACTATTTTGTACCTACCAATTATGCTTTTTAACCCCTGCATCTTTTCCCCCATTCTCCCTCCCCCGCTCCCAGATGATAACCCTCCAAATGATCTCCATACCTATGGTTCTGTTCCTCTTCTGGTTGTTTGCTTAGATTTTTTTAAAGGCAATTGCTGATAGTTGTAAATTTTTATTGTCCCTTTTTATTGTTCACAGTTTTAGCCTTCTTCTTTTTCTTAAATAAATCCCTTTAACATTTCATGTAATAATGGCTTGGTGATAATGAACACCTTTAACTTTGCCTTGTCTAGTAAGCAATTTATCTGTCCTTCATTCTAAATGATAGCTTTGCTGGAGGGAGTACCATACCAAGACACATCATAATTAAAATGCCCAAGGTTAAAGTTAAAGAGAGAATCTTAAAAGCAGCAAGAGGAAAGCAGGAAGTTACCTACAAAGGAGTTCCCATAAGTTTATCAGCTGATTTCTCAAAAGAAAATTTGTAGGCAATGGGTGACTTTTTAAAAAAATTGTATTTATTTATCTTTGGAGGTGAAAGGAAGGAGAGAGGGAGAGAAATATCAATGTATGGTTGCTTCCTGTGCATTCCCTACTGGGAACTGGCCTGCAACCCAGGCATGTGCCCTGACTGGGAATTGAACCTCGATCCTTTGGTTTGCAGGCCCGGGCTCAATCCACTGTAGGCAAGAAGGGACTGACAAGAAGTATTCAAAGTCATGAAAAGTAAGGACCTACAACCTAGATTACTCTTTTCAAACTTTTAGGTTACTTCCATTTCCCTCCTGACCATCAACCATTAATTACCATAGGGACTGTCTTATTCATAGAAGTAACTTCAGGGAGAGCCCAACCATTGGAATCAGTAAAACCTGCTCATTTTGGCACTTACAGACTCTGTGACCTCAGCTAAGTTACTTAACTTTCATATGAAAGTGTGGGCTATAACAGTACTTACTTCATAGTGATGTTGTAAGGATGAAGAAAAACATATGACACTTGCATTTACACAATTAGTGCGGGGTAAATTGCAGAATGTTATTATTTTTGTAACTTCAATAGCTATCAAAATGACTCTCACTAACCTGTGAAATATGACTGAACAGATTTTCAATGGGAGAGTTTCAGCTGTGTGTGTGTTTGTGTGGTGTAGTATGTTTAGACAGAGTAAATATTTACTTAGTACCTTTCAAGTCATAAAAATGTCCTTGATTATTTGTAGTGAATTAGGTGTGGTTGACCATACAGGAGCATATTATCATTTTAGTGTTATATGGGATAACAGAGCCCACTGAATAGCTGGGGAGGGGGGTGGGGGAGGAACAAACAAAAAACAACCCCCTGAAGCACACATCAGAAATGATTTAAAGAGGTAACCTCCAAAGACTGAAAAGTTTGAGAGAATAGTTATTTTATATCCCTGAGAAAGGAACTAGCACCAAAAACAGGAAACCCATCAAGCCTCAACTTGTTTTCAGAAAGTCACTAATTAAATCATAATGGTGAAATCTGACAGGTACAAAACAAAATCTGATTTTAATAACTATCAACATCATTACCTTTTGTTTTGGGACAACTTTAATATGGGCTCCTCCACTGTTTTATATTTTAGAATCTTTCTCCTTAAGATGACATGGCAGGAACCAATAAGTTTATTTCAAATCTTATATCTAAATCAAGGTCAAGCAAGTTCTTATATCTTTAATACGGTCATTGTTTCAAACTGAACTTGTGTATTAGTGCTGAGGCATGAACAAACATAAGACTTTTCAACACAAGAGCATGAAGAGAACACATAATTTGATGTTGAGATTTCTGGGCTAAATGAACAGAGCTCACATTTTTAAAATTAAAAAGTGTGGCTTCTATGTTTTGCTCTCAAGGTACAGACAGTCACACACACAATTACAAGATTTACTGCTTAATATCCTCTTAACCACTGAACGTAATTCTGTTTATGTTGGGAGAAAGAAGCCAAGTAGAAAGGTCATTACGCTGTGTCTGCAGCTATCCCTCCTAATATGTGAGTCTCATTTATAAGTAGAGGAAAAAATCAATAATCCTTTTAAGTTGCCTTGGATTCCAAGTGGAAAATGCTTCAACCCACTGTGCTGTGGTGACTTGGAGCCTCTGTGAGATATTACGCAGTGTTGTTTCACTGAGGACCCCAGCTCACTTCAATGGCCTTTAATTGCATTGTTGAGTCTGTCTTGGCTGGTGAAGAAAATGAATGCTGTCACCGCTTCCTGAATCCATGACTCTTTTATTCATCAACTGCTCTTGATCACCTTCTTAAAAGTTACTTTTGCTTTTATATAAGTTACCTGCAGATTGAAGTAGTTTCAGAAACAGTTCTAGCAGCTCGGGAATGAAAACTTTTAAGCTTTTAATTTAATTATGTTCAACTAATATTTACTAAGTACCAACTGTGTATAAGGTCTTATAAACTAGATGGAGCAGCTGACAAGAAATGAGCAAGACAGTTCTTGTTTTTAAGAAGCTTTCATTAACCAGGGAGAATGAGTTAAGAATATGAATATCTACATTCTGAAGTTCTAAATACATTGCCATATAAAAGGAGGAGAAAACTTTGTATTAAATTCAAAGGTTCAAAGTAGCTTTGTCCTACACATATCAAGATAAAATGAAGACAAGTAGTTTACTGGCCTGAAAAACAGATGAAAATTTGAAACAAAGAAGTTAATAAATTGCCATGTAGGAGCAAGGGAACTGATGAGTAAAACTGGAGGCAAGATAAATACCAAACCCTTCTCAAGCTGAAGCCCAAATGGCAGAAGCAGATGATTTGGGAATATCGGTGGAGTCTAGGTTGTGAAGAGTTTTAAATTATGGTGCTTCCCTTAGCAAATGAGTAATGATCAAGCCAAAGACCAAAAGGAACATTACTTGGGTGAGTAGATATTGCAAAGAGAGAACATGACAGATAAAGAAACAAAACATATTTGATTAGACATCAGATGCTTTGGAAGTAACATGGTAGGCATATCCTATGTTGATTATTGAAAGATGCCACTGATCTTCTGGAACAAGTTCTCAATTTATGCCCTAAAAGCATAGGTTTTAACACCATTTCTTCCATGAGATGTGAGTTTAGTAAGAATGAATGAATGGATGGATGGCAATTATGTGCCAGGTATTGTGCTGAACACTACATGTATCATCTCTAATATCCACAACAATTCTTTAGATAGAAATTGATAACTTTATTCTACAGACTAGGAATTAATGCACAGAGAGTGTAGGTAACCTGCTAAATGTCAGGAAATTGTGAAGTAGCAGAGTTGAGATTTGAGGCAAATATTTCTGATGAAAGCCTGTACTCATCCAACTCTAGGTCTGGAGCAATTCCTGCCTTGCTTTAGTTCTATGCTTTTTTTCATATCATTCAATATCTTAGTTTCCTTATCCATAAATTGGGGTAAAAACTTTAAACTTTCTGAGTTATCAAAATTAAATTAAAATGATTATTATAATTAGTGTTCCCTAAATTTACTTTTTAAAGGATGATGAAATTAAGGAGATTATAAAGAAAATTTATAAAACTTGTTTAAATAATGATACTTTCTTGTCTCCAATAAAATGTTACTATTCATCCGTGATTTTTTTAAAAAAAAACACAACTTCTATTTTAGTTCTTGTATCCTCTCTATAACCCATTTGTAGTTCAGATTATTTTATTATCCAATATTCTTTATAATTCTTTTACTTCATGCTATATGTTACATAAAAATATGCCTATAAAATCCTTACATATGAACATGAGGATTTTCTGAACACATGTAGTATAAGCACAATCAAAGTGCTTTATTAATGTAACACATTATATATGTTACTTTAATCTCCACTGGTAAAAGACTAGTCAACACTGAATTTATTTTACTTCCCATTTATTTGGTTCCCACAGGCTTTGACAAATAGGGCAGGTGAGGTGGGTAAGAGTGAGTGCTCACAGGTGGTTCTGTAGCAAATGAGATGCATACCATGGAGCAGTGTATTAGTTTTAAATGGACGCATACCAACAAAGATATAGTTTTAAAATACAATGTTTATAAAATACTTAAAAAAGGTAAAATACACAACAAAGCTCATTTATATAAATTAAATATACGTTTGTGCCAAAAACATGCATTTTGAAAGAACACATCAACAAAAACCATGTTAAACCTGATAGGATGTTTGCCTGCGGCAGGATGGGAAAAGGCATGGGTTATGGGGAACATAATGGAATGATAAATTAAGCAACTGTGGGTTTGTGTGGGCCAATGCTGAGATGTATCATGAAATGAATGCTATGATATCATCCCTCTGCATTTCAAAACTAGTAGAAGAATGGACTTCTCATGAACCTTTAAAGAGGAGACAATCCAAGCCTGAGTCCAAGAAACTATTCTACATCAAAAGGAGAGAGGTACCCAGAAAGATAGTGTCTGTTGACTTAGGGATAACAAGAAACAAGAGCATCGAGGGTATAAGCGTGTAAAGCACTTTCTTGGCAGTGTCCATAGAACCGTAAGCTTTTTGGAATTCTCTAATCTGCTTCCTAAAGCTGACTCGACACCTTGGATGCTGGGTTCAGGAAGAGACAGTGATCTCTGGAATCACCAACTACTAGATTTAAGTTCAAAACTCCACCACTTATTAGTTGTGAAGACAGAGCATGGCACTCAATCTTTTAAAACTTGACACATGCATCTTCATACATGAAATAGCCACTTGACTGTGTTCAAGTGAGAAATAAATGAGTAAAATACTTAGGTGTCTAGCACAGGGCTACGTGCATGGTAAATGCACTCTCTTTTTTTTTTTTTTTTTTTTTTTTTTTCTATTTCTGCTCTGCTTGTTTATTATTTTTAGATTCAATTGTTGATAGATATGTATTTATTGCCATTTTATAATTCATATTTTTTATCTTCTTCTTAAAGAAGACCTCTTAACATTTCATATAATATTGGTTTGGTAGTGATGAACTCCTTTAGCTTTTACTTGTCTGGGAAGTTCCTTATCTGTCCTTTGATTCTA